>JAJHPC010000018.1:3648479-4253479 GCA_024447665.1 Juncus inflexus
ATATATATATATATATATATATATATATATATATATATATATATATATATATATATATATATGTATATGTATATATGTACATATTACATATATCATGCATATTCTCATAGTGTGGTCAGTCCAGTACGTGTTCTCTAACACATACCTATATTCCAAACTTAACATCTCTATGTCCGTGATCAGCAGAATATGATCATTCAGCCTGCGAATATACTAGTGTGGATATGTAGTTTCTTACCTGAAGTCTTTCTATCTCTATAAACATCTTAAATATTACTAGGGATAGTTTATAATGTCATTCGTTTGTTTCGAAGTGTCATTCTTGGTTGATATAAGATTTACATCCACACCCCACACACAGATATATACGAAACAACTTTTATTGAATAAATAATAATGTCTTAATACATAATCCATTTCCTAGCATAAATATATTTGGGCTAGGGCACTAATTTTACAATTTTCTCAATCGCACTTAATGCATATGCCACCAAATCATGCCCATACTGTTGCTGTGCTGTGATCAACCTTTGCTCCCTTCGAGTGTCTAAAGATTGCTCATCATCTCTACTATAAGAATCATAAGCATACTCAATCTCATGCCGCTCCTCACCCAACTTCTCGTGACTTAACTCCTCCTGATCTTGCTTATCTCGAGAATCCAACATGACCTTTATATTTCATACTACCTCTCGAAAACCTTCTAAATCTAATCCATCAAGAAAATTCTTTCTCGGTTTCAACATACGGGTCGAAATCGCTTTATAAATTAGTAAGCGGTCGATGCAGCCTCCACCAAAAACTTCTCGGTCGATCTGGAATTAGAGAACATACACTGGACTCATTCCATCAATATCTTATATCGTTCCGCTATATCATTTTGTTGCGGTGGATCAACCATGATCCTATGCCAAGCTATTTCGACACTTTGACAAAAGGAGTCGAATTCTTGAGAGCAAAACTCAAGACCATCATATGTTCTCTACTTTTTATTTTTCAACCCATTTGGTTCTCTACCAATGCTTTAAATTCCTTGAACTTCTCAAAGATTTGGTTTTTCCTTTTGAGAACATGCACCCATAATTTATGACTAAAATCTTGTACAATAGTAAGGATGCATCTTTATCTACCTTTAAATAATACGTGTACGGCTCACAAATCAGAGGTCCCTCGGTGCAATGAACCCCGACCCCAACCGAACCCTTTCATGTTTTCCTACCACGCAATGTACACAATATTTCAACCTTTTGGTTTTTCCGTAAGAGATCTCTCTTAATCAACTCTTTCTCGGGCTTTGCTCCGACATGTGCGCTTTCCTCATGTGTCACACTGTCGCATACATGTCATCATCCATGACATATATGACATAGGCTTTTGCATCATAAAAAATGGTGTAACCTCTTAGCAAATAAAGATTCTTCGATTTTAGCCCTTTCATCATCACAAGTGCACATTTGGTCACATGCATCACACCTCCATCTACACAAATTGGTAAACTGTGTGAATTAAGAGTACCAGGAGCGATTATGATTTTCTTCAAATCTGGCATATGTTGCACCTCAATATCCGTATAACACCTATTATGAGACGGTAACAATGAGTACATGAATTTAAGGTTTGATCCTCACCATTAATTTTTATGTCAACACTAGCCAAATCCATAACAATCCCATTTAACTCATTGATGTTATCTTTCAGATTTGTGTCCTCTTTCATTCTCAATTCGTACCATTTGCTTTTGATCAGGAATCAGCTCGATGTGATTTTCTCCATATACAAGGTTTCAAGCTTGTTCCATAGACCAACCGTCGTTGTCACATCTACGATTTGTCTTAGAACATCATATGATAGGGATAGTCGATTGTAAGAGATACTAATCAAGCTCATCCTTTTTATTACACATTATTGTGTCAGAAAACTTTTCTGTCCTTTTAAGTGCTAACGCACATCCACTTTGTGTCAAAGTAATTTTCATCTTCACCTTCTAAATATTGAAATCCTCCATTCCATCAAATTTGAAATCATATTTGGCTATTATTGCTTGTTTACGATGCTCAACTACACCTCCGGCTCTGATGCCACTTGTTGTAAAATGCAAGGGTTATAAAAGACAATTCGTCGAACACCTTACGTCCGGAAGTTAACCAAGAACTTTTTAGGTGTGAATGACACGACAAGCTTTTACAATCACAACAAAAACAAGATAATAGCAAAAAGAGATCAAGCAAACACACAAAGCGCACACAACCTTTTATACGTGGTTCGGTTTACCCTTCGCACCCAAACGAGAACGCCGATTCAACAAATCCATTATCACAATGAGTTATAAAATGTTGATTCTACTTTGGTTAAACCACATATATCTTTTTCGTCTCGTTTCAAAGATGTTGTTCGTACGGATACCAATAAAGGGCGAAATATATATATGCTGTAATATATATTTTTATACATATTTTTAGGGTTTTTATCATATAAAATTCACCCATAAATCACATAAAATATTGGAAAAGTGTTTAAAATTAAGAAAAAATATTTTTGAAATGCTTAATACATTTTTGTGTGATTTTTCAGGTAAAAAGACGAAGAAAGGAATATTTGGATGACTTGGTGAAAAGTCAACTTCAAATAAAGGAACGATCTGCAAATTCTTGGACAAGGATGGCCGAATTCTCGATAAATCTCCGCAAAAACCCTACACATGCCTCTCGAATTCTCATATAACCCTCACGTGCCAACCATCCAAGCCCAAACTTACAAAATTCACAAAAGGACAAAAAGCCAAACTCTGGAAATCGCCCAGTTGGCCAAAAGTCAACTGTTCCAAAAGTGGTCAAACTGGGTACCAAATCGAAGAGATCGACGAGACGAATCCAACGGATAAACCTAGCAAAAAAAAAAACCTTGTAGAACTCCCAGAGTCAATGTTTAACCAGGTCAACTTAAGTTTCCACCAATCCAAAGATGCACGTGTCACCACTTCCTTCGACACGTGGGAGTTATTTTTCTTCTGCTCCAATCAGTTGCTGCCATGTGGCTAAACAGTTATTTTTTTCCTCTACTCAAAACACGACACGTGGCCAACGTAGTAATTTATCTTGGTGAGATTTTAAACGAACCAACGAATCACAACGTGACACGTAGCAGACTTTTATGTTAGAACGGACGAGCTCAACAATCGAGACAATATGGCACATATCAAAGCACGTAATATGAACACACATTTCACCTTCCCCTCCGGCTTCATTTTAACTGGACATCTCTGTTGGCTATATAACACGCGAAAGTAGAGACAATGGACTGTCCAGTTCTCAACAATGGAGAATGGATTTCACGCCTTCTGCAGTGCTGAGGGGAGTAGACCAAGGTCCCCACTACCGGTGCGACATATGGCACCATGTCCCCTTAACAGATCCCTTTAAGGGAACTTCTCTCCATTGATGATCCAACTGGATACCTTCGTTACCTGTATAACACTTGTTATAAGGGGAATTGGACCATCCGGCGTGTTAAACTGGAGAAAATACATCACGCATTTTCTGCGGAGTCGGTACCATGCTCAGAGAATCTCAGTACATGATTTAGATCTGACCAGTGAGAGGGTGACACCTGGCATCTCTTTCTCAGCGAATGTGACGATTAGTACGAGAATTCTTATTTTACCTAATCATAAATTACCATGTGGCACGAGTTTTCAACAGAAAATAAGGAATCTAACACATGGCAGTCTCTTATTAGATGGATTTAAATCCCTGGATTTGATGCTGGCCAATCACAATGCGCCATGTGTGAAGAAAGAAAAATGATAAGGACTCCCCACAAAGTGTACCTAGACTGATTCAAACAGATTTTGAATAAGAAAATGAAGGGGAAAATACCAAATAACCCCCAAATTACTACCCAATTCCAAAATCAGAACAAACCCTTATTTTAGTCCCACAACCATATTTTCAAATATTTTCTAGGTCAAATCTCTTTATAAAAATACACCATCTTTCTCTCTCTAAGACATCCATTCATACAATCATCACCACATCCATTCTTACACACCATTTCCACATCCACATTCTTCTTCTTCTTCTTCTTCTTCTTCTTCTTCTTCTTCTTCTTCTTCTTCTTCTTCCACTATTAATAATCTAAGCTCAACCCTAATTTTAAAGAGTAAAAAGTGAGGTTGAATTTTTACGAGGAGAAATGTGCTTGTTCTAGCTTGAGCAAGGATTGAAGGAAAGATGAGATCAATCAAGAAGGAGGGGCTCTAGCTTGACTCTTCACTTTAGGGTTTGATTTTATTTTTCTTAATTTTTCCTTATTTCTTCTTCTTTTCTTGAATGAGTATCATTTGTTTAAGTCTTGAGTAAACATAGTTTTTATAAACAGGAGTGAGTAGATCTTTAGTGGGGATGTGATGATTTGTTTAAGTTTGTTTGAAACCTTGAGTTAATTGATTTGATTTGGGGATTTGTGAAAGTTGTCATGAAATATTTTATTATTTGAATATTTGATTTAAAATACTTGTCTAAGTTGTTTAGATTAAGATCTATAAATTGTAAATATTTTGTGACCAACTAATTAAATAATTACTTGGCTAAGTTTGTTTAATTAATTAAAGTTTTGGTTGTATTTAGTATTTGAATATTGAATTAGCTGAATTGTGTTTAGATCCAAATTAAATCATTAGTTGGGTATTTTTAGCTTGAAGCATTTGAACTTATTTTGCAAATCTTAAAATTGAAATATTTGATAGTTAATGATAATTTGCTTAAACATATTATCATACAAGTCCCTACCTTTAATTAAATATTTGAAAAATCAAAAACCTTATTTCTTTCTTTTAATCCCTTTTATTATTTCAAAAACAAACTCATCTTAAATCTTTAAAACTAAAAATACTAGAACTAATATTTGATTAATTAGTTGAAATTTAAGGCCACACCTCCTAGTAGATCGACACACACACCACATATACACTTGTGAAAGAATAGGGAAAATATAAATATCTTTGTTAAGAGTGCGAAATTGCATACGACACGATTTACACATTTCTTACATATGCCGCCTCATAACTCGTTTTGGAACTGATGATCGGTTTTGGAAATCCCCCAGTATCAATACAAAATCTGTATCCCTTGCATAGGCCGGATAGGGCGGAGAAGGTGAAGATTTGGTGAAGCATCAGATTGATCAACTTAGATTTAGCGATACAGATTAAGCGTAACTTGAAGGTATAACTTAATAGTTTTTCCATCAACTAATCGAAATACATGGATCCTTGATGATTTCGGATAAATTTTTGTTTAAACCAAAAAAAAAAAAACTTAAGAAATAGTCCTTCGATGCTATTCTTGAACAAATCAGAACATAAGTAGGTGGTTGGCCAACGAAATATTCTTGAACTTAGAGGGAGATTAATATCACTTTATTATTAAATACTATACTATCAATCGTACCCCTTTTATTACATGCTAGTTTTTTTCTTTTGCATGTTTTAGATTTCAATGAAATAGAGGCGACCATGAAGAATATCTTGTGGGGAGGGGGGACCTTGCATATAAAAGAAAAGCATTTGACAAACTGAAGTGAAGCAAAACGATGAACTTGATACATATTGAAAGAAAGAAACATGAAAATATGATAACAGCGAAACATACACCAGAGCGCAAACTCACACACCAAGCATGCTTTCTCTATCGAGAAGCTCAACGCAGAGGCATGGGCAGGTACATCCAAAAGCTGATCCTTTATTTTTATTAATTAAAAAAACAAACTCATTCATTTCAAAAAATTTGAATAACTTGGTTTATATGATTAGTTATCATTCAAGGACTGATAGGTTTGTCTACATTCTCGAACTCGAGTTCTAGCTCGACTTGATTCAGCTTGATTCGGTTCAAACATCAGGTTCGAGCCCGAAAAAATAACTCAATAAAACCCGAACTAGCCAGACACGGCTCGATCTAGCTCGAGAATAAATAGCTACTTCCACTTTAAGGCATCGTCGTGATATTTTTCCGTCAAGTCGTGAAACATGAGGGTCATGTTATGTCAATGGGTCTGAGGTACCTAGAGGAACAATGAGTATGCATTACTTAGTTCGGCCTAGTGAAAGTGAAAGACTGAAAGTAATAATATCCTATACCAAACTGTTTTGCCATGTGGGAAACAGATTATGTATCATACATTATATTTTTGTATTAAATGTTTTATCTCATAAACTTTTTCATATAATAATTCTGCGCAAAATTATTATATTATTAATTAATCATGAATATGTACTCCATTATACGTCATCGTAGTATGTGATTCTGATAGTGAAATCGTAAAGCAAAGTGAATATAATTCTAAATTATCCTTAGTCATATATGAGATGTTTGTAAGACAAACATATTTGAAAATCTCAAATCATATATATATATATATATATATATATATATATATATATATATATATATATATATATATATATACTACTACTACTACTACTACTACTACTACTACTATGTTAGTAGGATGATGATCACATTTTACTGATCATGGATATTGGATATCAGCTCATTAACATAAACATATATTGAAGAACATATATTGGATCGACCCACTATGAGAATATACATGGTATATGCCGTTAGTGTTTTCTCATTATCTTATGTATGACTAGTCCTTCGACTTGAGGTCATCATAGATTCCAGCACATATATCTTCATACTTTGACATAGTCAAACGTTGTCTTTAATCGGATAATTATAAAAGTTATGATCGGGTATTTAGTAAACTGTGAGTGGGAATGTGAATGGTCAAAATAGAATTTGTTACTCTCGGATACGAGAGAGATATCTCTGGGCCCCCTAATAAATTGAGACTGAAGAAAAAGACACGACCATATACGAAAGAATTAACATATATTGTTAATATCTTTTAATTTATTCGGTCTAAATGTAAATCAGGAAAGAGAATTAATCGTATTAAGGATGATATAAAATCATGCCTTATGATCAATATAAACATCACTTAACAAATGGACTAAATGTAGGATTAGTGCCCTAGGCCAAATGTATTAGGAAATGGATTATGTATTAAGACATTATTATTTATTCAATAAAGGTTGTTTTTTATATATCTGTGTGTATGGGTTATGAATGTAAATTTCTTATATCAACCAAGAATGACACTTCGGGTTCACGTCATCAAAATATGTGATTCTGATAGTAGAACTATGAACCAACGAATGACATTCTAAACTGTCCCTAGTGATATGTTGGATGTTTATAGACATAGACATATTTCAGGTAAGAAGCTACATATCCACACTAGTATATTCGCAGGCTGGATGATCATGTTCTGCTGATCATGTACATAGATATGTCAAGCCTGAAATATAGGTATGTGTTAGAGAACACGTACTGGACTGACCACACTATGAGAATATGCATGGTATATGTAATTAGTGATTCTCATATGAATAGTGTGCTTGTTCCTACAACTTGAGGTCACCATGGATTCCTGTATGTGAAACTGCATACTTTAATATGATCCTATGTCATCCGTAATGGGGTGATCATTTGGGTCATCATTAGGCATGCACTGAATCATGACGAGAAATGTGAGTGACCAAGATGGGATTTGATCCTCTCGTCATGAGGGAGATATCTCTGGGCCCCCTGATGAACTAGGACTGAAGGAAATGCATGGCCATGCTCAAAATGGATTAGCATGCATTGTTAATGTCATTTTGTATTTACTCAGTCTAATTCTTAATCAGGAAAGAGACTTTGATCAAACTCAAGGATGATATATTACCGTGCCTTGTGATCAAGACGTATATCGTAGAACAAAAGGAATAAGCAAATGTCTATTAAGATAGCTTTATGATCGCTGATCATTTCATTTAACATCGGTACTCATGACATCAGTCTAGAGGTTACTCATGACTTATGATCTTTCGAAGATCGTTGGCAGCGTTAAATGGAACCTACACGGTCACACAATGAACTCCATTCGTACGGGATGAATATGCCTCAAAAACAGGTATACATATGATGTATAAATTGGTGAACGAAATAATCAATTATTTGATAATTGATTGAACAAAATAGTACCATTCTGTTGGTAATTGAATAGTTCCGTTCCCAATGGAATATACATGGAAACTATAATAACCTTACCTGCCAAGTATTCCATTATGGAAATACCTATTTCGTTGTCAACGGAATAGTTCCGTTGGCAACGGAATAGGCGCAGATTAGGGTTTTAGTTATGGTAACTGAGTAATCGTTCGTCTCTCTCTCTAGTATAAATAGAAGGGCAGAGTCTCTCTATTTGACACACAACTTGGAAGCCTTAGAGGCTGTCTACTACACAGAAAAGAGAGAGAAACTTTTGAGAGATATTCAGAATGTATTTTCGAACTTGTCTAGCCAAGTCCGGTTATTTCGTACGTTTGAAGTTCGCGTGGATATAAGTAGAGGTTCTCTATCTTGAGAACTAGCGAGCGATCTATCTTCATACCTAGAAGAAGAAGGAGTTCCTAGAGCCCAACTTCAAGAAAGAGTTTCGCGAGCCAAGCTTCAAGAATGAGTTCTTCGATCCGAGCTTCAAGAAGGAGTTCTTCGAGCCGAGCGTCGGGAAGGAGCTTCGCGAGACGGTTGCGAGTCAGAATAGTTCAGACCTACATCCGTTCTTCATCTCGCAGATCAGGAAGATCCGAGGTATAAATTTTAATGGTTAATCTCATACTTTTATTCCCTTAACGTAGATCATAAGGCGGGTTAAATCCATAGGTTCATATTTAAAATTTAGTAAATTCCAGTATAATAAATTTTAGGATTTTGAAAATATTATTTCAAAACATCACAGAAATAGTTTTTAGGAATATAATATTGGATATTATGATTTTCTGGAGTTTAGAAAAATAGTTTTTTAAAATCCGTTTTTGGAAATAGAACTAAAACAAAAGAAAATACGAATTTACAGCACGTCTCCGTTGAGAACTGAGTACTTCCGTTGAGAATGGAATAGTTCTGTTTAAAACGGAACAGTTCCGTTCCCAACGGAATAATGCTAATTTTGCCAGAAACCCTAATTTTGTCATACATGGAATTTAAATTAATAAATATGGTATGAGCTTTAGATCTGTGATTGTTCTGTGATGTAATCTTGTGTGTGAATGCTTGTAATTTTATTTAATATCTATGGCAACCAGTGAGTTGTCCAAAGTTGTAATTATAGCAACCTGTGAGTTGTCCAAATTTGTAAATTACCTTTTCTAGCAATAGGATAGTTGTTAGGATAGATATTATTTCAAGACTTCAAGGCAAGAGATCTTGGCGCAATCTTCGGAAGATGGCATTGGATCTTCGCACACACAACGAAGGGTTCGTTGAAGATTACTTCTACAATCTAGAGATAGATCTGGAATTAGGAACCTCATGATTAGGCTCATACCATATTTAACTTAGTTTCTGTGATGTTTATATTTATAAATCTAAAATAAAATCCTTCAGAATGTTAAGTAAGGAAGTGCCCCCCATGTCACTGAATCCCTCAGTACTTAGACAGTCTTCCATGTGGGTCATGCAAAAGATGAGCATATGGAGGATTGTCTTTGTAAAGGAGGGTATGCGGGAAATGGCGTCCAGCATGGGTCATACCAAAGCTGAGTGTGCTGGACTCTATTTTACTGATGGAATAATCATGGTTAAACTTAATTGAGCAAGCAAGTCGGACTTGGGCTCAAGGCACAAGACGGAATAATACACTGGGCATATGATGCTCATTCCATAAAAGGAAAGAGTTGTATATGATACAATTGGAAGTGTTCCTACCTAAATAGTTGTGTATTGAGGATTGCGCCAAAGCGCACTTAATACTCAATGAAATACGGATCTTGACTCACTATGAAACCTCATTCATTTGAAATTTCTGAATCAATACTACCGAAGGTGGTTGATTTGAAGAAAAATAGTGGGAGTACAATATAAGAAACACCAAAACAAAACAACCCCAATTGACTAATTTGTTGCGCAAGTGTTTAAAGTATTTTGTTAAAAAATAAAGCTAATATTTTTGCAGTTCAAAATTTTTTGCCTCGTTGCGAATTTGGTTTGAATTCGATTATTTGTTGCTAAACGTCATAATTTTTTCTACATAGAAAAGAAATATAGTATAGTAAATTGATATCAATGACAGATCTAGGTGGATCTTCGAGTAAAAAATGTTTCACTGCTTAACTTTGTAAAAACGTTGTATTATTATCATGCATAAATTTTAATTATTATGCTTAAATATAAACAAAGATACAATACAATTTCGTTTAATCCTCAAATTTAGATGTCTATTTTTTTTGGAAAGATACGAGGAGCTTGAATGCCTCCTGTGTAATTCTTCTATTAATCAAAGTCTAGTTACAACCCAACGATGACAATAATTTTTAACAATTATTAACCCAACCTAGCTATTGGCTTGGTCCATCAAAATATAAAAAATAAGAAAAATAACATCTTTGTTTAATTATAACTATTAACCTATTATATATAATTATAATTCTATGAATATATTCCAAATCACACCAATACCTATAATAGTGCTACTTTTTTTAGATAAGGTTACTTTTTTTTAGTTCGCAAAATTAATACTATCACCATCTCTATTGGCGGTAACCGATTTGATTTCGCCAATAGGAAATCTTAAAAAAAACTGGTGTCTGCCACGAGGATATCGATCCCAAGTTTCACCATCCCTATTGTTAAAAATATTGGTGAGGTAAACTAGTAAAATAATCATGTTTTTTGCAAAAAGACTTAATGCTGCATGACGAACTTTTCATGTCATCCAACACGACCTTTCTTTTTCGGAGTATATACGAGATAATAAATAATATATAAAATTAAAGAAATAGTATATAAGATTTATTTTGTGTGAACAGGATATAGAGAAAATAAATAATATACACGCTAAAATAATAAAAAAAATTTTGTTACTATACTCAAACCGGAAAAAATAGTCTAGTATATATAAAATTTCTTTGCGTTTTGCAGTCCGTAGCAGATTTCTCCTCTTTCTCGTCTCTCTTGCTCGATCAAAAATTAAGGGAGAGTTTTTTTTGCTAACCAACCAACTTGTTTTTTTACCTCTCTCAATCTGCCTCTTCTCTTCGATTCATTCTGCAATGGGCCTTCTGAGCATAATCCGCAAAATCAAGCGCCGAGAGAAGGAAATGCGCATCCTCATGGTGTACGTCTCCTCCTCCATCTCTCTCTCTTCTTCTCTTCTCTCTCTGTGCGTGTGCGTGTTTGTGTGTGTGCTTTGATCTCACAGATTTGTTTCTTCTCCGTGATTTTAACAACACAGGGGATTGGATAACTCAGGCAAAACTACAATAGTTCTGAAGGTGAACGGAGAGGATACCAGCGTCATCAGCCCCACGCTAGGGTTCAACATCAAGACCATCACTTACCAGAAGTAAGTAAATCTATTTTTATTTAACCCCAAATGAACAAATTTCAATAATTAATTCCAATTTTCATCGATTTTATACCTATATTTAGGACTAATTAATCCTTAATTATGCAAAATTATATCAATTCAACCCCAATTCTCCAAATTTTCTCTGAATTACTCCTCATTTCTTTGTTTAATTATATTTTTTTGAACTTTTTGTTAGGTATTCGTTGAATATTTGGGATGTGGGTGGCCAAAAGACAATCAGATCTTATTGGAGGAATTATTTCGAGCAAACGGATGGATTGGTTTGGGTTGTGGATAGCTCTGATATAAGGCGGCTTGAAGATTGCAAAGCTGAGCTTCACAATCTACTCAAAGAAGAGGTTTTTAATTACTTGTTTTTGTTATATTTTGATCTATTTATTTGATTTAGTTGTTTTGGCGGCATTTCAATTGTGCCTCTCCAAAATGTGAAATATTATGTATGCCCCTTCAAAACATAAGAAATATTATCAACATAATTAATCGCGCATAAAAAAAAAATTGTCTAGTTTTCCTTTTCTCTCACGTATGTATAAATAAAATTGAGATTCTAGAATGATACACATGAAATTGCCACATTTATTTATTCATCTACTTATTTCGTAGAATTACCCTTTTTTTTTGGGAAATTACTTTGTTGGATTTGGATGCTAAAATACTTAAATATTTTAATTTCATATAATTTCTGACAGATTATCAGGCGCTTCATTGTTGGTATTTGCAAACAAGCAAGACATTCAGGGGGCTCTCAAGCCTGATGAAATTGCCAAGGTTGGAAAATTTAATTTTGATCTATTTTTCTTTTTAATATTATATTTTTTTTCTGTCTTAATCTGTTATCAAGTGTTGTTTTCAATTTTGTATCGAGTTGTACACGCTTGTATAACATACCGTGTTGATATTCTATGATAAAGATCTAATTGCTTTAATATGAGATGGCGAATTAGATATAATACATTATTAAGTGATTAACACTTCAAATACAAACAACTTACCATCACATTTACCATCTTATCTATTAGTTGGAAAGTTCATTACACTATGCATTTATTTCCTAAGATAGAAAAAAGTGCAAACAAATCTTGGCCTTTAATATTTATTATCTAAATGTACATTATATTTTCAAACAGTTGCTTAATTTGGAAGTGATGGACAAAAGCAGACACTGGGAAATAGTGGGATGCAGTGCTTATACAGGCGAAGGGCTTCTAGAAGGTTTTGATTGGCTGGTTCAAGACATAGCTTCAAGGATTTATGTACTCGATTGAAATAATATTGTTGTTTTATTAAACAGATTTTAACTAAGAAGAAACTTTGTTTTTGTTCTTGCAAAGGCAATGAGAATGTTCGTTAATCACATTTTAAGTTTTAACCAACAAGAGATTGCTTATTAGTCACATTTTAAGAAAGAGAATTAACTTCATTTTTGTTCGTGAAAAATCAATGAGAATGTTTGGTAATCACATTTTAACTAACAAGAGATTGTTTATTAATTGGTCACACTGTAGGAAAGATTCCGATTTATAACTTTTTTTCTTTCGAAATGCCTCACTATAACCTTGTTTGAAACAAAATTTCCTCATTTTAAGAGTTGTGGTTTGTGTTTTGAGTTGTTGCAATGCGGAACTATGGGTTTTTGAGCATGTTTATTCTAAATAGTAATTAACTATTGTTTAATCCAAATAATAATTATGTCATGTTTTTCGGTTTAACTATTATGGTCCAAATAATAATTCAAAATGTTCAACCAAATTGTAATTTGTGTGATCTATTTTAAAAGTCATTGACATGAAGTAGTTAATTCATGCTATAGTTATTTGAAGTCATGAAAGTGGTGTTCTGTATTGTTATTGAATACATAGATGCTTAAGAACGCACAGGATGACATGAAGACAAATGTTGTCAAAGATGTCGTAATGGTTCGCAAGAAGAAGGGTAAGAAGACAGGGAACAAGAGCAATGGTAAAGGCAAGGTATTGCCTAAACCTAAGATCAAGAAAGACAAGGAGGGAGTTTACTTCCATTGCAACAAGGTTGGTCATTGGAAGAGAAACTGCAAACTCTATCAGGACGAAATCAAAAAGGGTAGTGTGACTACAGCTTCAGGTATTTTTGTTATTGAAACTAATTCACTTACTCCTAAATCTTTCGTATTGGATACCAGATGTGGTCATTGGAAGAGAATCTCACATTTGTAATGATGTGCAGGGACTACAAAGGAGTAGAAGATTAGCTAAGGGTGAAATCGACCTGTGTGTGGGAAATGGAGCAAGAGTTGCTGCATTGGCCGTAGGAACTTATTTATTGACTTTGCCTAGTGGACCTGTATTAGTACTTAATAATTGTTATTTTGTATCTGCTATGAGCAGAAATATTATTTCTATTTCTAGTCTAGCTTTGGATGGTTATAAATTTGTTATTGAGAATAATAATTGTTCTATCTTAAAAGATAATCTTTTCTATGGAAATGTTCTATTAGAAAGAGGTCTTTACGTGCTAGATCTTAAGAAAGAGAATTAAAAGTCCATACATAACATTAACACTTAATGATTCAAACTGAATGACTCAAATACGACATACCTCTGGCACTGTCGCTTAGGCCATATAAATGAGAAACACATTTCTAAACTCCACTCTCATGGACTGTTAGACTCATTTGATTTGGAATCATTTGAGACGTGCGAGTCTTGTTTGCTTGGCAAGATGACTAAGAAACCCTTCACAAATATTGGTGAAAGGGTCAATGACTTATTAGAACTCATACATACCGATGTATGTGGACCAATGAGTATGCCGGCTAGAGGTGGGTATCGGTATTTCATAACTTTCACGAACGACATCAGTAGATATGGATATGTCTACCTAATGAAGCACAAGTCTGAATCCTTTGAAGTGTTCAAAGAATTTAAGAATGAAGTACATAATCAACTTGGCAAGAAGATTAAAGCACTTCGATCTAATCGAGGAGGCGAATATCTGAGTCAGGAATTTGAGGATCATCTCAGAGAATGTGGAATAGTTTCACAACTGACTCCTCAGTGGAATGGAGTGTCCGAAAGTAGGAATTGAACCTTATTGGATATGGTTCGATCGATGATGAGTCAAACGAGTCTTTCAATGTCTTTCTTGGGTTACGCTCTTGAGACTGCCGCATTCATATTGAACAGGATTACATCCAAAACGGTTCAAAAGACGCCGTATGAGATGTGGACAGGGAAAAGCCCCAAGTTGTCTTTTCTTAAAATTTAGGGATGTGGGACTTATGTCAAATGTCAGTTTCCCGATAAACTCGGACCCAAATCTGACAAGTGCCTATTTGTGAGATATCGTAAGGAAACTAAAGGATAATACTTTTACTACCCATCGGAGAACAAAGTGTTTGTTGCTCGCAATGGAGCCTTCTTGGAAAGAGAGTTTGTCTCTATGAGAAGCAGTGGGGGCAAAGTACAATTCGAAGAAATTCGAGACCCACCTATAGTTGCAGAACTTATGATGGAGGAACAAACAAGCTCTCAAGAAGTTGGTGAGCTTGAAACACAACAGACTCAACGTAGATCTAGTAGGATTCGTCATGAGCCCGAGAGATACGGATTTCTCGTGCCTAATGATGATGATGTGACATTCATAGATGATGAACCCACGTCCTACCAATATGCTATGAAGAGTCCAGACTCTCAAAAATGGTTAGAGGCCCTGAGAGCCGAGAAGCAATCTATGCAAGACAATCAAGTTTGGAACTTGATTGATCCATCCGAAGGCTTGAAGACCATCGGATGTAAGTGGGTCTTTAAGAAAAAGACTGACGTGGCTGGAAAGGTACAAACCTATAAAGCAAGGCTTGTGGAAAAAGTTTTCAAATAAGTTCATGGTATTGACTATGATGAAACTTTCTCACCTGTAGCTGTGCTTAAATCTATCAGAATTCTATTAGCTATAGCAGCATATTATGACTATGAAATATGGCAAATGGATGACAAAACAGCTTTTCTAAACGGAATCCTGACCGAGGAGGTGCATATGATGCAACCCGAGGGTTTTGTCGATCCTAAGAATTCTGGTAAAGTTTCAGAAATCCATCTGTGGATTGAAGCAAGTGTCTCAAAGTTGGAACCTTCATTTTGATGAAGTCATCAAAAGTTTTGGTTTTACCAAAAGTGAAGGTGAGCCTTGTGTTTACATGAAGTTCAGTGGGAGACGGTAGTATTCCTGGTGCTTTACGTAGATGACATATTACACATGGGAAATGTCGTCCCAACATTATTGAACGTCAAGAAATTGTTGCGAGATAGTTTCTCGATCAAGGACCTAGGTGGAGCCTCCTACGTGCTAGGAATCATTATCTATAGAGATAGATCTAGAAGGCTTATAGGTCTGACTCAAAGTACATACATAGACAAGGTCATGAAACGGTTCAGAATGCAAGAATCCAAGAAAGGATTTTTTCCCTTGTCACATGGCGTGTCTCTCAGTAAGACATAGTATCCTACAAGTGAGCAGGAACGAAGATGCATGACTAAGATCCCATATGCTTCGGCTATAGGATCTATCATATATGCCATATGTTTGTAGTATGCCCTAGGCCAATATATTTGAGACCTAGATGTATGGATTGTGTTAAACAAACCTTGTGTTTATTTAGAGATATTTTATATAATAAATGCGTATTGGTTATTTTATTCTTATTACTAAAATGAACCTTGAATATGATATTCAACTTTATATCATCAAAGTATGTGACTTTGATAGTAAAACTATAAAGTATTATGAATGATATTCTAAACCGTCCCTGATCATTCATAGGATGTTTGTGAGACAAACATACTTTATGATAGGCAATAAATGGACATCAGTATGTTAGTTGACTGATGGTCACGTTTTACTGATCATGAATAAGAGTTATTAAGTCATTAACGTAAGTATATGTTAGAGACCATATACTAGATTAACCCACTGTGAGAATACTACATGGTTCGTATCATTAGTTATTCTCAGTAAAGAATGTATCTGTAATCCTTAGACTTGAGATTATCTCAGTTTCCTACATGAGAAATTTTATACTTTAATATAATCTAACATCGTCTTTAACCGGGCGGTCATAAAGATTATAATTAGGTATATAATGAATTTTGCGGAGGAAAGAGTTTAATTAAGATAGGATTTGTTCCTCTCATAAATTGAGAGAGATATCTTTAGGCCTCTTGATGATTTGATTGAAGAAACGCACGGCCGTGCTCGAGTGAATTAATAACGAGTTATTAATGTCATTTCATGTTCAATCAAATTCGGTGTCAAGAAATATTTATCGACCAACGTAAGGTTGACACATACCATGCCTTATGGACGATATAGATATCGCGTAAGAAAGGGATACAATGCATGAACATAAATTAAGTTTGATCGAATCATCCATACTTGCTTAATTTGGGTAATCATGATGTCATGCTATAGGCCGCTCATGATTTATAATCTATTGTGATTATTGCCAACATTAAGTAAAACTACAGGGTCACACACAAAGAACAACTATTGAGATGTACACAGAAAAATCATAACTTATGTGATAAGTTGTATGAAGAGCTACATAGTCAAGTGACACATCTAATCCTACATCTTATATGATAAGGTGTGTTGCATATATGGTTACATAGTTATCATGTACATAGGATATAAAACTTATGGACTATATAGGCACAAGAGACACCCCAAAATGATAAATGAAGGCATATTATTTTCGTCCAACTTTTGTGAGACAAAAGGAGAGAAAAATCTGAAAATTATTCTCTTGTTATTTCTGTGAAAAAAAAATAAAGAATGAATACTAGCATATATCGTTCTTTATCCACTCAAAGGGGTTGTTCGTGTGGATACCGGTAGAGGACAAAGCGAAGTGCGGCGTCTTTGTGATTCGGGTTGAAACCGTGGTTTGTTTGGATAAGCGGTTTGTTTGGATAATCGGTTTGCTTGGAGAATCGGTTCGTTTGGAGATCGCTTGGAGATCGGTTTGTGAGACCGGTTAGGCAAAACATACAAAGGATCGGTTTGAAAACCGGTTTGGAATCGGGCAAAGAAAAGCGTCTACCTAATTCGCTTTCGATCATCACGGATTAAGCGTAATCCGAAGGTACAAAGTCATGAACTTATCTTTGATTTAATTGTAATTCACGGATCCTTCTTTTGGGTTTCGAATTCGATTTTGTTTTGTTTTTGTTTTTGCACTGCGTTATGAAAGTTAGCAACCCAACAGTGGTATCAGAGCCAAGTGAATTCCAATTAAATTAAGACGGATAATCCATTTTCGAAATATTTCTTTTGATTTTGAGGTGTTATTTTTCAATTGTTGAATTTTGATCATGAACAGTTGCGATTTCATGAAAGGATGCGACTTCATGAAAGGGTGCATGTGATGTATCTTGATCATGAATAGTTGTGATTTCATGAAAGGATGCGATTTCATGAAAGGGTGCATGTGATGTATCTTGATAATGAAAGGTTGCGATTTCATGATAGGATGCAACTTCATGAAAGGGTGCATATGATGTATCTTAATCATGAAAGGTTGCGATTTTATGAAAGGATGCGATTTCATGAAGGGGTGCATGTGATGTATCTTGATCATGAAATGTTGCGACTTGATTGAAAGGATGCGACTTCATGACTGGGTGCATGTGATGTATCTTGATCATGAAAGGTTGCAACTTGATTGAAAGGGTGTCTTGGGTATGTCATGAAGGGATGCATGTGATGTATCATATCCTTCAGATAGATGTCTAAATTTTATGAAAAGGTGTGAAACTACGTATATGATACACTAAATAAATTTCGAAAAGATGTATTCAACACATCAAGTTTTTTAAAGAAATTTTGAGTTTCGGCACTATATAAAATAAAATTACTTCAGGGGCGCTGCCCCCTTGAAACCCTGCACCCCATTTTTCGGGGCCGCGCCCCCGAACCCCGCACTCATGCATAGATTAATTGTAGATCCCGAATTTCATATTCGTAACGCCTTATACATATTTCGTAAAATGGTTTAAAGTACAACATAATGCATATAACATGGCCAATTAGATATGTGATGAATGGTTGTGATTTGTGTGTGATGATGTGATATATGTAATAAATGTATGTATGTAAAAACGGGCATGGCTCCGTTCTTGGTTGATGTGATGTAATTTATTTTGATGGTTAATTGTGACGGGCATGGTTCCGTTCATTTTATATATAATATAACTACCACGATCATACACATCATGGAGATGAAAGAGTTCACCGTCCACCTCATACGCATCATGGAGATGAAGGAGTTCACCGTCCACCTCATACACATCATGGAGATGAAGGAGTTCATCAATGCCTTATGGTTGAATGTATCTTAATGATTGGCTCATTTAGATCATCAAGGCTATGTTATATCATATCATATCATATTTATTTTATCTGTGCATGTGATGTTCTGTGATGAAATACATGATAAAATAAAACAACTAAAACAAAAAGGATAAACATAACAATCCCTCATATAATATTGAATCATAGAAATGCCTCCCATGTATCTATACTTATCATCCCTTCGATCATGCAAAATTTGGGTATGGCAAAGCATAGTGAATTAGCATAATCTTAGGGTGATAAGAAGTGAGAAATGGTGATTCTCGATATTTAGACATGGTTAGATTCAACTGAACTATCAAGTCAGATTTGGGTTCGGGCCATATGATAGGATGCATATGCTGAGCATATGATGCTCATCCTATGGATTAATCAAGAGTTGAATGAGATACAATTAGAAATGTTCCTACCTAAATAATTAGGTTCTAGGCGATGAGCCAAAGCCCACTTAGAACTTGATGAAATATGGATCTTGGCCCACTATGAAATTTAAATTTAAAATTTTCGAATCAATACATTTGAGGGTTATTGATTTGAATAAAATAGTGGGAGTTAAAATTATATGAAAATATCTCAAATCACATATTAATATAAACCTGCATTTAATTCTGTGTAGAAAATGGCAACAAACAACACATCAACTTTAACATTGCGATCCGTCCTTGAGAAGGACAAGCTCAATGGGAAAAACTTCCTTGACTGGCATCGAAATTTGAGAATTGTTCTCAAACAAGAAAGGAAGAACTATGTCCTTGAAAGGCCCATTCCTAACCAGCCTGCTAATGATGCTGATCAAGAAGTAATAGACACTTACGCCAAGCATACAAGCGACTCTAATGATGTGACATGTGTTGGGTTTCAGACGTGCATAACGCAGCGGAAAAACAAAAAAAATCGTCCAAAACCAATCCGAGGATCCGTGCGTATCGGTTAAATCAAAGAAATAAATCTTAAAGATACCTTTCGGATTACGCTTAATACGTGACGCTCAAACCATGCTTGTTGTCCCTGCGCCTCTAAACTGGTTGCCGTCCTAACTGATTTTACGTTCGTCCAGGCCGTCTAGGTCGGATCGTGCGGAAATCATCTACCGCACATACAATTGACCTCCACCGAAATTCTCAACAACCCGTTATCATCTTCTTAGGCCGAATAGATCACAAGCGCCGAAAATACGAACGCCTCTACCGGTATCCACACGTACAAACTTCTTAAAACGGGAAGAAGAAAAATATATATGCTAGTAGCTTGTTCTCCTCTTGCATAAGAAAACTCTTTTTCTTTTATCTCACAAAAGATATGTATAATTCCTCTCATATAATCGCACTCTTTCATTTTTGTCATACAAAAGGAAAGCACCCTTTCATAATTTTGTCATACAAATTAGAAAGTATATTTTCTCTCGTTTGTCTCACAAAAGAGAATGAGAAATAATGAGAGAGAGAGAGAGAGAGAATGATGTGTTGTGTTCTTAATTTGGAGTCATCTATGTCCTTATATAGAGGTGAAGAGTCATGTCTATTCACACTAAAAGATGTGTATAACATCACTCATCATTATCCATATGCCATCATCTAGACTCTTCTAGATTACATGATCTTTTGTGCTCATAGTCTTTATATATATATCATATCTTATCACATAAGATAATATATTTTGTGACATTCTTATGCAACTCATCATATAAGTCGCTAGGATTTTATGCGCCCGTTTCAGTTTGTTCTTTGTGTGTGACCCTGTAGGTTCACTTAATGTTGGCAATAGACTTGACAGTCTATAAATCATGAGCGGACTCTAGCAAGCCATCATGACTACCCAATTTTAAGTGAATATCGGTGATCTGATTTATCTAATCAACAATCACGTATTTAGTCCCTTTGTCACGCGATATCTATATCGATCATAAGGCATGTAAGACGCCATCCTTATATTAATCGATTAATATTTCTTGATTCCGAATTAAACTGAACAAGAACAAATGACATTAATAACTCTTATTAATTCATTTGAGTATGGCCATACATTTCTTCAGTTCAATTCATCAAGAGGCCTAAAGATATCTCTCTCATTTATGAGAGGAACAAATCTCGCCTTGATTGCACTCATCCCTCTACATGATTCATTGTATACCTAATCATAACCGTTATGACCACCCGGTTAAAGGCAGTGTTAGATTATATTAAAGTATAAAATTACTCATGTTGGGAACCGAGATAATCTCAGTTCAAAGGACTATAAATACTTTATGTTACAAGAATCTCTAATGACGTAAAACATGTAGCATTCTTATGGCGGGTCAGTCCAGTATATGGTCTCTAACATATACCTATGTTAATGACTTGATAACTATTTATCCATGATCAGTAAAACATAATCATCAGTCAACCAATATACTACTGTACATTTATAGCTTGTATATAAATATATATTTATATGTATCTGCAAGTATATTTGTCTCCACAAATATCCTATAAATGACCAGGGACGATTTAGAATAGCATTCATAACACTTTATAGTTTTACTATCAAAGTCACGCACTTTGATGACATAAAGCTGAATTGCATATTCATGGTCTATTTTAATTATATTAAAATAACCTATACGCACATATTATATGAAATATCTTAGAATAAATATTATATTTGTTATTACAATCCATCATCTAGGTCACAAATACTTTGGCCTAGAGCATAACACCATCAACATGTCTCATGTTAGCCACCATGGATGCCGATCTTCAAAAGCAGTTTGAAAATTTAGAGGCATTTCCAATGTTGGCACAGCTTAAGGAAATGTTCCAAGAGTAAGCTAAAAATGAGAGGTATAATACACATTGTGCATTAGTAAGTTGTAAGATGGTTCCCAACTCCTCGGTGAGTGCTCATATTCTGAAAATGAAGGAGTACCTTGATAAACTTGAGAAACTAGGGGCAAAGGTTGGCAATGAGATGGCTACCGATTTGATCCTTAGGTCTCTTCCTCCGAATTTCAAGCCATTTATAATGAACTATAATATGCATAACATGGACAAGAGTCTCACGGAGTTGCACGGCATGCTGAAGAACTTCGAGAGGACTATGAAGACAAATGTTGTCAATGATGTTCTCTTGGTTCAAGAAAGGCAAGGGTCCGAAGAGAAAAATCAAGGGCAAAGTCAAGGGAAAAGGTAAGGGCAAGGTGTTGTCCTAACCTAAGAGCAAGAAACCCAAGGAGGGTCTTTGTTTCTTCTGCAACAAACCAGGCCATTGGAAAAGAAATTGTCAAGCCTACTTGGAGGATCTAAAGAAGAAGAAGAAGAGTAGTGAGACTAATACTTCTGGTATTAATGTTATTGAAATTAATTTATCTACTTTCTCATCTTGGTTATTAGATACCGGATGCGTTTCTCACATTTGTAATAATGTGCAGGGGCTGCAAAGGAGTAGAAGCTTACCGAAAGGTGAAGTTGACCTGCGGGTGGGAAATGGAGCAAGAGTTGCTGCATTAGCTGTGTGCATTTATTTATTATCTTTACCTTCTGGACTTGTAATAAATTTAAATAATTGCTACTATGTACCTGCTGTGAACAGGAATATTGTATCTATGTCGAGATTGGTTTTGGATGGTTTTAAGTTTGTTATTGAGAATAATAACTTTAGCATAAGTAAAGAAAACTTTCTCTATGCAAATGGTCAATTAGAAAATGGTCTTTATATTTTAAATCTTGATCATGAACATTACAAGTCCATCTATAGCATTAATACAAAGAGATTTAAATCTAATAATTTGAACCCGATATATTTCTAGCACTGTCGTTTAGGACACATAAATAAGAAACGCATTTCTAAACTCCACCAATATGGACTTTTAGACTCATTTGATTTAAAATCATTTGAGACGTGCGAATCTTGTTTATTAGGTAAGATGACATAGGCTCCTTTCACAAAGAGAGGTGAGAGCGCAAGTGAGTTATTGGATCTCATACATACAAATGTATGCGGACCAATGAGCACACCGGCTAGAGGTGGTTTTCGATAATTCATTACTTTTACTGATGACTTAAGTAGATTTGGATATGTTTACTTAATGAAACATAAATCCGAATCTTTTGAATTGTTCAAAATTTTCAAGAGACGTACACAGAAAAATCATAACTTATGTGATAAGTTCTATGAAGAGCTACATAGTCAAGTGACACATCCAATCCTACATCTTATATGATAAGGTGTGTTGCATATATGGTTACATAGTTACCATGCACATAGGATATGAAACTTATGGACTATATAGGCACAAGAGACACCCCAAAAATGATTGATGAAGGCATATTATTTTCGTCCAACTTTTGTGAGACAAAAGGAGAGAAAAATCCGAAAATTATTCTCTTGTTATTTCTGTGAGAAATAAGAAGAACGAATACAAGCATATATCGTTCTTTATCCGTTCAAAGGGGTTGTTCGTGTGGATACCGGTAGAGGACGAAGCAAAGTGCGGCGTCTTTGTGATTCGGATTGAAATCGTGGTTTGTTTGGAGAATCAGTTTGTTTGGAGAATCGGTTTGCTTGGAGAATCGGTTCGTTTGGAGATCGCTTGGAGATCGGTTTGTGAGATCGGTTAGGCGAAACATACAAAGGATCGGTTTCGAAACCGATTTGGAATCGGGCAAAGAAAAGCGTCAACTGAATTCGCTTTCGATCATCATGGATTAAGCATAATCCGAAGGTACAAAGTTATGAACTTTTCTTTGATTTAATTGTAATTCACGGATCCTTCTCTTGGGTTTCGAATTCGATTTTGTTTTATTTTTGTTTTTCCGCTGCATTATGAACGGTAGAAACCCAACAGTAGCATCAGAGCCAGGTGAATTCTAATTAAATTAAGACGGATAAACCATTTTCGAAATATTTCTTTTGATTTTGAGGCGTTATTTTTCAATTATTGAATTTTGGTGATGAACGGTTGCGATTTCATGAAAGGGTGCGACTTCATGAAAGGGTGCATGTGATGTATCTTGATCATGAACGGTTGTGATTTCATGAAAGGATGCGACTTCATGAAAGGGTGCATGTGATGTATCTTGATCATGAACGGTTGCGATTTCATGAAAGGATGTGACTTCATGAAAGGATGCGACTTCATGAAAGGGTGCATGTGATGTATCTTGATCATGAACGGTTGCGATTTCATGAAAGGATGCGACTTCATGAAATGGTGCATGTGATGTATCTTGATCATGAAAGGATGCGACTTGATTGAAAGGGTGCCTTGGGTATGTCATGAAGGGATGCATGTGATGTATCATAACTTTCGGATGGGTGTCTAAATTTTATGAAAAGGTTCGAAACTACGTATATGATACACTAAATAAATTTTGAAAAGATGTATTCAACACATCAAGTTTTTAAAGAAATTTTGAGATTCGGCACTATATAAAATAAAATTTCTGCAGGGGCTCTACCCCCTGACCCCTCCCGCTGACCGTTTTTCAGGGCCGCGCCCCGAACCCCGCACTCACGCATAGATTAATTGTAGACCCCGAATTTCATATTCGTAACGCCTTATACATATTTCGTAAAATGGTTTAAAGTATAACATAATGCATATAACATGGCCTATTAGATATGTGATGAATGGTTGTGATTTGTGTGTGATGATGTGATATATGTAATATATGTATGTATTTATGTAAAAACGGGCATGGTTGCGTTCTTGGTTGATGTGATGTAATTTATTTTGATGGTTAATTGTGACGGGCATGGTTCCGTTCATTTTATATATAATATAACTACCACGATCATACACATCATGGATATGAAAAAGTTCACCGTTCGCCTCATACACATCATGGAGATGAAAGAGTTCACCGTCCACCTCATACATATCATGGAGATGAAGGAGTTCATCAATGCCTTGTGGTTGAATGTATCTTAGGAAATGATCTTAATGATTGGCTCATTTAGATCATCAAGGCCATGTTATATCATATCATATTTATTTTATCTGTGCATGTGATGTTTTGTGTTGAAATACATGATAAAATAAAATAACTAAAACAAAAGGTTAAACATAACAATCCCATATAATATTCAATCATAGAAATGCCTCCCATGTATCTATACTTATCATCCCTTCGATCATGCAAAATTTGGGTATGCCAAAGCATAGTGAATTAGCATAATCTTAGGGTGATAAGAAGCGATAAATGGTAATTCTCGATATTTAGACATGGTTAGATTCAACTGAACTATCAAGTCAGACTTGGATTCGGGTCATATGATAGGATGCATACGCCGAGCATATGATGCTCATCCTATGGATTAAACAAGAGTTGTATGAGATACAATTGGAAACGTTCCTACCTAAATAGTTAGGTTCTAGGCGATGGGCCAAATCTCACTTGAAACTGATGAAATATGGATCTTGGCCCATTATGAAATTTAAAGTTAAAATTTCGGAATCAATACATTTGAGGGTTATTGATTTGAATAAAATAGTGGGAGTTAAAATTATATTAAAATATTTCAAATCACATATTAATATAAACCTGCATTTAATTCTGTGTAGAAAATGGCAACAAACAACACATCAACTTTAACATTGCGATCCGTCCTTGAGAAGGACAAACTCAATGGAAAAAACTTCCTCGACTAGCATCGAAATTTGAGAAATTGTTCTCAAACAAGAAAGGAAGAACTATGTCCTTGAAAGGCCCATTCCTGACCAGCCCGCTAATGATGCTGATCAAGAAGTAATAGACGCTTATGCCAAGCATACAAGTGACTCTAATGATGTGACATGTCTCATGTTAGCCACTATGGATGCCGATCTTCAAAAGCAGTTTGAAAATTTGGAGGCATTTCCAATAATGTTGGCACAGCTCAAGGAAATGTTCCAAGAGCAAGCTAGAAATGAGAGGTATATTGTACATTGTGCATTAGCAAGTTGTAAGATGGTTCCCAACTCCTCGGTGAGTGCTCATATTCTGAAAATGAAGGGGTACCATGATCAACTTGAGAAACTAGGGGCAAATGTTGGCAATGAGATGGCTACCGATTTGATCCTTAGGTCTCTTCCTCTGAATTTCAAGCCATTTATAATGAACTATAATATGCATAACATGGACAAGAGTCTCACGGAGTTGTACGGCATGCTGAAGAACTTCGAGGGGACTATGAAGACAAATGTTCTCTTGGTTCAGAAAGGCAAGGGTCAGAAGAGAAAAATCAAGGGAAAAGTCAAGGCAAAAGGTAAGGGCAAGGAGTTGTCCGAATCTGAGAGGCAGAAACCCAAGGAGGGTGTTTGTTTCTTCTTGCAACAAATCAGGCCATTGGAAAAGAAATTATAAGGCCTACTTGGAGGATCTAAAGAAGAAGAAGAAGAGTAGTGAGACTACTACTTCAAGTATTAATGTTATTGAAATTAATTTATCTACTTCCTCATCTTGGGTATTAGATACCGGATGCGGTACTCAACTTTGTAATAATGTGCAGGGGCTTCAAAGGAGTTGCTGCATTAGCCGTGGGCATTTATTTATTATCTTTACCTTCTGGACTTGTAATAAATTTAAATAATTGCTACTATGTACCTGCTGTGAACAGGAATATTGTATCTGTGTCGAGATTCATTTTGGATGGTTTTAATTTTTTTATTGAGAATAATAACTTTACCATAAGTAAAAAAAAATTTCTATGCGAATGGTCAATTAGAAAATGGTCTTTATGTTTTAAATCTTGATCATGAATATTACAAGTCTATCTATAACATTAATACAAAGAGATTTAAATCTAATAATTTGAATTCGAAATATTTCTGGCATTGTCGTTTAGGACACATAAATAAGAAGCGCATTTCTAAACTCCACCAATATGGACTTTTAGACTCATTTGATTTAGAATCATTTGAGACATGCGAATCTTGTTTATTAGGTAAGATGACAAAGGCTCCTTTCACAAAGAGAGGTGAGAGGGCAAGTGAGTTATTGGATCTCATACATATAGATGTATGCGGACCATTGGGCACACCAGCTAGAGGTGATTTTCGATACTTCATTACTTTTACTGATGACTTAAGTAGATATGGATATGTTTACTTAATGAAACATAAATCCGAATCTTTTGAATTGTTCAAAATTTTCAAGAGTGAAGTAGAAAACCAGCTAGGTAAGAAAATAAAAGTACTTCTATCAGATCGAGGTGGCAAATATTTAAGCCTAGAATTTGACGATCATCTTAAAGATTATGGAATAGTTTCACAACTTACTCCTCTTGGAACACCTCAATGGAATTATGTCTCGGAAAGGAGAAACCGAACTTTATTAGATATGGTTCGGTCTATGATGAGTCAAACAGATCTTCCGATATCCTTTTGAGGTTATGCCATTGAGACTGCCGCGTTCATACTAAACAGAATTCCACCAAAAGCTGTTCAAAAGGCTCCATATGAGATATGGACTGGGAGGAGTCCCACATTGTCTTTTCTAAAGATTTGGGGTTGTGAATCTTATGTGAAGCGTCAAATTTCTGACAAGTTAACACCGAAATCTGATAAATGCTTATTTGTGGGATATCCTAAAGAAACTTAAGTATATTACTTTTACAACCCATCCGAGAACAAATTATTTGTTGCTCGAAATGGTATCTTTTTGGAAAGAGAATTTATTTCTAAAAGAACTAGTGGGAATAAAGTACACCTTGAAGAAATTCAAGATCCACTAATTAGCAACATTGGAAGATCCACTAGTCTCTTCAAGAGTTGACGAGTCCGGTTTTGAAACACAAGATGCTCCTCGTAGATCTGGTAGAGTTCGTCATGAGCCTGAGAGATATGGATTTCTCGTGACTGATGATAGAAATGTGGCGCTCATAGATGATGAACCCACATCTTACCAAGAAGCTATGAAGGATCCTGATTCTCATAAATGGTTAGAAGCCATGAAAACTGAGATGCAGTCCATGTACGATAATCAAGTTTGGAACTTAATTGATTCACCTGAAGGTTCTAAGACCATTGAGTGTAAATGGACTTTCAAAAGGAAAACTGACATGGACGAAAATGTGCATACCTATAAAGCGAGACTTATTGCGAAAGGTTTCCAACAAACTCATGGTATAGACTATGATGAAACTTTCTCACCAGTTGTCATGCTTAAATCGATTAGAATTCTGCTTGTCATAGCTGCATATTATGACTATGAGATATGGCAAATGGATGTCAAAACAGCTTTTCTTAATGGAAATTTACTCGAGGATGTGTATATGACACAACCCAAGGGTTTTGTAGATCCTAAGAATTCTAATAAGGTTTGCAAATTGCAGCGATCCATTTACGGATTAAAGCAAGCATCTCGAAGTTGGAATCTACAAAAGTAATCAAAAGTTTTAGTTTTATCAAAAATGAAGATGAAACCTTGTGTTTACAAGAGGGTTAGTGGGAGCATAATAGTTTTTCTAGTACTTTATGTAGATGATATATTACTAATTGAAAATGACATTCCGACTTTAACAAATGTTTAGACATTTTTAGGAAAGTCTTTTGCATTGAAGGACCTAGGAGATGCTGCTTATATACTCGGCATTAAGATCTATCGAGATAGATCTAAAAGGCTCATAGGTCTAAGTCAAAGTACCTATATTGACAAAGTGTTGCCACGATTTCGAATGGATGATTCGAAAAGAGGTTTCATACCAATGTCACATGGCATAAAATTGAGTAAGACTTAACATCCTGCTAATCAGGAAGAATGAAATCGCATGAATAAAATTCCGTATGCTTCGGCTATTGGATCTATCATGTATGTCATGCTTTGTACTAGACCAGATGTATTATATGCATTAAGTGCAACCAGCAGATATCAATCTGATCCTGGTGAAAGTTACTGGACAGCAGTCAAGAATATTCTGAAATACTTGAGAAGAACTAAAGATTCATTCTTGGTTTATGGAGAATTTGAAAGTGAGCTAGTTGTAACAGGTTACACGGACTCAAGCTTTCAAACCGACAATGATGATTTTAGATCGCAATCTGGTTATGTGTTTTGTTTGAATGGAGGTGCAATAAGTTGGAAAAGTTCCAAACAGGACACTGTAGCGGATACTACGACAGAAGCGGAGTACATAGCAGCTTCAGAAGTAGCTAAGGAAGCAGTTTGGATGAAAAAGTTCATTGAAGAACTCGGTGTGGTTCCTAGTATCGCAAATCCTGTGGATCTTTATTGTGACAACAATGGGGCAATTGCACAGGCAAAGGAACCAAGATCGCATCAGAGAACCAAACACATACTTCGATGTTTCCATTTGATCAGGGAGATCATTGCGAGAGGAGATATTAAAATATTGAGAGTTGATGGTTATGATAATGTTGCCAATCCGTTGACTAAACCACTTTCTCAAGCAAAGCATGAGGGTCATGCTAGGTCGATGGGTATTAGATACTTGTTAGATTCGGCCTAGTGCAAGTGGGAGATTGTTAGTAGTATGGATTGTGTTAAACAAACATTATGTTTATTTAGAGATATTTTATATAATAAATGCATATTGGTTATTTTATTCTTATTACTAAAATGAACCTTGAATATGATATTCAACTTTATATCATCAAAGTATGTGACTTTGATAGTAAAACTATAAATATTATGAATGATATTCTAAACCGTCCCTGATCATTCATAGGATGTTTGTGAGACAAACAAACTTTATGATAAGCTACAAATGGACATCAGTATGTTAGTTGACTGATGGTCACGTTTTACTGATCATGAATAAGAGATATTAAGTCATTAACGTAAGTATATGTTATAGACCATATACTGGATTGACCCACCGTGAGAATACTACATGGTTCGTGTCATTAGTTATTCTCCGTAAAGAATGTATTTGTAATCCTTAGACTTGAGATTATCTCAGTTTTCTACATAAGAAATTTTATACTTTAATATAATCTAACATCGTCTTTAACCGGGCGGTCATAAAGATTATAATTAGGTATATAATGAATTATGCGGAGGAAAGAGTTTAATTAAGATAGGATTTGTTCCTCTCATAAATTGAGAGAGATATCTTTAGGCCTAT
This sequence comes from Juncus inflexus, assembly GCA_024447665.1. Classification (NCBI taxonomy): domain Eukaryota; kingdom Viridiplantae; phylum Streptophyta; class Magnoliopsida; order Poales; family Juncaceae; genus Juncus; species Juncus inflexus. The sequence continues at coordinate 3,678,393 of JAJHPC010000018.1, forward strand.
TGATGATTTGATTGAAGAAACGCATGGCCGTGCTCGAGTGAATTAATAAGGAGTTATTAATGTCATTTCTTGTTCAATCAAATTCGGTGTCAAGAAATATTTATCGACCAACGTAAGGTTGACACATACCATGCCTTATGAATGATATAGATATCGTGTAATAAAGGGATACAATGCATGAACATAAATTAGGTTTGATCGAATCATCCATACTTGCTTAATTTGGGTAATCATGATGTCTTGCTAGAGGCCGCTCATGATTTATAATCCGTTGTGATTATTGCCAACATTATGTAAACCTACAGGGTCACACACAAAGAACAACTATTGAGACGCATTACGTAAAAAATCATAACTTATGTGATAAGTTGTATGAAGAGCTACATAGTCAAGTGACATATCCAATCCTACATCTTATATGATAAGGTGTGTTGCATAGATAGTTACATAGTTACCATGCACATAGGATATGAAACTTATGGACTATATAGGCACAAGATACACCCCAAAAATGATTGATGAAGGCATATTATTTTCATCCAACTTTTGTGAGACAAAAGGAGAGAAAAATCCGAAAATTATTCTCTTGTTATTTTTGTGAGAAAAATGAAGAACGAATACCAGCATATATCATTCTTCATCCGTTTAAAGGGGTTGTTCGTGTGGATACCGGTAGAGGACAAAGTGAAGTGCCGGTCTTTGTGATTCAGGTTGAAAACCGTGGTTTGTTTGGAGAATCGGTTTGTTTGGAGAATCAGTTTGCTTGGAGAATCGGTTCGTTTGGAGATCGCTTGGAGATCGGTTTGTGAGACCGGTTAGGCAAAACATACAAAGGATCGGTTTTAAAAAAAAAAAAAGGAAACCGGTTTAGAATCGGGCAAAGAAAAGCGTCAACCAAATTCGCTTTCGATCATCACGGATTAAGCGTAATCCAAAGGTACAAAGTTATGAACTTTTCTTTTGATTTAATTGTAATTCACGGATCCTTCTTTTAGGTTTCGAATTTGATTTTGTTTCATTTTTGTTTTTCCGCTGCGTTATGAATGGTAGAAACCCAACACTCCGAGCTTTAGAAGTAACTGGAGGACATGAGTGCTTACGATATGATCGTAACTCGCAAGGAAATGTTCGAAGAGCATGTGAGATTTGAGCACTACAAAGCGACCATCTCTCTGACTGACACGAAGATGGCTGAAGGTTCATCTGTGAGTGCTCATGTACTCAAGATGAAGAGCTATCTTGATCAATTGGAGAGTCTTGATTCAGCTATGCCCAGAGAATTGGCTGTTGACATAATTCTCGGGTCGTTGCCTCGTAGTTTTAAGCAATTCATCATGAACTATAATATGCATCAGATGGAGAAATCCATCACCGAGTTCCATGGTATGCTTAAGAACGCACAGGAGGACATGAAGATAAATATTGTCAAAGATATCCTAATGGTTCACAAGAAGAAGGATAAGAAGACCGGGAACAAGAGCAAGGGTAAAGGTAAGGTGTTGCCTAAACCTAAGATCAAGAAAGGCAAGGAGGGAGTTTGCTTCCATTGCAACAAGGTTGGTCATTGGAAGAGAAACTGCAAACTCTATCAGGACGAAATAAAGAAGGGTAGTGTGACTACCGCTTCATGTATTTTTGTTATTAAAACTAATTCCTTACTCCTAAATCTTGGATATTGGATACCGGATGTGGTACTCAGATTTGTAATGATGTGCAGGGACTACAAAGGAGTAGAAGATTAGCTAAGGCCGAAGTCGACCTGCGCGTGGGAAATGGAGCAAGAGTTGCTGCATTAGCTGTAGGAACTTATTTATTGACTTTGCCTAGTGAACTTGTATTAGTACTTAATAATTGTTATTTTGTACCTGCTATGAGCAGAAATATTATTTCTATTTCTAGTCTAGCTTTGGATGGTTATAAATTTATTATTGAGAAAATAATTATTCTATCTTAAAAGATAATCTTTTCTATGGAAATGTTGTATTAGAAAGAGGTCTTTACGTGCTAGATCTTAAGAAAGAGAATTATAAGTCCATATATAACATTAACACTAAACGATTCAAACTGAATGACTCAAATACGACATACCTCTGGCACTGTCGCTTAGGCCATATAAATGAGAAACGCATTTCTAAACTCCACTCTCATGGACTTTTAGACTCATTTGATTTGGAATCTTTTGAAACGTGCGAGTCTTGTTTACTTGGCAAGATGACTAAGAAACCCTTCACAAATGTTGGTGAAAGGGTCAATGACTTATTAGAACTCATACATACTGATGTATGTGGACCAATGCGTACGCCGGCTAGAGGTGGGTATCGGTACTTCATAACTTTCATGGACGACTTCAGTAGATATGGATATGTCTACCTAATGAAGCACAAGTCTGAATCCTTTGAAGTGTTCAAAGAATTTAAGATTGAAGTACAAAATCAACTTGGCAAAAAGATTAAAGCACTTCGATCTGATCGAGGAGGTGAATATCTGAGTCAGGAATTTGAGGATCATCTCAGAGAATGTGGAATAGTTTCACAACTGACTCCTCCAGGAACTCCTCAGTGGAATGGAGTGTCCGAAAGGAGGAATCGAACCTTATTGGATGTGGTTCGATCGATGATGAGTCAAACGAGTCTTTCAATGTCTTTCTGGGGTTACACTCTTGAGACTGCCGCATTCATACTGAACAGGATTCCATCTAAAACGGTTCAAAAGACGCCATATGAGATGTGGACGGGGAAAAGCCCCAAGTTATCTTTTCTTAAAATTTAGGGATGTGAGACTTATGTCAAACGTGAGTTTCCCGATAAACTCGGACCCAAATCTGATATCCTATGGAAACTAAGGGATATTACTTTTACCACCCATCGGAGAACAAAGTGTTTGTTGCTCGCAATGGAGCCTTCTTGGAAAGAGAGTTTGTCTGTATGAGAACTAGTGGGAGCAAAGTACAACTCGAAGAAATTCGAGACCCACCTATAGTTGTAGAACCTATGATGGAGGAACAAACAAGCTCTCAAGGAGTTGGTGAGCTTGAAACACAACAGACTCAACCTAAATCTAGTAGGATTCGTCATATGCCCGAGAGATACAGATTTCTCGTGTCTAATGATGATGATGTGACATTCATAAGTGATGAACCCACGTCCTACCAAAATGCTATGAAGAGTCCTGACTCTAAAAAATGGTTAGAGGCCATGAGAGCCGAGATGCAATCCATGCAATATAATCAAGTTTGGAACTTGATTGATCTATCCGAAGGCTTGAAGACCATCGGATGTAACTTGGTCTTTAAGAAAAAGACTGACATGGATGGAAAGGTACAAACCTACAAAGCAAGGTTTGTGCCGAAAGGTTTCAAACAAGTTCATGGTATTGATTATGACGAAACTTTCTCACCTGTAGCTATGCTTAAATCCATCAGAATTCTATTAGCCATAGCAGCATATTATGACTATGAAATATGGGCAGATGGATGTCAAAACAGCTTTCCTAAATGGAAATCTGACCGAGGACGTGCATATGATGCAACCCGGGGGGTTTTGTAGATCCTAAGAATTCTGGTAAGGTTTGCAAGCTTCAGAAATCCATTTATGGATTGAAGCATGCGTCTCGAAGTTGGAACCTTCGTTTTGATGAAGTCATCAAAAGTTTTGGTTTTACCAAAAGTGAAGGTGAGCCTTGTGTTTACATGAAGTTCAGTGGGAGCACGGTAGTATTCCTGGTGGTTTACGTAGATGACATATTACTCATGGGAAATGACATCCCAACATTATTGAACGTTAAGAAATGGTTGGGAGATAATTTCTCGATGAAAGACCTAGGAGAAGCCTCCTACGTGTTAGGAATCAAGATCTATAGAGATAGATCTAGAAGGCTTATAGGTATGAGTCAAAGTACATACATAGAAAAGGTCATGAAACGGTTCGAATGTAAAAATCCAAGAAAGAATTTTTTTCCTTGTCACATGGCGTTTCTCTCAGTAAGACACAAAGTGTCCTACAAGTGAGCAGGAACAAAGACGCATGAATAAGATCCCATATGCTTCGGCTGTAGGATCTATCATGTATTCCATGATATGTACTAGACCAGATGTATCATACTCGTTGAGCGCAACAAGCAGGTTTCAGTCCAATCCAGGTGAAAGTCACTAGATAGCTGTTAAAAGAATCCTTAAGTACTTACGAAGAACTAAGGACCTGTTCCTAGTCAATGGAGGTATGGAAGACGAGCTCGTTATTAAGGGTTACACCGACGCAAACTTCCTGACACACTCAGGCGACTTTAGATCACAATCAGATTATTTATTTTGCCTAAATGGAGGCGCAGTGACATGGAAGAGTTCCAAGCAATGTACTGTAGCAGATTCTTCAACGGAAGCAGAGTATATAGCCGTTGCAGAAGCGGCTAAAGAAGCTGTTTGGATAAAGAACTTTTTTGGAGGAGCTAAGAGTAGTTCCGAGCATCTCGGAACCAGTGGATCTATATTGTGATAACAATGGAGCGATCGCACAAGCAAAGGAACCGAGATCTCACCAAAAGTCCAAGCACATACTACGACGCTTCCATCTAATCAGAAAGACCATACAAAGGGGTGATGTTAAAATACGCAGAGTGCGATCAGACGATAATGTCGCTGATCCATTAACTACACCTATCATAATAGAAAATAAAAAGGGAAAAAAAATAAAATGGACGAATGAATGAAATAAGATGAAAATGAATGAATGCTAATGAATATACCCTTTTCACACTATGTAACATTTCAGCCCAATATTCATTTCATTTTTTATTGGCCAGTGAAATATAAACGTTCTTTATATTATTTGGATGTCAATATCTCTCAAAAAAAAAATCAAACATAAGATAAACTCAAACATCATATTTCCCTTTCCTCTCAATAGGAAGAGAGAAGGTTAGAGAGAGAGGGAAGAGTTACGTCTATAAAGAGGAGTAGAGTCGAGAAGGGGCGAGTTGATCGGAGCTCGGGTCGGAAGGCGACTTTGCCGAAGTTGTTTTACAAGAAGAGGTCGCCCAAATAGTAAAGCTTGAGCTTTTAGAGGTAATTGCTCATATTTACCTTCAATGTGAGTTAGGAACTTGTGTGTATTGCCATTAAAATCGAGTATTACTTAGAATAGTATAAACCCTAGCTTTTGGGGATGAATAAAAATTGAGTAGAGAGAAGGGGAATGGATTTTATGAGTTGAGATATGAACCGAGAGTGGTTTGGGCGTCTGATTGGTGGCGTTCCGACCTTCTATTGGCTCATTTTCATGGGGATAGAAGAGAGCTCGATTGGAGCTCTGTTTGGAGAAGAAGAAATGGAAGAGAAGGGAGGGAGGCGGAAGGAAGGAGAGAGAGTTAAGGTGCTTGTCTTATCGGGTCGAGTTCGGGTCCTAACAAGTTGGATACCATTTTAATATCCATCAAATAAATATCCATTAAGCCTTTTTAATATATAACTGTTTGGGCCGAGGAGTATTATTGGGGTGAAATTTCAATATTTAATGGTTAAACGGATTAATTATTAATTAGTGAAGTGGGCTGAATGTTATTTGTAGTTGGGCCATGTTTAATTAAATTAAATTGGATTAGGCCTTCTACTTATAATGATCCAATTAATTAATAGTTGGATTAATAAGCTTTTAGGCCATGATAAAATACATGGCTGAGTATTTGAGTATTTTGTAATTTTATTTTATTTAGTAGGTAGTTGTAGTTTCTATCAGTAGAATTAGGTCAGTTTTGGACTGACGTGTCTGATCAGTAGAATTGGATTCAGTAAAATATTCATAATTTCTCCATTCAGTATCCGTTTTCAGTGTTCTTGTGGTCGTTAGAATGTTTATTCCGAGGCGGTTTTAATGATAGTATTTAAAAGATCTTATTATTATGTATTTATTTACTTATTTATTTATTTAATTATTTTTTAATATTATATAAATGTAGTTATTTCCGTAGAATATGTAGTTAGTGGTAAATCTTGTGGTATAACTGGTAGTGGTAGAAAAATATTATTTTTATACAAGTGGATGAGGAAGACACATGTACGGACATTTTTAGTGGGCCTGGTACCAGAGAGTGATTTTCGGCTAGCTACTTAAACTTACAAACTGTTAGACGTGACAGTATGGTCTCCTCGGTGGTTAGAGGGGGCGTGTTTCCACTGTGGCAAAGTTGGAGACACCACTCTCATGTGGTTGAGAGTGCAGCAGACTGACTTATCTCAAGTAGATCTGAGATTGCAGTCTATGAGTGGGTCCCGTGTAGTTGCCAACCTTATCGTAGTTTTTAAATATACTTATATGTATATTTCTAGTAGTACCACTTATAATATTAAAAGTAGTAATTTTCGTAGCAAATGGTAGTTCTTATCTGTGGTGGCAGTGTTTCGTAGACGTGTAGTATTTACCATTCCAGTAGGGTAGTAGTTGTAGTAGTAGCAGATAGTATTTTATTATCTGATTTTTCTGACGCTCAGCCAATATTCCCAAGTAGCGCTTGAGGTAGGAGGTGGTGGCATAGATAGATTCTTTTGAGAGCGTAGCAGAAAGCGCCAGCACTAGTGTATATTTTTATCTAGTAGTTTCTAGTTGTATTTTTAGTTTGTAGATGTTGTTTTTACTTTTACGTGGTGAGATGTGGCTTGTATTGTTTTGACTTTGCTATTGCTCTATATGTATATCTATATGTGTTGTGCATGATGATTTTGGGTCGTGACAAAACCACTCCCACAAGCGAAGCATGAGGGTTATGTTAGGTCTATGGACATAAGATGCTTAGAGTTGGCCTAGCGCAAATGGGAGACTGTAGGATTAGTGCCCTAGGCCAAATGTATTTGCACTAAGAAATGGATTATGTATTAAGACATTATTATTTATTCAATAAAGGTTGTTTCTTATATATCTGTGTGTATGGGTTGTGAATGTAAATCTTATATCAACTAAGAATGTCACTTCGGGTTCACGTCATCAGAATACGTGATTCTGATAGTAGAACAGTGAATAGACATACTTCATGTAAGAAGTTACATATCCACACTAGAATATTCGCAGGCTGGATGATCATGTTCTGTTGATCATGGACATAGAGATGTCAAGCCTGGAATACAGGTACGTGTAGAGAACACGTACTTGACTGACCACACTATGAGAATATGCATGGTATATGTCATTAGTGATTCTCATATGAATAGTGTGCTTGTTCCTACGACCTGAGGTCACCATGGATTCATGTATGTGGAATTGCATACTTTAATATGATCATACGTCATCCGTAATGGGATGATCATTAAGGTCATCATTAGGTATGCACTGAATCATGACGAGGAATGTGAGTGACCAAGATGGGATTTGTTCCTCTCGTCATGAGGGAGATATCTCTGGCCCCCTGATGAACTAGGACTGAAGGAAATGCATGGCCATGCTCAAAATGGATTAACATGTGTTGTTAATATCATTTTGTATTTACTCAGTCTAATTCTCGATCAGGAAAGAGACTTCGATCAAACTCAAGGATGACATATTTTCATGCCTTGTGATCAAGAAATATATCGTAGAACAAAAGAAATAAACAAATGTCTATTCAGATAGGTTTATGATCGCTGATCATTTCATTTAACATGGGTAGTCATGACATCAGTCTAGAGGTTACTCATGACTTACGATCTTTAGAAGATCATTGCCAGCGTTAAATGGAACCTACACGGTCACACATGGAACTCCATTCGTACGGGATGAATATGCCTCAAAACAGTTATACATATGATGTATAAATTGGTGAACGAAATAATCAATTATTGGATAATTGATTGAACAAAACAGTACCATTCCGTTGGCAACGGAATAGTTCCGTTCCCAACGGAATAAACATGGAAACTGTAATAACCTTAGCTGCCAAGTATTCCGTTATGGAAATACCTATTCCGTTGGCAATGGAATAGGCGCATATTAGGGTTTTTAGTTATGGTAACTGAGCAATCGTTCGCCTTTCTCTCTAGTATAAATAGAAGGGCAGAGTCTCTCTATCCTATATACAACTCAGAAGCCTTAGAGGTCGTCTATTACACAAAAAAGAGAGAGAAAGTTTTGAGAGATATTCGGAAAGTATTTCCGGACTTGTCTAGCCAAGTCCGGTTATTCCGTACTTCTGAAGTTCGCGTGGATACGAGTAGAGGTTCTCTATCTTGAGAACTTGCGAGCGATCGATCTTCATCCCTAGGAGAAGCAAGGAGGTCGCAAGTCGAGCTTCAAGAAGGAGAAGGTTGCACGTCAGAAAAGTTCAGACCTACATCCGTTTTTCGTCTCGTGGATCAGGAAGATCCGAGGTATAAATTTTAATAGTTAATATCGTACTTTTATTCCCTTAACGTAGATCCTAGGGCAGGTTAAATCCATAGGTTCCGCTGCGTACGTAACGTACATGGCTATGAATTTCCAACAAAGCCCTACTTAATAATTTAAATAAAAACTAATAATTTTAAATAATGTTTAGTTGGATAAGAATTAATGGTATGAGTATATTAATATGATATTACTTTTAGATGGATATATTTGATATGATTTTAGATTTATAAAGATAAATCTGATATTAGTTGAGTAATTCAATATTCACTTTTCAAAAGAAATAAATTTGATATTTTTGGATTTAGCATGGATATATCTGAAATTTTCGTACCCAATAAAATACAGTAAAAAAATGATTTATTTATTCAACTTTTATAATCACAACCAAGTTTATGATTAAAGTGATCAACCATTAGTATTTTATATTAAATTTTACTTTTTATTTTTAATAGATATCTAATATTTTAAAATAACCACATATAAATTAAAATTTCAATAACTACTAATTTACAATAATCATTTATTTTAATAACCATCTATTTTTGTAAAAAGGAATAGGAATATCAAAATCCAGCGGTGATTCTAGGGTCCACTATCTTTTCTCAAGACAAAATAACTGTGCTTGTCACCTCAATTTACAGCTTTTCTATATCACCATCCCCTAATCTCCCTTCTAGGGTTTATACCTGCCGCAAAAACCCTCACCAAGCAATACAATGTCCTCCTCCTCCTCTCCAGTCACACGCGACGCGGTCTCCTCCGCCGTCTCATCCCTCACCAAACAGATCCAAACCCGCAGCGCCGATTCCGAATCTCTCTCTGACGATTTCCTCTCCCTGCAACTCTCCCTCCGCTTCATCCCCGGCAAGCTTCGCGTAAACCCATTTCTACTCTCCCTCCCGCACCCTTTGTCCGCTCTGTCGGTTTGCCTCATCACAGACGACCGGCCCAATTGCCCTCCCGCTTCGTCCTTCCTTGACAAGGGAAAGGAACTTAACCTCCCGATTGCAAATTCAATCGGGTTTTCCGTGATCCGTAGTGATTGTAAAGAGGATGAGGAAAGGTTGAGGATTAAGCTTAAAGGGTCATATGATCTTTTTCTGGCGGAGAAACGGATACTTCCTCTGTTGGTTAAATTGCTTGGTAAAGGTTTTTTCGCGAAGAAGAATTTGTTGCCGGTTAATTTCTCGAGGCCTGGTTGGCCTGAACAGATCAAGAGGATTTTGAATTCTACTTGTTTTTATCTTAAGTCGGGGACTTGTAGTGGAATTAGGGTTGGGAGGTTGTGTATGGGAGTAGAGGAGATAGCGGATAATGTGATGCGAGTGATTGATGAAGCGGTAGAGAAAGTGCCTAATAAATGGGAACATGTGAGAGCTTTGCATTTGAAAGCGGTTGGTTCGTCGGCCTTGCCTATTTATCAGGCTTTAACAGAAATTGGTTTGAAAACTGAGGGTGGTGAGAAAGAAAATTTGGAATCTGGGGAGGTTTTGAATGAAGAGGAAGATGGAGTGAAAGAGAAGAGTGAGAAAACTAGTGAGAAAAAGGGAAAAATGAAGAAAGAAGGAGAAAAGGAGAATAAAGAAAAGAGAAAGAAACAGGAAAAAGATGGTAAAGAGGAGAAAAAGGAAGAAAATGAGGGAGAGGATGTGAAAGTGAAGGTTGGAAAGAAAGGGAAAAATGATAAATTGGAGGGGCAAAATGTAAAAGGCGATAAGGAGAAGATGAAGAAAAAGAAGAGAAGTGAAGGGGAGATGGTCGAAGCGACAGAAAAGAAGGGTAAGAGGACTAAAATTAAGGTTTAGTTAAAATTACAATGGTGTATTTTTGCTAGTTTTGCATGGTTTTTTTTGTTTTATCCTTTTCTGGTAGTAGGTTAAAACTTCAATTGTTGTTTTAGTTTGGTAATTAAATTTTGTGCTGTTGTATCTTTTTTGTTTGGTATTCGAATTAATATTAAAGTTTTTTCATGATAATTAAAGTGTTGATGAAATTGAGTGGTTTTGATATTTTACATATGAAGATTGTCGGGTTCTTTTACAATTGAGGGATTTTGTACTTGAGTTTTTGTATCTATTGTTATTGCTTGTTTAATTTTTCTCAATTTTTGTTGGATTAGGGTTTTCTAGGATTTGAGATCACTCAAATCTTACCCTTTTTTCAGGGTTATTTGGTTCTTGTTAGTGTTGTTTAGTTCATACTTCATATTAGGTTCAATGTTAGAAGAGTTGGTACCGGTTCCGTGCCGCATACTTCATATTTGGTTCAACGATGGAGTTCGTACCAATTCCCTGCAGCACCGTCAGTGAAATAAATAAATTCCAGTCAGTTACCTTCACCGAAACTGAAATCCTAATTCTATATTAAATTAATGAATTCCTTAATTGTGAGTTGTTGCCAGAGGGCCATTTCTCGAATTATTTTGCGCACAGTTTGTTCGGTACAATTTATCTTCTTCCTCGAACCGTTCTTCCAATTGATTTGCGAGCAGTTTGCTTGGTATGAACCATGTTCTTCAAAGTAGTTTGCTTGGATGCAGCAAATGAGATCACAAAATATGGAATTAACATGAGAGTGAAAGGAAAAGAATATTCCAATTTACAGGATTACAGGTTGCATTAGTACTAGCAGGATTCATATGTCATGACTTAATTCAGTGGTAGATTTTTGCATTGTGGAGAGATCACACACACACACAGAGACATAGGAACCAGACTAACAGGAATTAAAAATCAATGACATGCAAATACAACTTAAGAGTATATCCACTACTAGCACTTGTCAAAACAAATATTAGCCTTTCACCAATTACATTCTCAAAGAAATACTACACTTCTTAAGCATGAAACCTAGGAAGGAAAGAAATTGTGAAAGCCCAGAAAATGCTTCAAAAATGAAGCAAGGACGGTGAATATTGTTTGAGATCTTCCCTTAGCTCAATCCGTGGCAAATTATCTCTTGATTATGTAAATCTGCAGTTGCTGAAACAAAAATGAGAAACAATTTATAATACAATCCATGAGATACGATAGAAAGTGCCACTTCATGATATTTCATCACCAGTCTGTTTAAACTTTAGACAATAATTTGATTGACTTGTGACTTGGTAATAAGAACACAGTTAGCTTGTGTAAAAAACTAATTAAAACCCTATCATTTTCCTTGTGTATCTAGAATTTAAGTTACTATAACGATTCAAAACTGTAGCCACCAAATGAAACAACAAAAATGAGAATAGCTTATTGGTCAATCACCCTTACTTTTCTCGTACGATTAAAAAAAAATTATCCTTTCAGTGAAGCAATTAAAGAAACAGAACAATTCCGTTGCCATCAGTTTTACATTTTCGTATTTACTCTAAAAAAAAAACCAAAATTTGGCTTCCTATATTAAATTTCTTTTATAAAATTTTATTTCTAAATAAGATTCTATAGCTTCTATTTGCAAATTTCCTTAAGGTGTAATTGCTAACTCAAGTAAAATAAGATTATACTCTTCTGTCAAAACCGAGTAATAATAAGAAAAGGGTTAAAAGTGGTACCTTATCTAACCGTGACGAGACTCAAGCTGTTTTGTATTCTCCAACAAAATCTGACACAAAAAGAAGTCAAAAGATGCTCAAATTACAGCATGAACTAATAAATATTTTTTAAAATTGTCGGTATAAAGTTTAAACTGGGCTTTTAATATGATGGTGATTTTCATCGCAACATTTGGATGAATATATTGATATTTTGAGTTTTAAAATTTTCCATTTGATACGAATATAAAATAATATGGAATTAATTTTACTTCTCGAATGTATTGAGCAATTGCTTTGCATCCTTCAACTGCCAGCTGCATTACATCTTCAAATGTGTCCAGCTGTAATTTTGCATCCATCTGAAATTTAAAACTCAAACCATCAACATAGTTCAGAGAAGAATAAATTGAACATATACATGCACATGATTGTGTGAAATGAAAAAATGATGAGTAATTTCAAGAAAAAAGAACATTGATCTTGAACTAGCCAACTAAACAAAGAATCAAGTGTAGGTCTCATAGGATCAAAGCGTGTAACAATGTTTATGGAACAAATCAAGATATAACTTGAGTTAACTAAAAACGAGCATTACTGTCAATATATCAAGAGTTATGGAACAAATCAAGATTTAACTTGAGTAACTAAAAATGAGCAATACTGTCAATAAATCAAGATTTATGGAACAAATCAAGATTTAACTTGAGTAACTAAAAATTAGCAATACTGTCAATAAATCAAGATTTATGGAACAAATCAAGATTTAACTTGAGTAACCAAAAACGATCAATACAGTCAATAAATCAAGATTTATGGAACCAAACAAGATTTAACTTGAGTAACCAAAAACGAGCAATACTGTCAATAAATCAAGATTTATGGAACAAATCAAGATTTTAACTTGACTAAAAACGAGCAATACTGTCAATAAATCAAGATTTAAAAATGAGCAATACTGTCAATAAATCAAGATTTATGGAACAAATCAAGATTTAACATAACTAAAAACGAGCAGTACTGTTAATAAATCAAGATGTATGGAACAAATCAAGATTTAACTTGAATAACTAAAAACGAGCAATACTGTCAAAAAAATACCTGGAGAAGCGTGATTTTATCCATTTTGGCTAGAAGACCCACTGTGACATCTGGCCCGCCAGCACTGTCTTCTGCATAGTTTAAATCTGCCTCAAAAATATTAGCAAATGCCAATATTAGTTTATTAAGATTACAAAAGCATCAATATTGACTGTAAAGAAGGAAAATTGCAAATTTGACCCCTACATGCAGCCACTAATAGGTCTAAAATGGAACTAAAGTTTGTTAGCTTCATCTCACGTACTGACTACTCGACAAATTTGGTTTATGACTTTATGTAAGACACAAAAAAAAATGAATGGGATAGGACAATGCGATTTAGATAAGATGAATGAACAAGATTTAAACATAACAAAAAAAAAATGAACCAAATTAAAAGCGAACCGAAATAAACCTAACTAAATTCGGTTTATTCAGTTGAACCGAATAAGAAATTCAACAATTTTAAAATAAAATTTTCCCACTTACAAAAGTTATATTTTGTTTAAATAGGAGACCTAGGTTATTCTGGAACATGTTTTTTTCAAATTTTAAGTTCCAAAGTTGAAAATAATGGGAAAAAGAAAACATGGTGTAATTCGGTCGATACCTTATAATCAATTTACGAAAACAAAAACTGAACTGAACAGACAAACCAGATAGTATTTCGTGAACCAAATCGAACCAAATAAACCAAACAACTGAACCGGTTAACTAATTTGACCAGTTCGGTTTCCAAATAAACCAAACTGTTTAAACACCCCCAAACAGAAACACAAATGGATATAACATAAGCACAGCCACAAAGTCAAACCAGAAGAGTGAAAAATTCTTTTAATAACAGGTATTACACTACATTGCAACTTTTTAGAAACATGATTGAAATTGTGAAAATCGTACCGAGTAAAGGAGTGGCACAAAGATATCCAGCAGCGCAAGAGGTGATGATGTCACGCATCGGTATGCCAGCATCAGCGAGCGCGAGCGTGGCCGCATTAATGCACGCTGATCTTGTACCTATCAGAAATATTTTACATAATTAACATAGTTTAAACTAGCAAAAACTCCAAAGGATTGTAATACTAGATATTGATACTGCTGCTTAGTATCATATCAATTATATAGAGATATTGGATACAATATCAATTTGACTCTCCAACTGTAAACCTAACTACATCAACTATATTACATCAAAAGAATAACTCAAAATAAATGATAAAGAAATATTGGAAACTTGATGTTAGTGTTAGAATATTACCACCATCAGCTTGAAGAACTTGTACAAATATATCAATCTGCAAAATAAGAAAAGCAATTATAAAATGTTTTTCTCTAAAAGACTACTGAATACAGGTTCCAAAACAGACCTTGTTTATTTTTCTAAATACTTATAATAGCTAGATTAGAAAATTTATTCCCAAACTAGACCAATTTTCCACTTTGAAACTAGTTTGGAATTAAAAAAAATTTAATCAAGCTTCCATGAGTATTTACAAAATAAAGTGTTAAATTTTGGAATCTTTAAGTAAATATATTAACAATTAAAGACTACTAACCTGTGAGCGTGGCATTAAGTTTGTCAAAATGCAAGCCTCCATGGTTTGGCGGATAACTAATGATATTTCAGTTGATCTCCTGCAGAATAAGAACTACGAAGAGTAATCTACTAAACAAATTCAACAAATTTATCCTACATAGAAACAACACATGTTGGGAAAAAAAAAAGAAGGAAGTGAACCTGTCGCCTTTGGGTTTTCTTGTCCTATCACCCGTGCTAAAGTTGGCCATGCTATACTCACACCTAACCTGTATGCATATAACTTGTCAATAATATTTGTGACGCGAATATGTAAATAATATGGAACGGAATATATTTGTGTATATACCAATGCCTCATTGTTTAATTGCTGGCCTTTGTTCTGTACCTGAAATGGAGAAAAAAAGAAAGGTATTTTTCAGACTGTTTGCTGTTTAACTAGCCGATATTTTCTCTGTAGAATAAAGAAAGATAACACGTAAAATCAGATTCTATTTTGGTCTTGATCATTAAGTTTTGTGCCAATCAAAAAGAGAAATACTAAAAGAATCTGACCTCCCTTGGACCATACACAGCCGCAATAACTCGTGTGTTTCCCATTTCAAAAAGAGCTGATCTGCAATAACCAATTTCAAGCCTCAAATTAGAAAAAACAGAAGTAATAATACAAAAATGGAGTTTCTTTAGCTAAGGAGATTATTATAACATACCCATCAGACTTAGAAATTACTCCAACTTCTCCCTTTAAATGCCTCATCTGAAGCCCAAAACAAAAGAATTAGTTCATCACACATTAGATTTAGGGTTTTCAATAATTATTTATAGCTAGTCCAAGATTCTTATCCTACCTAATTATTTTCGCCAAACTAATCCTCCATAATGGTCATTCCAATTCATAACTTAATCACTCCAACTGAATAAATAACCGAATAAGCACACACACCCAAGAGAGAGAGAGAGAGAGAGAGAGAGAGAGAGAGAGAGACGTACTTCATTGGGGCGGCGGCCGTCTATACGGAGACCGGTTAGGGGATTTACGTATTCCATGAATTTGAACGAGGGCCAGGCAGAGAGAACGAAGAGAACGAGAATCAGGGTTTTTGGAATGGGTTCTGCAAGGGTTTTTATATGGCCCTTCGTTCCAATGATCTCAATGTTGGTTCTGCAAGTCGATGGTTGAGTTTTTCCCCTTCTTTTGGGACACCACGATAGATCACGACCGACCCAACGTAAACACTAAAAAATATATAAAAAACAAAATATTATATTAAAAATGATAAAATAATATAAATAAACTTCAAAAGATAATACATAAAAATAAAAGAGTAATTTTACCGTAAGTCAATCAATTTTCATAAAATAACCAAAGAGATTATATTTAACTTTCAATTGTCTCCAATAGGTCACTAAACTTTTGATTTGTCCAAATTAGATCACCCGGTTAATTTTCCATACATTTATTGACGGAATGGACACGTGTATGACACGTCATCGCTGATGTAAGTAGTCAACGCCATCATCGACTTATAACTCAAATAATCATCACAAGTTTATCAAAATCACTGGAGGTCATTCAACTTTACAATTATTTCACCGCAGGTCACTCAACTTTGAAAATTTATCACCAAAAATTACTCAATTTCTACAATACATCATATCAGGTCACTCAACTTTAAAAATATATCATGAAAGGTCCTTTGATTATGACGCACCTCTTATCGAAAACCTCTTTGACGACGAAACCGACTATTCCAAAAAGGGTCTTGATGACCTTGATAAAATGTGGACGTAAAAATGTAGAGAGCATGACGAGGAGGAAGCAGTCATGGCTCAAGAACTCGTTCTCCAACCTTATCATAATGAAGCTAGCCATTATGATGAAGGTCTTAGGGTTTTTGAAGAATCAAGGGTTGGGAAATCTCAAAGAGTCGATAAGGGTTTTCATGATCTTGATCGAATGTGGGCGGAGATGTGTAGAGAGCATGATGAGGAGCAAAGGCCTGAAGTAATTAGGAGGGAAACCTCCTAATACCAAGACTACCTTAATCAAATTTCTCAAGAATTTGAAAATTGTAAAGATTTGAGCACTCCAAACCCCAAGCCAACTCCATAAATTTTCCCAAAACCTCTCTATTGCCAAACCATACATTACACCACGCTTTAGATGAGTAGTGTATTGTATCTCGACCTTCAAACCAATCAAAGAGTGCATTTGGGCATTGAATTGCCCCTCTCGACGAGAACCGATCCCAAACTCCTTCCAAAAATAAGATGACCACTTAAACCTCTCCGCAAAATCAAGGACAAGAAATACCGAGCGAGCTTCTTACCACCCTGTGAGCTTCTACAAGAATTTTCTCACGTTTACGATCCATTCGAGAGAGGATAACACAAAAACGTCGGGCTCGAGATGTGAAATGGAAGCGCTTGCCAGAGGCAACTCGTCGTGTCTAGTCATATTTTTCTTTTTGTTATTTTTAATTTTTCTTTTCACAAAACTACTTCATTTTCTCTAAAACTTGTAAAAGTGTGTGATGATGGAGGTTTTGCACAAAATCCTTTACTACTTCCAATTTTCATAAAATTCTTAAACTTTTTGTAAAAGTTTAAGTGTGGTGAGATTGATTTTGTGCAAAACTGGGTTTTGTAACTTTTTTGTGTTAAAAATGTAGAAAATCCAAACAATTCAAAAATACAAAGACAATAAAAAACTCATAAAATCCATAATAATTCTTGTTTTTGCTTCATTTTACTTATTTTTGTAAATAAAGTTATTTTATTTTTGTAAATAAACTATCTTACTTGGATTTGTGAATAAATAAAAGGTTTTCAAAAGAAAAGTGAAAAAAGAGTTTTTGGAAAATGAATTGTTTTTAAAACTAAGCCCCTTTAAGCAACGAATTTTTGAAAATCTAGGATTTCAGAAAATGATAAAAGAATTTGAATTTTTTTTAAAAGAGATTAAATTATTGTCATGAATGCCACTTATCACCTTATTCCATCTATAATATCCATGTAAGTTCCATTAATGGTTCAAAATTTTCATAAGTTTTTCATCTCCTCACTCTTTTACGATAAAATATAATGTTTCTGTTAATTAGTACCATATTAAATTTTTTGAAATTAACTCTATCTTTTACACCATGATTTTGGAAAATATCTTAATTTTAACCAACCTTTCGAGCATGTTAATAACCTATACGACCATTTTCTAAGTTTGAAAAAAAATATATCTTTTTAGCTTTATATATTATCTCCCTGCCCTGTATACCCCATCACATTGTAAATAAATAGACATGATTAAAAATTTGTTTTCAAGTGTTAAAAGCACAACTTTTCTTTTGAGAATTGATCTATGGATATCGTATCAGACTTTTAGCTTGTTTGAGGGTGAAGTAATGATCAGGTCGAAACCATGGGGCAAAATTTTAGGGGGTTAAATTATAAAAAATTTCTTAGGGTACTAGATTTTGGAAAATGAATAATTGGGATAAAGGATTGATGATTTGAAATGACTTTTGGGTTCTTAAATTATAAATGGACATCCACCGACCCTCGTCTATTATTATAATAATCAAATATTAGTATATAACATTCATGGCAATAATCTACTCTCTTTTCAAATGAATTTAAACTGATTGTAAAAACCCTAAAACTTAATTTTATTCACGCTTGAGGGCAAGCCTGGTTTAAGTGTGGTGAGATTTGTAATGTATGTTTTTATACACATTTTTAGAGCCTTTATCATATAAAATTCACTCTTAAATCACATACAATAATAAAATGAATTTTGAAACTCTTAATACAATTTTATGTTATTTTTCAGGTAAATAGAAAAAGAAAATAATATTTGGAGTACTTTGGTGAAAAATCAAGTTCAATGGAAGGGCCGATCTCCAAATTTTAGGACAAGGATGGCTGAATTCTCCACATCTCTCCATAGCCTACACACGTCTCTCCAACAACCTACAACCCTTTTCAAACCAATCATCCAAGCAAAACAACAAAAATCCACAAAAAAACTAAAAGTCAAACCCAAAAAATCACTGAGTTGACAAAAAGTCAACTGTCTTCAAATGGGTCAAATCGGGTACCAAAATGAAGATATCGACAAGATGAATCCAACAGTACAACCCTCACAACCAGAAACCTTCTAGAACCCTAGAAAAGCTTGGTCAAAATCTGGTCAAATTGGTCGAAATCAACAGCAAGTCAAATCCCGCTCGAAAAATCACTAAAAATTCAAAATCTCAGAATTGGTCTTGCTTATTGTCAAATGACTAGTCTCGACGAGACTGGACTATCTATAGTCTCCATGGGAGCTGAATCGAAGGCGATCGCCAGAAAAACACGGAAAACTAATTTTAGCCATGAATTAAACTATATCGAGCTGGGATCTTCTCAAGCCAGCAATTTCACCTACATAGCTCCTCTTGGCGTAAAACCAAAGCCAATCTCTTCTCCTCTCTCTACTCTTTCCATGAATACCAATAACTCTGAAATTATGCAAAAAGTGAGAGAGATATTCGAGTTTGAAGAGGCGCACACAAATTGTTTGATGAAATTCTCAACTAAAATTTCGAGTTATAAAGATCCAACGGTCAATTCTGGAAAAACTGTAGTTGGTTCTTGTTTTGATCAACCTTACTCGTTTTTCTCAAACGAAAGTGTGATTTTCTTGTCCAGAGAGCTTCAGGAGGATGAATGCAAGGATTTGGAAGAGTTAATTTGATTGAAAAATCACTGAAAAAATGAGTTTGATTCTTGACATGTTTTTCTCGAGTTCTGCACAACCAGTTGGTCAATCTTAAAATTCATGAATTAGAAAGAGTTTGAGATGCTAAGATTTCACATGAAGCTTGTATGGGAAGTATGGAAGCTTTCCAGAGTGTTAGTTTTGAGATTTGATGGCTATAAATGAGGGTTTGAGCTTGAGTTCCCATGTCAGGTCGTTAATTGCGGAAGCTAGAATTTAGGATTACAAAATGAAGATATCTCGAGCTACGGAGGATCATTTTCAATGATTCGAACCTCTGTAGCTTCGTGAGAGTGTGACGAAGGGATTTATGATGAGAAACAACGATTCAAAGAAGTTACGTTTGAACTCAAATTTCATCTCTGGTCAATAATGGCAAAAATAGGAAGGGGGGTTGACCCGCTACAGAACTGACTCGTTTTATGAAGTCTCCAACCAATTCGCCATAAAAAATCCAGGGGGCTTTCAACCACAAATTCAAAAAAATAGACGCGTGTCCATCACCCATTCGCTGGAATTAATTCTCAGATTCGATCCCCGCCAACCAGTGCTCGACACCTGTCCAGGGTATTTCTTTTCTCAGATCCGAATATCTTTTTTCCGCCAATCAGAAATGACACGTGGCACTGGATTTAATTAAAAGAAAAGAATAAGGTAGGGAATTGTTAAGGAACTCCCACCTGACCTAAAATAGAAATAAACTAATTTGCAGCCAATGACAGAGAGACACGTGGCAAGGGTTAATTTAATTATAAGGGAAATAAAATGGGGGAAATTTTAAGCAACCCAAAAATGTGAACCAAGAAATATCTCCGGTTTTAGTCGAACAACCCTTGTTCCAAGTTAAACAAAGCCATCTATTACTGCATCACCATGATCACCATCAATACACACCACCATCCATTGTAAATATCATACCACGTAATACACACCACCATCCATCAGAATATTAAGTAAGAAAGTGCCTCCTATGTCACTGTAATGCTCGGTACTTAGATAGTATTCAGGTGAGCCTTATGTTTACATGAAATTTAGTGAGAGTGCGGTAGTATTTCTGGTGCTTTACATAGATGACATATTACTCATGGGAGATGACATCCCAACGTTATTGAATGTCAAGAAATGGCTGGGAGATGATTTGTCGATGAAAGACTTAGGAGAAGCCTCTTATGTGCTAGGAATCAGGATCTATAGAGATAGATCTAGAAGGCTTATAGGTCTGAGTCAAAGTACATATATAGACAAGGTCATGAAACGGTTCATACTGCAAGAATCCAGAAAAATGATTTTTTCCCTTGTCACATGGCATTTCTCTCAGTAAGACACAGTGTCCTACAAGTGATGAGGAGCGAATGCACATGGATAAGATCCCATATGCTTCGGCTATAGGATCTATTATGTATGCCATGATATGTAATAAACCAGATGTGTTATACTCATTGAGTGTAATGAGCAGGTTTCAGTCCAATCCGGGTGAAAGTCACTGGACAGTTGTTAAAAGAATGCTTAAGTACTTACGAAGAACTAAGGACCTATCTTGGTCTATTGTACTTACGAAGAACTAAGGACCTATCCTGGTCTATGGAGGTCTAGAAGGTGAGCTGGTTGTAAATGGTTACAATGACACAAGCTTCCAGACAGATTCAAACGACTTTAGATCACAATCAGGTTATTTGTTCTGCCTAAATGGAGGCGTAGTGACATAGATGAGTTCCAAGCAATGCACTTTTTGGAGGAACTAAGAGTAGTTTCGAGCATCTTGAAACCAGTGGATCTATATTGTGACAACAATGGAGCGATCGCACACCAAGGAACCGAGATCTCACCAAAGGTCCAAGCACATACTGCTATGCTTCCATCTGATTAACGAGATCATACGAAAGGGTGATGTTTAATATGTAGAGTGCCATCGGACGATAATGTTACCGATCGATTAACTACGCCTCTCCCGCTGATGAAACATGAGGGTCATGTTAGTTCTATGGGCATGAGATGCTTAGAATTAGTCTAATGCAAGTAGAAGACTATAGAAATAACGCTGAATAATTCTGGCAAAATTTCAGCCTATTCTGTTATGAATAGAACTATTCCGTTCAGAACCTAATAATGCTGAATTTTCAGTTTCCTTTAATTTTAGTTACGTTTCCAAAATAGATTCCGAAAAATTATTTTTTGAAACTCTAGGAAATCATAATATCCAACATTATATTTCTAGATACTATTTTCATGATGTTTTGAAATAATATTTTCAAAACCCTGGAATTTGTTATACTAGAATTTAATAAATTTTAAATATAATCGACGATTATTTTCTTAATGAACGCTCTGATGCCACTGTTAGGAAATCCACAATCATGTACGATACATGCACAGTAAAACCTATGTGTTCAACCTTCCCTAGGATCATCAGTAAGGAAATAAAAATACGAAATTATGTAATTTAAATTTATATCTCGGATCTTCCTGATCCGCGAGAGAGAAACGGATGTAGGTCTGAACGATTTCGACTTGCAACCTTCTCCTTTCTGAAGCGAAAAATCCTTCGTCGCTCGCTCACTAAATGAACTTCTTTCTCGAGCCGGTTAAGCTTTGATCGCCACTAAGACCCTTAAAAGGTGAAGATCCTCTACTAGTATCCACCCGAACAAAGAGATTAAAGGGCCAAAAGGAAACTGTATGCTAGTACGGTTTCTGAACGATTGTCAGAAACCTAATTTCTCTCTTTGCTTCTTTTTATTTTGTTGCAAAATATGTAGAAATATTATTTGGCAGAGAATGTTGTCTTATCATGTCACATATGCATCCATATAGATATAGTGTATTCTTGGCCTCTCATATATAAGGAAATATTCATGTACCATACATGAGACCCAATATATAGAAATATTCATGTATGTGTCTTGCCTTGTATAAAATAATTTTCTTATTACATCTAATATATTCGTAATATATATATGACTTAATAAGGTACTGGCGTAATTGCCTAATAAAAAAATCATCATGCACAGGCGTGTCCAACATTGTATATCAATGTTATTAAATCCAGACCGGACACCGACCCGGTCGAGTCCTGGGTCACTGGTTCACCGGTCGGACCGGCGGGTCGCCCGGTTAAACCGCTGATGGTGAACCGGTCATTGATTTTAAATACTGGTATATATAATTTGCATATCTGACTTGAAAATTTAAATCTATTAATATACAAAAAAAATACCATTCTCAAGTAGCTAAATTAAAAAAAAATGAAAATTTCACAACCATTAAAATCTGCACAACAAAACCTGCACTATAATTATGTTCAATTTTACTTCTAGATCCCAACGTACAACCATGAAAATTCAAATAAAAAGACAAATCATGAAGAGAATAAATTGTTTTTAGGAAAAAAAACTAACCTTACTCTATCTTGGAACAAACAATGTTAAAAAAGAAAGCAATAAAAAATTTGAGAGAGTTGAGCTGAACCTTAAAAAGGTGAATTCAAACAAAATATAAGAAAATAGATCAAATACTAATTGTTTCCATTAAAAGAGGCTTAAAAAGGGAGGAAAAGTTAGAAAGAAAAAAAATTGCAACTTGGGAAGGAAAGAAATCCTTGGAATAAAAATTAGAATGGGAAAAAAACCGGCCGGTTTTTTTGGTTTAGCAGTTCGCGGTTTTATCAAAAAAACTCAGTTCACGCCGGTTCAGCCGGTTGGGTTATATTTTCGGTCTATATAATGGACCGAACCGGATTTCGGTCCGGGTCCGGTTTTTTCCGGTTGGACCGACCGGTCCGGTCCGATTTTTATAACACTGTTGTATATGCTATTTCGTTATTAGCAATTGAATATAATATCTTCACACGTTTTGTACATATTGTTTCCTTATATTCATGCATGGCATGATAAGGTATAACTTATGCGCAAATTATGTGTATATCATACATGTATACTACCATACTATGCATGACTCTTCATGATTATAAGAAAGATCAGGGCCGGCCTTGACGTTTCGGTTGCCCAAGCCCAAAATATAAATTGTGCTCTTATTGTTGTCTCAAAATATGTTAAATGTAAAAAATCAAAGAACAAAAATTAACCTATTTTGTTACTTCTCTTGAATTTTAAGGATAAGTTTTTCACACATTGTATCTCTTGAATTTATATTGTAACTTGAAAACTTTTGATATATGAATGACCTTAAGAGTGTTATACAACTCATCCCACGAAACTGTATCCGAAATGCAAAACTGTTTTATTTTATTATATTTTTAGAGCAAGCTGCTTTAATATTTTCTTGATTAAAATGAATCATTTTCTAATTATAATTACAGATAATCCGAGCATGATACTATGCGGTAAGGACAATCATATTAAAAACACTCATTTGTTGAAGTAAAATTTCAATTAACTTATTATACCTCCAGTAATTACATATACTACAATGAAGAGGACATTGTTTTTTAATCTAGAAGGTTTGCAGTCTAAAATATAAAATAGGAGAATTTATGGAGCAAATCAAATAGGTGAAGAAAAGAAAGAATTTTAGTTTGTACAAGTTCTTTAAAAATGATAGCAAATAATAGTGCACTGTTTCTCAATAATTAATTTTAATTATTCTATTTTATGTGCTTGCTAATTTGCACTTCTTTTTAATAAAGACATATATTTCCTTTTTTTCAAGGGATTGCTTGAAAAAAAATTCACTCTTTTTTCTTATGACTTTGTATTACTGTAAATAAGGTATGATTTTAAGCAAGTGCTACACATGATCCCATTTCGTATTAATGTGAATATAGTATAAAGTGGAGTCAATCATGTTATAACTAGCTATATATTTAATTTACTTTCTCCATTTCATCTTAAAATCGAGATCTCTTATATAAAAGTTTTGAAGGTGCCCATTGCCCAATTAATTCATAAAATGGAGAGGACTTTACTCCATATCCGGAGGTATAAAAATGTTGAGTGGTTCATGGAAATGTTGGGCTTCTAATTTTCTTTCTTTCCCTTCTCCTTAGTAAACCGAGTTTATAGTTAGATTTTGTTGCCCCGACCCAGATTGTTGCTCAAGCCCGTGGGCTTACTTGGCTTATACCAGGGCCGGGTCTGGGAAAGATTTGTCATACATAATTTCCATATATATCAACAGCCATACTTGTCAACTTGCCATCAAATGGCGACAATAATATATGGCAGCCCAAATAATTTTACAACTAATATATAATATATATATATATATATATATATATATATATATATATATATATATATATATATATATATATATATATAAAGAAGCTAATTAAAAATCAACATGATTTGATTTTCCACACCCTCTTATTTGTTCTTTGTGTGTTACCTTGTAGGTTTACTAAATGTTGGCAACAGACTCTAAGTCCATAAATCATAAGCGGTCTCTAGCAAGACATTATGTTTACCCAAAATAGGTAAATGATTGGCGATCATAACCTAACCAAACAAATAAATACTTATTCCTTTTGTTCCACGATATATGTCTTGATCACAAGGCATGGAAGCATGTCATCCTTGAGTTTGATCAACGTCTCTTTCCTGATCGAGAATTAGACTGATAAATACAAAATAATATTAACAACACAGGTTAATTCATTTTGAGCATGGCCATGTATTTCCTTCAGTCCTAATTCATCGGGGGGCCCAGAGATATCTCCCTCATGACGAGAGGAACAAATCCCATTTTGGTCACTCACATTCCTCGTCATGATTCAGTGCATACCTAATGATGACCCTAATGATCATCCCGTTAAGGATGACGTAAAATCATATTGAAGTATGCAGTTACACATATATGAATCTATGGTGACCTCAGGTCATAGGAACAAACACACTATTCATATGAGAATCACTAATGACATGTACCATGCATATTCTCATAGTGTGGTCAGTTCAGTACGTGTTCTCTAACACGTACATATATTATAGACTTGACATCCATATGTCCATGATCAGTAGAACATGATCATCCAGTCTGCAAATATACTAGTGTGGATATGTAGCTTCTTACTTGAAGTATGTTTATCTATATAAGCATCCTACATATCACTAGGGACAGTTTAGAATGTCATTCGTTGGTTCACAGTTCTACTATCAGGATCATGTATTCTGATGACATGAAGCCGAAGTGTCATTCTTGGTTGATATAAGATTTACATTCACAACCCATACACATAGATATATAAGAAACAACATTTGTTGAATCCTATAACCATTTCTCGCGTACCCACCTCTTAAGATTAATTTTCCACACACTTAGCTTTGGCATGACCTATGTGGAAACTTATCATAATAAGAGGGGTTCAATGATATGGGAGGCACTTCTTTACTTATTATTCTGAAGGATTTTGTTTTAGATTTATAAATATAAACATAGCAGAAACAAGATAAATATAGTATGAGCCTATTCCTCATGAGCGATCGTAAGATTTATAATCCTAGATCTATCTCTAGATTGTAGCTGTAACCTTCAACGAACCCTTAATTGTGTGTGTGAAGGTCTAATGCCACCTTCTGAAGATTGCGCCAAGATCTTTGCCTTGTAGTCTTGATATAATATCATTCCTAACAACTATCTGATTTCTAGTAAAAGTAATTTATAACTTTGGACAATACACAGGTTACCATAATTACAACTTTGGACAACTCACTGGGTGCCATAGATATTAAATAAAATTACAAGAATTCATTCATAAGATTACATCACAAAACAATCACAGATCTAAGACTCATGCCATATTTATATATTCAAATTCCATGTATAATAAAAATTAGGATTTCTGAAAAATTTAGCTTTATTCCGTTCGGAACGGAACCATTTCTTTCTCAGCAGAATAATGCTGGATAATTCTGGAAAAATTTCAGCCTATTTCGTTCTGAATGGAACTATTATGTTCGGAACTGAATAATGCTGAATTTTCAGTTTCCTTTAATTTTAGTTATGTTTTCAAAACAAATTGCGAAAAACTATTTTTCAAAACTTTAGGAAATCATAATATCCAATATTATATTTCTAGAAACTATTTTCGTGATGTTTTGAAATAATATTTTTGAAACCCTTTTATTTATTATAGTAGAATTTACTAAATTTTAAATACAATCGATGATTATTTCCTTAACGAACGCTCTGATGCTATTGTTAGGAAACCCATAGCCATGTACGATACATGCGCAGCGGTACCTACGGGTTCAACCCTCCCTAGAATCATCGGTAAGATAATAATTGTACGAGATTATGTAAATAAAATTTATATCTCGGATCTTCCTGATCCGCGAGAGATAAACAGATATATATAGGTCTGAACGATTTCGACTTGCAACATTCTCCTTCCTAAAATGAAGAATCCTTCGTCGCTCGCTCACTAAACAAACTTCTTTCTCGAGCCGGATAAGCTTTGATCACCTCTAAGACCCCCAAAAGGTGAATATCCTCTACTAGTATCTACACGAACAAACAGATCAAAGGGCCAAGTGGAAACTGTATGCTGGTAGAGTTTCTGAATGATTGTCAGAAATCTAATTTCTCTCTTTACTTCTTTTTCTTTTGTTGCAAAATATGTAGAAATATTATTTGGCAAAGAATTGTTGTGTCTTATCAGGTCACATATACATCCATATATATAATGTATGGCCTCTCATATATAAGGAAATATTCATGTACCATACATGACGACCCAATATATAGAAATATTCATGTATGTGTCTTGCCTTGTATAAAATAATTTTCTTATTACGTCTCATATATTCATTATATATAGTTGTCTTAATAAGGTACGGGGTACTTGCCTAATAAAGAAATAATCACGTATAGGCGTGTCCAACCTTGTATATATGCTATTTCCTTATTTGCAATTGCATATAATATCTTCACACGTTTTGTACATATTGTTTCCTTATATTCATGCATGGGATGATAAGGTATAACTTATGCGCAAATTGTGTGTATGTCGTACATGTATACTACCGTACTAGGCATGACTCTTCATGAATATAGGAAAGATATGTCACACATAATTTCCATATATATCACCAGCCATACTTGTCAACTTGCCATCAAATGGCGACAATAATATATGGCAGTCCAAATAATTTTCCAACTAATATATAACAAATATAACAAATATATATATATATATATATATATATATATATATATATATATATATATATATATATATATATATATATATATATAATCTTAAAAATCAACATGATTTGATTTTCCACACCCTCTTATTTGTTCTTTGTGTATGACCTTGTAGGTTTACTCAATGTTGGCAACAGACTCTAAGTCCGTAAATCATAAGCGGTCTCTAGCAAGACATTATGATTACCTAAATTAGGTAAATGGTCAGTGATCATAACCTAACCAAACAGATAAATACTTATTCATTTTGTTCTCCGATATACGTGTTGATCACAAGGCATGGATAATGTCATCCTTGAGTTTGATCAACTTTTCTTTCCTGATCAAGAATTAGACTGAATAAATACAAAATGATATTAACAACATAGGTTAATTCATTTTGAGCATGACCATACACTTCTTTCAGTCCTAGTTCATCAGGGTGGCCAAAGATATCTCCCTCGTGATGAGGGGAACAAATCCCATCTTGGTCACTCACATTCCTCGTCATGATTCAGTTCATACCTAATGATGACTCTAATGATCATCCCATTAAGGATGACGTAAAATTGTATTAAAGTATGTAGTTCCACATATATGAATCTATGGTGACCTCAGTCATAGGAACAAACACACTATTCACGTGAGAATCACTAATGACATGTACCATGCACATTCTCATAGTGTGGTCAGTGTAGTACGTATTCCCTAACACGTACCTATATTCCAGACTTGACATCCATATGTCCATGATCAACAGAACATGATCATCCAGTCTGTGAATATACTAGTGTGGATATGTAGCTTCTTACTTGAAGTATGTTTATCACTAGGAATGGTTTAGAATGTCATCGTTAGTACAACAGGATCACGTATTCTGATGACGTGAAGCCGAAGTGTCATTCATGGTTGATAAAAAAAATAAGTAAATATACATTAACAACCCATACACACAGATATATAAGAAATAACCTTTATTGAATAAATACTAATGTCTTAATACATAATCCATTTTCTAGCACAAATATATTTGGCCTGGGGCACTAATCCTACAGATCATGTTCTGCTGATCATGGACATAGAGATGTTAAGTCTGGAATATAGATACGTATTAGAGAGTACTTACTGGATTGACCACACTATGAGAATATACATGGTGCTTCTTATTAGTGATTCTCATATGAATAGTATGTTTGTTCCTACGACTAGAGGTCATCATGGATTCCTGTATGTGGAACTGCATACGTTAATATGATCCTACGTCATCCATAAGGAGTGTTCATTAGGTTCATCATTAGGTATGCACTAAATAATGATGAGAAATGTGAGTGACCAAGATAGAATTTGTTCCCCTCGTCAAGAAGGAGATATCTCCGGGCCCCCTGATGAACTAGGACTGAAGAAAACACATTGCCATTCTCAAAATAGATTAACATGTGTTGTTAATATCATTTTGTATTTACCCAGTCTAATTCTCGATCAGGAAAGAGACTTTGATCAACCTCAAGAATGATATGATTCCATGCATTGTGATCAAGACATATATCACAAAACAAAAGGAATAAGTTAACTTTTATTTAGATAGGTTTATGATCACTGATTATTTCATTTAACATGGGTAGTCATGACATTAGTCTAGAGGTTACTTATGACTTAAGATCCTTAGATGATTGTTGCCAGCATTAAATAGAACCTACACGATGAAATGATCACACAATGAACTCCATTCATACGAGAAGAAAATATCTCAAAACAGTTATACATGTGATGTATAACTTAGTGAACGAAATAATCAACTATTGGATAATTGATTGTACAAAATAACACCATTCCATTTGGAAGATAATAGTTTCGCTCAGAATAGAATGAATATAGAAATTGTTTTACCTTGGCTGCCAAGTCTTTTATTAAAGGAAACACCTATTATGTTCGGAACGGAATAAGCACATAATTAGGGTTCTAGTTATGGTAAGAGTAGTTCTGAGATTGGCGAGCGATCTAGTTCTTCATCCCTAGGAGGAGCAAGTAGGTTCATGGTATTGAGGTTCAGGATGGAGAAGGCTGGATGTCAGTATCGTTCATACCTAAATTCGTTCTCTCTCTCGCGGATCAAGAAGAACTAAGGTGTAAATTTTATTATATAATCTCATAGCTTTATTTCCATTACGATTAACCTAGGGAGGGTCCAACCCCTAGGTTTCACTGAGTATGTAATGTACATGACTACGGGTTCCCCGATATATTCTTGCTTCTCTGGCAACGGTGCCAGAAATGGGTGCTATATTGTAGGGTGTGTAGATTATAAGATAGGTTCCCAATTTCGAATTTAGAACCTCAGTTCACTTGCTAGGTCTCCCTCATGACCTCGCGTCATAGTAAAGATGGGGTGTCGATCCATAGGGAGGCCAAAGGTGGAGTATTGGACTAGCTACCCGTCAGTAATCCAAACTGACTCTACATTAGTTGGTTGTGCGAGAGTGATAAGAGGTATTTTTGCAGTCGTTTTACGCTTACCAAAAGAAATTTGTAACCCTAGACTTAACTACAATAAAGTAGACAGTGGAAGTAGGGGTCGAACCACATAGAGCTACTTAGACTAAACTAGGTAAAAAGATTACTTCTCTAATGAAAATGGACTCTAATAAAAATAGAAAACTAAAATAAGGAGAAACCGATACCGTAAATAAAACCAAACACAAGACCTAAAACAAGACACACAATTGGGGGGGGGGTTGTTGACTGGTTGATTGCAACAAAATGAAAGTAACAAGTAAAGAGAAAACTTAAAGTAAATACTAAAAGATGTGGTGGTTTTGTGAAATGAGGCATAGTTTCGTGTAGTGAATTTGTGTGTAACTTTATCCTTGATTATAATAATGAATTTGAAATTAATATCTTAAGTACAGTAAGATGAACTCTAATCGATAAATAACTCAAACAAAAAGATAGGATTTTTAGTTTAGATGAGCTCGTAAATAAAAATACTAACCTACTTAAATATCATGACCAATTCAATAGGAATCATTGGTCATTTAAACAAATTAAAACCTCCTAAACAATGAGCTTGTTCAGAACTGTTTAGTTCGTTATGAGTTATTTGCACTTGGTTATTATTCAAATTCTAATGGAAGCTATTGAGCAAAGCAATCAAATAAATTTTGTAGCCCTTGTTAATTACTATTGAACATAGAATTGACCGAAATAAACTTAAAATAATTCATTGAGCATGAAAGATAATAAGTAAGTGAAAACAGAATAATAACCGTTCAAATGAAATTCATTATTAATGGTCTCAAAAGTTACAACACAAAAAGATAAACACTAACTATGCCTCGAAGGGCTTACTCGAAATACATGGAAAATAAAGAAAATAAAATAATGATAGAACCCATTAATGAAGCGCGGATGGAAGAATGAAGCTTGCTTGACTTGCCCAACTCCAAGAGAGAGAATGATGAAGTTCAAAAGTGATTAGAAATGATGCCTTGCACCTGGTTATAACCCTCTCAAAAGGTGATCATGAGGGATGAATGAAGCTCCATGCAAAGAGTGTGAAGGGAGCATGGCAATGGCATGAAGAGTGCATGCACATTGCATGAAAGATCTATCCAGAAGATGGTCAATTTGGGTCTTGTAGACTTCGGAATTGGGCTCTGATGATATGGAATGAATTGTGGGCTTTGTTCTCTTCTTTCGAACTGTATATAGTATGTATATAGAGGGGGCCCAGATTGTGAGTTATGGCCTAAATACTGAGGCTGTGTCGGCAGGCCCGAGTCTTGATTATTATTTCCATCTTGTGCTCCAACATCTTTTCTCCAAGTTATGCTCCATCTAAATTGCACCTGAAATCACATAAATATCTCATCAGTAGTATCAACATTCAAGTTGTGATTATTATCCATATAAATAGAATATTAATACATATAATGGTGCAATATTACATATGTATAGGGTATAAAATGTGTATAATTAATGACTTATCAGAGAGATAGTAAATAAACTTAATATTTATTTAATTATTATATATTGTTATGTGTGAAATGGTGTGTGTAGTTATGTGAGGGGTTGTGTATGTGTGAAAAGGTGTGTGTGGTTATGTGAGGAGTTGTGTGTGTGTGAAAGTGGTGTATGTGTGTGAATGTGTAGTGTGAAAGGTGTGTATGTGTGTGAAAGAGTGCATCTAGAGGATACGACTCTAAGAAGGCGTGTCTCTATAAAAAGGGTGTCTTGTGTATGTCATTTGTAATGAGAAAATTAAGATTAGAAAATAAGAAAATAATTAAGGGAGAAACTTATGTTCTTCTTCCTCTTCCCAATTTCATTCTTTCTATCAAGTAGTACCAGAGCCATGGTTAATACCGTTATGACCGGACAATCGAGTTTCCCTCGTCTTACGAAGACGAATTATGAGAATTGGAGTATCCAATTGAAGGTGCTTCTCAGATCGGAGGATCTATGGGAGATAGTAGAAACCGGTTATGACGAACCCAAACCAACTCCAACGAAGGGTATCACATTGACGTCGTTGAAGGAAAGTCCAAAATCACTGGTGCACAAAATTCAAAGGAGGCATGGGGGATTATCCAAATTACCTATAAAGGGGCCGAGCGAGTGAAGGAAGGTCATCTACAAACACTTCGAGGAAAACTCAAAGTGATGAAGATGAAGGGGTCAAAGTGAGTTTCCGACTATGTTACAGGGGTTTGTTACTATTACCAACCAATTGAAAAGGAATGGTGATACTCTAAGTGACGGGCGAATTATGAAAAAACTTCTTCGATCTTTGACCGATGAATTTGAAAATATTGTGTACGCAATTCAGGAGTCCAAGGATTTGGACGAACTGGTGGTAGATGAGTTGACGAGATCGTTGGAAGCACATGTGGTGAGAAAGAAGAAAAAGAAGCAAGAGACATTGGAGAAAGCTCTCCAAGCGAAGATGTCGATTTCCGATGAGAAGAAAAGTAGAGGCCAACAATATCGTAGTCCGGCACGTGGTTGTGGCTATAGTCACGGTCATGGAAGAGGGAGTTTAGAGAAGAATTGGGAAGAACGTGGTTCGAATTTTCATGGCGGCCGTGGACGGGGAAGAAACGGAGGATTTAACAAATTTAATAAAAAGTGTTACAAGTGTGACAAGTTTGGTCAATTTGCCACCGAATGCAAAAGTAAAGTAGTACGATACTATAATTATGACAAAATTGTTCACTATACATCAGATTGTTAGGACAAGAAATTTGACGAAAAAATGAATTTCGCCAACAAAAAAGATGAGAGTAATGAAAGTGTGGCGTTATTAGCAGCAAGAAGTTTGGTTCCGACAAAAGTTGCATCTGGTATTTGGATACGGGTGTGAGTGATCATATGTGCTGCGATAAAATATGTTTGTTGAGATGGATGAGAAAGTGAACGGAGATGTGTCTTTTGGAGATACATCAAAAGTGAAGGTGAAGGATCATGGAAAAATTATAATTTAATTGAAAGATGGTAGCCAACGTTATATTATCAACATGTATTATGTCCCAGATATGAGAAACAATATTTTGAGCCTGGGACAATTATTGGAGATGGGTTATTCCATTAATATGAAGGATAGAAGCCTCTATTTGCGGGATAAAAATAAAAAACTACTTGCTCATGTGGAGATGGGAAAGAATCGGATGTTCCTATTGAATATTAAGAATGTTCGAACGACGTTTTTGAAAGCGTCGTGGCTTTGGCATCTTCGATTTGGACATCTCAACTTTGGAGGGCTCAAACAATTGGCGAGCAAGAGAATGATGAGCGGTTTACCGCACATAGACTATCCCGACAAATTTTGTGAAGATTGTGTATTTGGGAAGCATTCACGAATTAGTTTTCTTAAAGAAGCGAATTATCGTGCAAATAAACTACTAAAGTTGGTATCCACAGATATTTGTGGACCCATCATGCCTATGTTGTTGAATGAGCACCGTTATTTCATTAGATTTATTGATGATTAGTATATTTATTGATGATTACTCAAGAAAAACTAGGGTTTATTTTCTCAAAGAGAAATCGGAAGCTTTTTGTATTTTCAAGAAGTTTAAGGTGCTTGTTGAGAAAGAAAGTGATATTTATATCAATGTGTTGAGATCGGATAGAGGCAGTGAGTTTACTTCATCCTCTTTTGAGTCATTTTATAAAGAGAATGACATAAGACGAAATTTGACGGGCCCTTACTCACCTTAACAAAATGGTTTTGCAGAACGGATGAAACAGACCATTCTCGACATGGTTTGGAGTATGCTGAAAAGTAAGAACATGCCCAAGAAGTTTTGTGCCGAAGAGGTGAATTGTGCGGTTTATTTGAGAAACTAGTGTCCAACGGCAAGCGTGGAGAGTATGACCCCACATGAAGCTTGGTTTGGTAGCAAATCATCCGTATATCATTTGAATGTGTTCGGAAGTGTTGCTTATGCGCATGTTCCGGAACAAAGGCGTGTCAAACTTGATGACAAGAGTGTGAAACTTATCTTCATCGGTTATGATGGTAGATCAAAAGTGTACAAACTGTATTGTCCTATTAACAAAATGATACGTATAAGTCATGATGTGCAAGTTAATGAATAATGCATGTGGTGTTGGAATGCACAAATAAAGATTCCTCATGTAGAAGAAGAGGAAAAGGAAGAAGTCTCGACCCCGGTGGTTCCAATAACACCAACAAGGCTATCTCACTCTTTACCTGATGATGAGATGAGGCGCAACCCAAGAGTGATGGGTTTAGCTCAACATGGAGCAACAGAGATTCGTGTTGACAACAAGTCGACAATTGAATTGGCAAAGAACCCAGTGCATCATGTGAGGAGTAAGCATATTGATGTGCAATTTGATTTTATTCAAGAGCATGTGAAGAATGGTGACGTGGAGATGATTCACGTGGCAAGTAAGGACCAAGTAGCTGATATCTTCTTGAAACTCCTTATGGTAGAACTTTTTAATAAGTTCAAGAATCTTCTCGGGATGCAACACGGAAGAAAATATTAAGTTTAAGGGGGGATGTTAATATAATAATAAACTTAATATTTATTTAATAATTATATGTAATTATGTGTGAAAAGATGTGTGCAGTTATGTGAGGAGTTGTGTATATGTGAAAATGTGTGTGTGGGTATGTGAGGAGTTGTGTGTGTGTAAAAGGGGTGTATGTGTGTGAAATGGTGTGTATGTATGTGAAATGGTGTATTTAGAGGAAACATTCTAAGAGAACATGACTCTATAAAAAAGGTGACTTGTGTGTGTCATTTATAATGAGAAGATTATGATTAAAGAATAAGAAAATAATTAAGAGAGAGACTTATGTTCTTCTTCCTCTTCCCAATTTTATTTTTTCTAGCCGTCCTCACGCAGGGGGATGATATGTTCGTTGTATGATAGAAAGTGATCTAGGACTTGGTGGTTTCGTCTATCTCCTTAGTTATTTCCTTCCGTTGCGTCTCCTTGTCCTTATTAATGTTGGTGAGGGGGGGTCCAATCTGGTATCGCGAAGCCGGCTATCGCAGTGAATCGCTATGCTCACACCACCCCCGGAATGCCCGTCTAGGGTACGATCCCTTGAGATATATGGTGTTCCTTGGTCGACTTGAATGTCCTAGTTACTCTCGTGGCTCGTTGGTGCAAGTCTTGATCGTAGGTCAGGCTTTCGACTTGTCCTCTTGGTCCTACACCTAAGTATCAAGACGTGTGGCGCGCTACACACTTCAAGATAAGAGTTAAACAATTCACAAACAATATCACAGTAAATAATAATAACAAACAAGAAGAAAATAACTTATTGATAAACTACTAACACCACGCCCTAGGGGGTGGAGTTAGTTACATTACATCATACAATAACCAAAATCAAGATACATAAGAGGATCATAAATGATAACTGAGTTTGTAGTCACGGCTGTCACCACATGCGACTAACAAGACTACTCTCTCTCTCTCTCTCTCTCTCTCTCTCCCCTTAAATGTTTTCTCTCAATTAATTCCCCCTTTTTCCGTCCCATATAAGGGTCTTTTATAGGGGGAGACCTCTAGGGTTCTGACGTCTCCAGATGGCTGATAGCGTCTCTAGGGTTTCTCTCAAATATCCTTGGATCTTCTCGCCATTAACGTTGATTGATCCTTGATTGCTCTTTTCCGATCTGCTCCTTCCTGAATGCGCCTTTCTCGCGTTACCAGATCTCCCCTTGAATGGCAATCAATTAGTCTTTTGTATTTCTTTTCTTGTTTGGACGCCTTTGAGCCACTCCTCTCGAGTCATGGTTTCTTCTGATTTATGCTCCCGGGTCAGGTAATACCGCACTCAGAGGTGGGACCGCGGTACGATAACTGCACTAATCGCTTCTTAACCTCCTTGCGCCTCTTTTGCATCCTTTTTGGCCTCTTTGTCCTAATTCCTGCAACCATATGTGATTCTAGCACTTGATTCTTGGTTTAAAATATAAATATAATACTAACTAAAGTGCAGAAAATAAGATACGAGATAGCCGGATGAATTATAACTATCAATATCGTCCTTGGTAGATGATCGAGAATCCTCACCAAACCCCACAAGCGAAAACCAAATGACAATCTGGAGCGATGAGGCACAAAGTTCAACACAAACAGTAATCAGAGAAACCCGGGATGCGTAAGTAGGACAGTTCTTTAAAACCTTTGCGTCAAAGGCAAAGAGAAAAAGGGGGCCCAAGGCCGATCTTCAACCAGCGAGATGAGTACGACTGAAATACCATTGGCGAAGTGAAC
Organism: Juncus inflexus; assembly: GCA_024447665.1. Lineage (NCBI taxonomy): Eukaryota > Viridiplantae > Streptophyta > Magnoliopsida > Poales > Juncaceae > Juncus > Juncus inflexus. The sequence continues at coordinate 3,714,536 of JAJHPC010000018.1, forward strand.
AAGGTCACGAACAAAAGGGAAATCGTCAATGGCGGGCAAACCATAATCAAATATGGAGCAACCCGTAAGGACGCCAATCTCGAGAGAAAGGAGAGAGGAGGAAAAGTCGGTGGTGAACATAGAGGGGTTAACGAAGGATGAATTAGAGCGATTATAGAAATTAGAGGCCAGTGGGTTCGTGAAAATTAAGAGAATCAATTTCGAAGATTTAGAGAAGTTGGGGATAGCCGATCAAGTCGAAAGATTATTCGCAAGAGTAGGAATGGGCAAATTAGTAAGGAGTTGCGTAACACAAAACCAAGCACAAACACTACAGTTCTTGGCAAAAGCAGGTCTTGAGCCGCGACCCAACGCCAGAGGAGAAATGGAGAATGTACTGAAATTTCAAGTCAATGGGAGGCGTTACGACATTCCAATGGACTTCGTGAACATAGGGGTATACCCGCTCTATTAGACATACAATATAGAAGCCTTACAGGCAGTCGTAACACTAAGAGAGAGAGAGAGTTTTGTGAGGGTATTTTAAAAAGTATTTCCGGACTCATCTAGAGGAGTCCGGTAAATCCGTCTGTCTGAAGTTCGCGTGGATACGAGTAGAGGTTCGCTAACTTTAGAACTTGCGAGCGATCATTTTTCATCCCTAGGAAGAGCAAGGAGGTTCGTGGAGTCGAGATTCAGGAAGGAGAAGGTTGCAAGTCAGAATCGTTCAGACCAAAATCCGTTCTCCGTCTCGCGGATCAGGAAGATCCGTGGTATAAATTTTAATAACTAATCTCGTACTTTTATTCTCTTAATAATGATCCTAGGGCGGGTTGAATCCATAGATTCCGCTGCATATATAACATACATGGCTATGGAATCCCCAACAGTTTCATCTTATTTCTTAATGAATATCGTGCTGATTTGTCTAGCGTTTTACTCCTAAAAGAGAAATAAGAAATAAAGAAAGTAAACGAAAAAAGAAAATAAAAGTTTGATCCTTCAAGAAACTAATATTAAGTAGCTTGCTTCCCTGACAACGGTGCTAGAAAAATTTGATATATGGGTACGATATGCTTACTAGATTACACTTTTTGTACTTAATTTTGATTGCAAGCGCACCAACAATGCGTAACATTTTGGATGTCGAATCCACAAGAAGCAGTTTATTTAGGTTAAACATAATATTTATTCTAAGATATTTCATATAATATGTGCGTATAGGTTATTTTAATATAATTAAAATAGACCATGAATATGCAATTCAGCTTTATGTCATCAAAGTGCGTGACTTTGATAGTAAAACTATAAAGTGTTATGAATACTATTCTAAATCGTCCCTGGTCATTTATAGGATATTTGTGGAGATAAATATGCTTGCAGATACATATAAATATATATTTATATACAAGCTATAAATGTACACCAGTATATTAGTTGACTGATGATTATGTTTTACTGATCATGGATAAATAGTTATCAAGTCATTAACATAGGTATATGTTAGAGACCGTATACTGGACTGACCCGCCATAAGAATGCTACATGTTACGGGCCAAAATCTTCCTGGCACGTTTTTAGCATGCAACATGCTCCGGCAAATCTCTGCAATATGCCGGTTCTTCCTCTCGGCTACTCCATTCTGTTGTGGGGTGTTGGGGCAGGTTAACTGCCTTCGGATCTTATGCTCCTTCAGGTAGGCATCAAAATCTCGATTTACGTATTCTCTTCCATTATCCGTACGGAGACACTGAACTTTCTTGATGAGTTCACTTTCCGCCTTCTCCTTAAACTCCTTGAACTTGGATAACGCCTCCGATTTTTCTTTCATGAAAAACACCCACACATATCTCGAGAAATCATCAATAAAGGTCACCATATACTTTGAACCACTTATTGAAGCTTGCTTAATCGGACCGAAGACATCCGAGTGTATCAGCTCCAAAGGTTCCTTAGCTTTGTACTTGGATTGCTGGAAAGGAAGCTGATGAGATTTACCGAATTGGCAACCCGCACATACTGTGTCGGTCCGCACCTCCACTCCAGGAAGACCTTTGACCATCGACCTCTCGACCATCAACTTAAGATTGTGGTAGCTCACGTGCCCCAGTCGTGCATGCCAGAGATCCGCCGTATCATTCCTCCGAGTTTTGTCTACGTAAGCTGATTGTGCTGACATTACGTAGATTGACTCCATTTTTCGGCCCTCCATTATTGGTGTGCCCAAAGCTTTGAGGTTGTGGTATACCTTCACCTCCTGTGGCCCGAAGACTACGTAATTCCCTTGTGCTGTCAGTTGCGATACTGACAATAGATTCTTCTTTATACCTGGAACATGATAAACTCCTTGCAGCTGGAATTCCTTCGGACCGATGTGAGGAGAGATTACCGTTCTACCGACATAGCTGATTGGCAGCTTGGAGTTGTTAGCTGTCACAATTACTTGGTTTCCCTTATACTCATGTAAGCGTTCTAGCTTCTTGATATCGCCGGTCATGTGATTTGAGCAACCGGAGTCATTAGCGATTCTTGTAACATAAAGTATTTATAGTCCTCTGACCTGAGATTGTCTCGGTTCCCAACATGAATAATTTTATACTTTAATATAATCTAACACTGCTTTTAACCGGGTGGTCATAACGGTTATGATTAGATATACAATGAATCATGTAGAGGGATGAGTGCAATCAAGACGGGATTTGTTCCTCCCATAAATGAGAGAGATATCTTTAGGCCTCTTGATGAATTGAACTGAAGAAATGTATGGCCATACTCAAATGAATTAATAAGAGTTATTAATGTCATTTGTTTTTGTTCAGTTTAATTTAGGATCAAGAAATATTAATCGATTTATATAAGGATGGCATATTACATGCCTTATGATCGATATAGATATCGCGTGACAATGGGACTAAATACGTGATTGTTGATTAGGTAAATCGGATCACCGATATTCACTTAAATTGGGTAGTCATGCTGGTTTGCTAGAGTCCGCTCATGATTTATAGACTGTCAAGTCTATTGCCAACATTAAGTGAACCTACAGGGTCACACACAAAGCACAAACTGAAACGGGCGCAGAAAATCCTAGCGACTTATATGATGAGTTGCATAAGAATGTCACAAAATATATTGTCATCTTATGTGATATGATGTGATATATATGTATATAAAGACTATGAGCACAAAAGATCATGTAATCTAGAAGAGTCTAGATGATGGCATATGAATAATGATGAGTGATGTCATACACATCTTTTAGTGTTAAGAGACATGACTCTTCACCTCTATATAAGGACATAGAGGGCTCCAAATTCACAAAATACAACACATCATTCTCTCTCTCATTATTTCTCATTCTCTTTTGTGAGAAAAAGAGAGAAAATATATTTTCTAATTTGTATAACAAAATTATGAAAGGGTGCTTTCTTTTTGTATGACAAAAATGAAAGAGTGCGACTATATGAGAGGAATTATATACATCTTTTGTGAGATAAAATAAGAAGAGCTTTCTTATGCAAGAGGAGAACAAGCTACTAGAATATATATTGTTCTTCTTCCCGTTTTAAGAAGTTTGTTCGTGTTGACACCGGTAGAGGCGTTCGTACTTTCGGCACTTGTGATCTATTCGGCCTAAGAAGATGAGAACGGTTTGTTGAGAGTTTTGGTGGAGACCGATTGTGTGTGCGGTATATGACTTACGCACGATCCGACCTAGACGGCCTAGATGGACGTAAAATCGGTTAGAACGTTAACCAGTTTAGAGACGCATGGGCAACACGCATGGTTTGAGCATCACGGATTCCGAAAGGTATCTTTAAGATTTATTTCTTTGATTTAACCGATACGCACAGATTCTCGGATTGGTTTTGGACGAAATTTTTGTTTTCCGCTGCGCTATGCACGTCTGAAACCCAACAGTGGTATCAGAGCGACGTGCGTATTTCGGTTAAATTGAGTCGGTATATATGTGATATATACTATTTAGATACCATTTATAATTTTGATTTATAATTATAAGGCTTGCATATAAAGTATTTAAGTGTTGAATATTCTTAATAGAAAATATGTGATTAATGGATATGATCCAAGAGTTGCATCCAAAGAATGTGACTAAAGGATATGACCAAAGGATGTGATCCAAAAGTTATGTTCAAGAGATGCGATCAAAAGATGCGATGAATAGATGTGATCCAGAAGTTGTGTCCAAAAGATGCCGCCAAGGGATACGATCCGAAGGTTGAGTCCAAGTGTTGCATCCAAGAGTTGCGACCAAGAAATATGATCCAAATGTCATGACCAAGGATTGCGTCTAAAAGGTGCGACTAAGGAAAGCGATCCAAAAGTTGAGTCCAAGAGTTGCGACCAAAGGGTGTGACTAAAGGGTGTGACCAACGGATGCGATCCAAATGTCACGTCTATAAGGTTGCGACGAATTGGTGCGACCAAAAGGTGCAACTAACGGGTGTGACAAAGGGATGCGATTCAAATGTCAGATCCAAAAAATGCAACGAAAGGTTGCGACCAACGGATGCGACCAAATGGTGCGACCAAAGGGTGCGACCAAAATATGCGACTAACGGGTGTGACCAAGGGATGCGATTCAAATGTCACATCCAAAAGATGCAACGAAAGGCTGCGACCAACGGATGCAACCAAAATGTGCGACTAATGGGTATGACTAAGGGATGCGATTCAAATGTCACATCCAAAAGACGCAACGAAAGGTTGCGACCAACGGATGCGACCAAAGGGTGCAACCAAAAGGTGCGACTAACGGGTGTGACCAAGGGATGCGATTCAAATATCACATCCAAAAGACGCGACGAAAGGTTGCGACCAATGGATGCGATCAAAGGGTGCGATCAAAGGGTGCGACTAAAGGGTGTGACCAACGGATGCAAACCAAATGTCATGTCCATAAGATTGCGATGAATGGGTGCGACCAAAACGTGCGACTAACGGGTGTGACCAAGGGATGCGATTCAAATGTCACATCCAAAAGACGCGATGAAAGGTTGCGACCAAAGGGTGCGACTAAAGGGTGTGACCAACGGATGCGATCCAAATGTCACGTCCATAAGGTTGAGACGAATGGGTGCGACCAAAGGGTGTGACTAAAGGGTGTGACCAATGGATATGATCCAAATATCACGTCTAATAGGTTGCGACTAACGGTTGCGACCAAGAGGTGCGACCAACGGGTGTAATCGACATGCGCAACTAAGAGGTACGACCGAAAAGGTACAATCGTAAGAGTTGCGACCTCTTGAATAGTTGTGTCTTCATGAAAGGGTGCATACCATGAATTGCCTTTTTGAAATGGTGCATGTGATGCATTATTTCATGAAAAGTTGCATGTGATGTATTGAATTCAAGAAAAGATGCCTATGATGTATTAATGTGTAGAAAAATGTGTGTTGACAAAGTTGACCAGGTGTTGACCATGTTGATCATGTTGACAGTTGACTATTGACCCACTGTGTTGACTGTGGACTATGTTGACTGTTGGTTGTATTGACAGTTGACTACACTAATTTACCCCTTAACTGTTGACCATTAAATTGGTCAAAAGTTGATCATGACCTGGTCAAAATATTGACCACTGACTGTTGACCTTGCCAAATGTTGATTGTTGACCGAGTCAAATGTTGACCAAATCAAACATTGAGTTTTGATCGGCCAAATGTTCAGAATGATGACCGCGCCCCGAATTCGCATTCGTAAGCCTTATAAATGGGTAAATAATCGAAACATAATATGATTATGTTTATATTTGATATAAATGTTGATATGTGTTGATATAATGAGAGAGTTCATTAGGCATAAAACATACATCATTGAGATGAAGGAGTTCATCGTCCATCATGAATACATCATTAAGATGACAAGTTTATTTTAAACCGCACATCATGGCAATGAAAGAGTTCATCGATTTCTATACATGGAGATAAGATTTCCAAATACAATCTAAGAAAAATTTTATGGAGATGAAACATATATTAGGAAATCTTTATGTTAGTTCATAAAGATCAAGGCCATGATATATCATTGTTATTATCTTTATTCTATTAGTACATGTGATGTTCTTTGAATATTTCATAATAACCTATAATATTAAATAAAATCCCTCATAACAATGTTAAGTCATGAAGTGCCTTCCATAAGTCTAAATCTCTCGATACTCTGATCGACCCTGCATAAGTCATGCCAAAGCTGGGTATGTAGGGACAATCTTAGGAGGAGAGAATGCGGAAAATGGGAGCCAACATAGGTCATGCCAAAGCTGAGTGTGTTGGGTACTATTTTGCCGATGATTAGACATGGTTTGACTTAACTGGGCTATCAAGTCGGACTTGGGCTCGGGGCATACGATAGGATATATACGTCGGGCATATGATGCTTATCCTATGTTGTTCAAGAGTTGTATGAGATACAATTGGAATTATTCCTACCTAAATAAGTTAACTTCTGGGCGATGAGCCAAAGCACACTTAGGACTTAATTGAAATATGGATCTTGTCTCACTATGAAACTTCATGGATTGAAAGTTTCCGAATCAATGCGATTGAGGATTATTAATTGGATTAAAAAATAGTGGGAGCCATTAAATGAAATATTTTAAAGAATAATAGTCTTTGCATATTATTCAAATTGAATAGTATATCTATTTATGTCTCACAATAGGTCCTTGAACAGATAAAATAAGATGCTAATAATCGTTAACATGAACATGGACAAGTGTTGTCAATAATATTCTCGTGCTTAAAAGGAACGTAAAAAGTACTCCCAAAGATAAGGGAAAGATGTTGCAGAGGCTTCGGCCTTAGGTAAGAAATTAGTATCTTTTGCAGTGAATCGGTTCATTGAATGAAACCATAATTTCTCAAGAAGATATGAAAAAGGGAATGAAAGGATAGTGTGACTACCGCTTCAAGTATTTTTGTTATAGAAATTAATTTGTCTATTTCACATCATGTGTATTAGATACACGATATGAATCACACATTTGTGAAAATGTGCTGACAAAGTTGTAGACTATTGAGTAAATATGATGTTAACATATGAGTGACAAATATAGCAAAAGTTGTTGCATTTTCTCAAGTAACTCATTTATTTGCATTGTCTTTTTGGACTTATCGCCGACATAAATAATTATTATTTAATGTCGACAATATATTTTGTATTATCTATAGTTTGAGTTTATCTATGAATGGTTATTAATTTATTATTGAGAATAATAATTTCACCATTCACAAATATCAATTTTCTTTGGAAATGTTCCAATAGAAAAATTACCTTATGTGTTATATCGAACAGGATAATTATAATTCCATATATAACATCAATATTAAGTATTTAAATCTAGCATTGTCACTTGGTCTAATTAATAAGATGAACATTTATTAAATCCATTAAGATGGATTTTCAAATTCATTTGATTTTGAATCATTTGAAACATGTGTAACTTATTTATTAGACAAGATGACATATACGTCTTTCACAAAGTAAGGTGAAAGAGAGTTACTTATTGGCTCTCATACATAGTGATGTATGTTCATCAATGAGTGAAGGTGCTAGAGAAAACTACTTCATCACTTTATTGAAACAAGAAATTTGAATATTTTGAAAAGTTCAAAAGTTACGAATAATGAAGTAGAGAATAAAACATGGCTTCGAAAAATCAAATTTCTTTGATGAGATCGAGGAGTCGAGAACCAAGTGTTTGATCATCATGATAACTATATCGAACTTTATTATATATAGTTCGATTATGATGAGTCAAATATATCTTCTATTTCTATCGGGGTTACGTTCTTATTGCGTTCATACTGAATATAATTCCATCTAAAGCGGTTGTAAAAGACACCATATGCGATATGGACTGGTAGGTGTATCAGATTATCTTTTATCAAGATTTGTGGATATGATACTTAATTGAAGCATCATGCATCTAATTGGATTAATGCTTGTTTGTGTATATCCTAAGAAAAGTAAAGGATATTACTTCTATAAAAAATATGAAAACAAAGTGTTTGTCACTCAAAAATTATATCTCTTTGGAAGAAGTGTTTCCAAAAGAATTAGTGGAAGAAGTGTTTCCAAAAGTTCAAATTCCACATACTGACCGTAATGTTCGGATGGAAATTAATTCAGATTTCAACTAGTGGTTGAGTATGTAATTAATAAACTAGACTGTCAAGATGTTGAAGAGTCTGAGTATATAACATAAGTGTATTCATGTAGATCTATTAGAATTTATCGCAGGCCCGAAAATATATAGATTTTTCATGTCTAATGATAAAATTCGTACTCATAGATGATGAGTCCGCATTCTACTAATAGACTATGATGAGTCAAGACTCTAATGGTTAGAGACTTTGAAAGTTGAGATGTAATCCATGTCAGACAATCAAGTTTTGAATTTCATTGATCCATCAGATGGAAATATGGTTTTAAAAGAAAGACCGACATGGATAATGTGCAAACATATAATGCACGATTTGTGGTTAAGTTAAACTCATAGTATAGACTATGACAATATTTTTCCAAGTCATCATGCTTATATATTTCAAAATTTTCTTGGGCATATGTTCATAGTATGACTATTAAAGATACCAAGTGGATGTCAAGATGTTTCTTAATAGAAACATATGAAAGTATGTATATGATACAACTTGATAGTTTTGTCTATCCTAAAAAATTTTGAAAAGAGTTTGCAAGTTGCATAAATTCATTTATGAATTAAAGCAAACATCTCTAGGTGAATATTTATTATTTGATGAAATAACCAAACTGTTTGGTTTTATCAAAAATTAAAGATAAATCTTATGTTGACAAGAAATTCAGTTGGAGCATAATTACATATGATGTGAATAAAGTGTAACAAGCACACATAAGTTTAATCTTAGTGAAAGTCACTAAATAATAATCAAGAGCATGATTATATAATTGAGAAGGATAAAGTATTTTTCTTAGATTATGGTGGACATAAAAATATGCAAAGTATTTGCATATGACAATGTTTGATAATCCATTTAAGAACCCAATCCCTTAAATGATGGTGATCATGTTAGATCAACTGGTATGTGATACCACATAGATCAATGAGTATGAGATACTTGGTTGATTTGGCCTAGTGCAAGTGGGAGATTGATGGTGTTATGCCCTAGGCCAAAGTGTTTGTGACATAGATGATGGATTGTAATAACAAACATAATATTTATTCTAAGATATTTCACATAATATGTGCGTATAGGTTATTTTAATATAATTAAAATAGACCATGAATATGCAATTCAGCTTTATGTCATCAAAGTGCGTGACTTTGATAGTAAAATTATAAAGTGTTATGAATGCTATTCTAAATCGTCCCTGGTCATTTATAGGATATTTGTGGAGACAAATATACTTGCAGATACATATAAATATATATTTATATACAAGCTATAAATGTATACCAGTATATTAGTTGACAGATGATTATGTTTTACTGATCATGGATAAATAGTTATCAAGTCATTAACATAGGTATATGTTAGAGACCATATACTGGACTGACCCGCCATAAGAATGCTACATGTTTTACGTCATTAGCGATTCTTGTAACATAAATTTGTCGGGAAATTCGTTTCGAGTCCATAAGTACCACAAAATCTTATGACTGTCGTGTTATTAGAGGTAAAAAAGAGAAGCTCATGGAAGGAGGTGGCTAGTTGTGTGCCAATCTAATTTGATCATCAAGTGTCTCTTCTATTAAAAAGAGATTCATGTTTGCACAAGCTGTGGAGCAAAGTGGAGAAACTCTTGATGTAAACAGTGGGATTCTGTTGTCAACGAAATCATTGCGTTGTCAATGGAATACACCGATTTCTAGTCGTTTGAACATTTATTTGGTTGATTTTGTTCCTTTTTGGTATTCTGTTGTCAACGGAATAGATGCGTTGTCAACGGAAAGCCTGTTTTTCAATATTTGTGGGCTGCTCCTTCCTTCTTTTAAATAGCAACTCCAATCCGAATTTGAGAACCAATTTTTGATAAGTAAAAGCAAGAATCCTCTCTCTCTAATATTGAGTAATATTCACTCAATAATCTTTGTGAGATTAAGAGAAATTAGTGAGCATTTTGCGTTGTTTGTTGGTTAAGATTGAAAGTGATCAATTGTAAGTTCTTGTTCCATCGCTTCGTCAAGAGTTTGCTGTAAGGCGATGGTGGATCGTGGTTTTATAATCAAATACTATTTGGATTAGTGATTATCGGAGCCGCAAGGCAAGTCCCGGAGAGTAGGCAACTCGTGAACGGGGTAAGGGCCGCTAGCGAGTAAACGGGTAGTTAAGACTAACGCAATCACTTCGCCGAACTTCGTCAATAAGTTCGTGTGTTGGGTATCTCCTTATTTTTCTATTTACTCTAATTTCTTGTTTATTTTTTTTCGTTAATTAGTATTTATACAATTATCAACAAAAGTCTAAAAACAATAAAAAAATATAAAATCCTAAAAATATATATATTCATATTTTCGCACATTAGGTCTTTTAAACTCTCTATAGGCCTCAATCAAAGAACAAAACTTTCATCTCAGCTAGAGAATTGATGACTTATGCACACAAAATCGAACTGCCTTCAGTTCTCATAAAAATTGATTTTGCAAGTACCTTTGTATCAAATGTGCCTTCCATTTAAATCTGTTGCAGAGATGGGGATTCCCTACAACATTAATTCATTGCATGGATAAACTATTTATTGACCTCATCATCTTCATCCTTGAAAGTTAACGGAGCGAGAACTGTGACCTTCTTTCATGCTAGGGGATTGAGGTATGACGATATGTTATCTCTTATTTTATTAGACATAGTGACAGATATGCTTTAACAAATGTTTAAACGTATTATGGGACAACTTGAACCACACATCTGCATGGAACCTACGACCCTATAGTTCGCCGATGATATGGTGCTATTCTTAAAGGCTAATCTTAGAATATAAGAATAGTCATGGCTGCCATTAAGATCTTTGGGAACATATCAGGACTAGAAGTAAACCTGACCAAAAGCAACTTTACACCAATAAGAATCCCGAGAGAACTTCATGGCAATATTGCCATAATCATGGGATGCCAAAAGAAATCGTCTCCCTTGAAATATCTTGGATTGTCATTGACTTTTAAAAAGCCAACCAAATTGATCTACCACTCGCTTCTAAACAAAGTTAGAAACAAGCTTGCGGCTGGAAAGGAAATTTTTTTATCTTACAGAGGTAGATTAATGCTGCTGAAGGCTACACTCACACCCACCATTAATTACCTGATGCAAGTTTTTCTTCTTCTTAAATGGTTGATCAAGAGCGTAGCTACTGATTTCTTATGGCGCCTTATCTCCTGGCAAAGGCTTGCAAAGCCAATATCGGTAGGGGGCCTTAGAGTTATTGATATGTTGAAACAAAATAGAGCCTTTCTCTTTAAATGATTATAGAATGCGAGGGGAAAACCTGACAACTTGTGATAAAATATTCTACTAAAATATTATAATTTTAGGCCCCTTACTCAGAAGTGGCAAATATGAGAATCATCTCTTTTTTTGTAAGAGATCTGTTGTCTCTCTTACCAATGTGGAACTACGCCATCAGGAACATGGGGAAATGCTAAAATCCTGGGATGATCAATGGGACTCGAGTGAGGCCTTCAAGGAGAAGTATCCACTCATATATTATGAATTTGGAGACGCTAATAGAGAGATAGAAACAATCTCCATGCAACAAGAGATTGAGAACTTCACTGACCAACCTAACTAAATTGTGTGGAAGTGGCAAGCAGATGGAACCTTCTCCGTTAAATCGGGATACACATTTCAATATTTTGCCAGCACCACCTCTTCTCTTAATAAACTTATCTAGAAGACAAAAATCCCAACCAAAGTACGTTTTTTCCTATGGTTATTGCTCAATGATAGATAGGATTAACCTCAAAAAAAGGGTTGGTCAGCACTAGATAAGTGTATAATATGCACTTCAGTGATTACATAAATGATACAACATTTTTTCTTCACTACATAGCGCTCGCGAAGTTATGTGTGAATGTGAAGTTATGTGCGAATGATACAACATCTTTTCATGTCGATGAAATCATCACATTTGCGGTTAGGGAGTGTGAGCGCGAAAGGCGTAAAAATCCTCGCTAGAGAGTATACCGTGCGTAGTCGAGATGTGACATTTCTTGATGACGGGACGGGTAAGGGAGAGAATCGAAATCTACTCCTAAAGTCATATTTGATTTAGGTCGAAAGTCTTCCCCGATGGTGAATGTGGTTCATGGGGGAGATAGTGGAAGACAAGAAATGAAGTTGGAGAGTAAGCGTGACGACAGTACAAAACTCCCACAAGTACCGCAAGAAGAGGTACGGACGCAATCTTCGATCCGCGAAAACTGACAATCCGGTAGTTGTTCCTTTCACGAGAACGTGTCGCTAACCAATGGTCATAAACCAGGAAGTGATATAAATGATATGCCATATGGACGCAAGGGTGAGCGCGTAGACATGACGGATGAGAGAGTAAGTGATTTGTACGAGAGGAGCCATATCGATGAAAATAAATCTGATATGAATAAAAATGTATTACCCGTTAAGAAGCTTCTCACGCATAGAAAAGGAAGCGCATGTGACGACTCTTGTGCATGAGTGGAAGGGGGAGTTTGTTAGGTCCTCGTAATGCTAATGGGCTAACAAATAAATAAATTTTGGCTTTTATTATTATTATTTGTAAATAATGAATAATATGGGGGCTAATATGTATAAAGTGCATTTATGCACTTGGATAAACAGAGGGCTTTTGGCCTCTTTGCACGTGGCTTCATTTTGAGCCGCCAGCCAAGGAGAAGAAAAAGAAGGAAAAAAGAGGAGATAGAGAGAGAGATAGAGAGAGAGAGCAGTGATCTATTTCTTGTAAGCTCTCTTACCTCATATCATCGACAGGCCCGACCCTATTGCAATTTCTTAAAGACTTGTGTCAAGGACCTCAAATTTAATAGGGCCTCCAATTTCAATAATCTCTATAAATAATATATATTCAAATACTAAATTTCAGCCCATTCCTCTCCAAGCCCAAACGAAAAGAAAGAAGAAAAAATAAGCAACATTCTTTGACAGAAGAAAAACCGGAAAGAAAGAAGAAGAAAAAACTGAAAAGATATAAATTTACCATTCTATCCTTTATCATTTCTTTTTTCTTCTTCATTTTAAATAAAGTATCTTAAGAAACATAACAAAAAAAGCGAAATGAATAAATCGAATTATAATGTGACTTCAATGATGTAATTTAAGTAGTATTATAACTTTGTAAGAGATTAAATTAGTAAGTGGGCATACTCAATGAAGTTGTATCTCTATTGTAGGTGTACTCTCAAGTCTTAAAACAATTAAGTATCTTGTACTTTGCAAACTTTTTTTCATGAATGCTTGAACTTTGCATCTTTGATTTGTAATTACTTTTGTTATCTAATTTAGTTTGTAAGTGTAATGGGAATGGGATTGATGAACCACCCTAATTTATCTTTTTTTTAGGACAAACCACCCAAATTTATTAAAAAAATTATCAAGTATTTTGTTGGCAGAACTTATATGGATATGCATATTATTTATAAGGATATACCTATTTCAATAACATATTATTTATAAGGATATACATATTATTTTTATGGATATACCTATTTCAATAACATATTATTTATATACATATTATTTTCGAATTTATAAGGAAATTAGTCCTAAAAAGTTAAATTTTCTTTCTAATTACTTATTTTAAGACGGCTAAATCGCGACCTTGGTTTCGTAGAAAATTTCAATGTCTCAATTTAATTTTCGTCAAAGACCTCCTGAACTATTGGACCGGCCCGAGTTGGTATGAACCGATAAGGTCTCTCTAAAGCCTCTTTTTGGTAGCCTCATTTTTTTGTTTCTTTTCTACTCTTCCGAGTGTATAATTCACCGTGTAGGTAATGAGTTTAGCATTGGTTTTAAAGCGTGAGTTGTAATTCTAGAAGAGATTTTTATTTTTGTATTGTTGTAAGTGGTACGGTTAGTACTGAAGTTAATTAATACAAAAACATTTTTCTAAACCTTGTGTTCGTTTTATCCGTTGCAATATTATGTGAATTGGGTCGGATTTGTGATGTTTATTTGATAAGTTAACATAAAAGCCCCACACAAGTTATAATTTTGTTTAACAGTGCCTCCCAATTGCAAAATTTCTGCATCAAATGTAATTGCAAGCTCAAATATCGCTGGAGTAGTAACAAATCCGAAAAAACTTTGAAGTGTTTCTTTATTGACAGTAGTCTCATTGCCTCTCTTTTCCACCTGAAGCTGAACAGAAGGCTGCGTAAACTACTCTTCAGCTACTTTCCAAGGAAAACTCTAACATGTCCCTAAAATGCCCCCCATCCCCCCTGATGGGGTAAGCTATTTTGTATTTTAGTGGTAAGTGAGCCCCACAAAAACTATTTTTTATATATATATGGGACCCACTTATCACTAAAAGACAAAATTGCTTACCACATCAAGGGTGATGGGGCCATTTTAGGGGCACTATAGAAAGCGTCACTTTCCAAAGAGAAAATATGGGACCTTTGCATGGAAATTTTCAAAAGCCCCTTACTTTCCTTGATTTTTTTTTGAACAATCTCAATATTATTTGAAATAGTTCTTTGTGTTCCTCTACTAGAGTTTCTTGGTTTTTTAATCCAACAATTATTTTTTTTGAATACTTATTACTATAATTAAATAAATGAAATAATATATTGCGACAAATATTGTATGTGTGCTTTAAAATTTTATGGTATTATTTTATTATACATTATTTTATTTTATAATTTATACTATATAGAATGTTATTTTCTCTGCCTTATATAAATTTGTTATCTATTAAAAAAATATCATTTTCTTATTTATTCACTTTGATGAAGATAAGAAATGTCAATAATATTAGCGAGAAAATAAAAATTGTTAAGAGCATTTAAAAGGAAAAATTCTATAAAAATTCATAATAGATTTTATACATAGCTTATATATAGATAGATAATAAATAAATTTACGTATAATACGAAATAAAAAAATATACATAATTGATTTAATTATATTAAAACAATTGAAGTTTTACATTACGATATAAATAATGGTTTTGCATCTTATGTAGTCAACATACTTTTTAAGTAATCAATAGTTATTTTCATGCATTTTTCTATCTTCACATAAAATTATAGGAACATTATTTTTTCATGTCTTTCAAGCACTATATAATATCAAATTAGTAATTTTATTCTACAAAATTACTTATTTTCTTTATATGGCTACTTTGCAGGAAAAATGAAGAATATCCGAAGCGGAGGGAGGGTAATCTCTAGTATTATACCCTATGTTATGCCGATACGACAGATTTCCAGTCGTATGTGTGTCTGACACGTGTTGGACTCGTCAGATGATGGTTCATATTAAAATATATTAAATAAATTTTTGACACATTGTAAGACACACCCAAACACAACCCATGAATTATTGAGAAATCCATAGCCATGTACGTTACATGTGCAACGGAACCTATGGATTTAACCCGCCCTAGGATCTACGTTAAGGGAATAAAAGTACGAGATTAACCATTAAAATTTATACCTCGGATCTTCCTGATCCGCGAGATGAAGAACAGATGTAAGTCTGAACTATTTTGACTTGCAACTGTCTCCTTCCTGAAGCTCGCTTGGGAAACTCATTCTTGAAGCTCGGCTCGCGAAACACTTTCTTAAAGCTCGGCTCGCGAAACACTTTCTTAAAGCTCGGCTCGAGAAACACCTTCTTCTCCTAGGTATGAAGATAGATTGCTCACAAGTTCTCAAGATAGAGAACCTCTACTCATCACCACGCGAACTTCACACGAACGGAATAACCGGACTTGGCTAGACAAGTCCAGAAATACTTTCCGAATATCTCTCAAAACTTTTTCTCTCTTTTCTGTGTAATAGATGACCTCTAAGGCTTCTGAGTTGTCTGTAAAATAGAGAGACCATGCCCTTCTATTTATACTAGAGAGAGAGGCGAACGATTGCTCAGTTACCATAACTAAAACCCTAATCTTCTTAGGCGCAGGTTCATATGTGAGTGCTCACGTACTCAAGATGAAGAGCTATCTTGATCAATTGGAGAGGCTTGGTTCAGCTATGCCCAGAGAATTGGTTGTTGACATAATTCTCGGGTCGTTACCTCCTAGTTTTAAGCAATTCATCATGAACTATAATATGCATCAGATGGAGAAATCCATCACCGAGTTGCATGGGATGCTTAAGAACGCACAGGAGGACATGAAGACAAATGTTGTCAAAGATGTTCTAATGGTTCACAAGAAGAAGGGTAAGAAGACCGGGAACAAGAGCAAAGGTAAAGGCAAGGTGTTGCCTAAACCTAAGATCAAGAAAGACAAAGAGAGAGTTTGCTTCCATTGCAACAAGGTTGGCCATTGGAAGAGAAACTACAAATTCTATCAGGACGAAATCAAGAAGGGTAGTGTGACTACCACTTCAGGTATTTTTGTTATTGAAACTAATTCACTTACTCCTAAATCTTGGTTATTGGATACCGGATGTGGTACTCACATTTGTAATGATGTGCAGGGACTACAAAGGAGTAGAAGATTAGCTAAGGACAAAGTCGACCTGCATGTGGGAAATGGAGCAAGAATTGACCTCTAAGACTTTAACTAGTGGACTTGTATTAGTACTTAATAATTGTTATTTTGTACCTGCTATGAGCAAAAATATTATTTCTATTTCTAGTCTAGCTTTGGATTGTTATAAATTTGTTATTGAGAATAATAATTGTTCTATCTTAAAAGATACTCTTTTCTATGGAAATGTTTTATTAGAAAGAGGTTACATGCTAGATCTTAAGAAAGAGAATTATAAGTCCATATATAACATTAATATTAAACGATTCAAACCGAATGACTCAAATACGACATACCTCTGGCACTGTCACTTAGGCCATATAAATGAGAAACACATTTCTAAACTCCACTCTCATGGACTTTTAGACTCATTTGATTTGGAATCATTTGAGATGTGCGAGTCTTGTTTACTTGGCAAGATGACTAAGAAACCCTTCACAAATGGTGGTGAAAGGGTCAATGACTTATTAGAACTCATACATACTGATGTATGTGGACCAATGAGTATGCCAGCTAGAGGTGGGTATCGGTACTGCATAACTTTCACGGACGACTTCAGTAGATATGGATATGTCTACATAATGAAGCCCAAGTCTGAATCCTTTGAAGTGTTCAAAGAATTTAAGAATGAAGTACAAAATCAACTTGGCAAGAAGATTAAGCACTTCGATCTGATCGAGGAGGCGAATATCTGAGTCAGGAATTTGAGGATCATCTCAGAGTATGTGGAATAGTATTACAACTCCTCCAAGAACTCCTCAGTGGAATGGAGTGTTCGAAAGGAAAAATCAAACCTTATTGGATATAGTTCGATCGATGATGAGTCAAACGAGTCTTTCAATGTCTTTCTGGGGTTACGCTCTCGAGACCACCGCATTCATACTGAACAGGATTCCATCCAGCGGTTCAAAAGACGCCATATGAGATATGGACGGGGAAAAGCCCCAAGTTGTCTTTTCTTAAAATTTGGGGATGTGAGACTTATGTCAAACGTCAGTGTCCCGATAAACTCGGACCTAAATCTGACAAGTGCCTATTCATGGGATATCCTAAGGAAACTAAGGGATGTTACTTTTACCACCAATCGGAGAATAAAGTGTTTGTTGCTCGCAATGGTGCCTTCTTGGAAAGAGAGTTTGTCTCTATGAGAAGCAGTGGGAGCAAAGTACAACTCGAAGAAATTCGAGACCCACCTATAGTTGCAGAACCTATGATGGAGGAATGAACAAGCTCTCAAGGAGTTGGTGAGCTTGAAACACAACAGACTCAACGTAGATCTAGTAGGATTCGTCATGAGCCCGAGAGAATCGGATTTCTCGTGTCTAATGATGATGATGTGACATTCATAGATAATGAACCCACGTCCTACCAAGATGCTATGAAGAGTCCCGACTCTTAGAAATGGTTAGAGGCCATGAGAGCCGAGATGCAATCCGTGCAAGACAATCAAGTTTGGAACTTGATTGATCCATCCAAAGGTTTGAAGACCATCGGATGTAAGTGGGTCTTCAAGAAGAAGACTGACGTGGATGGAAAGGTACAAACCTACAAAGCAAGGGCTGTGGCGAAAGGTTTCAAACAAGTTCATGGTATTGACAATGATGAAACTTTCTCACCGGTAGCTATGCTTAAATCCATCAGAATTCTATTAGCCATAGCAACGTATTATGCCAATGAAATATGGCAAATGGATGTCAAAACAACTTTCCTAAACGGAAATCTGACCGAGGACGTGCATATGATGCAACCCGAAGGTTTTGTCGATCCTAAGAATTCTGATAAGGTTTGCAAGCTTCAGAAATCCATCTAGGGATTGAAGCGAGCGTCTCGAAATTGGAACCTTCGTTTTGATGAAGTCATCAAAAGTTTTGGTTTTACCAAAAGTGAAGG
Organism: Juncus inflexus; assembly: GCA_024447665.1. Classification (NCBI taxonomy): domain Eukaryota; kingdom Viridiplantae; phylum Streptophyta; class Magnoliopsida; order Poales; family Juncaceae; genus Juncus; species Juncus inflexus. The sequence continues at coordinate 3,733,109 of JAJHPC010000018.1, forward strand.
TGAGCCTTGTGTTTACATGAAGTTCAGTGGGAGCACGGTAGTATTCCTGGTGCTTTACGTAGGTGACATATTACGCATGGGAAATGACATCCCAACATTATTGAACGTCAAGAAATGCTTGGGAGATAATTTCTTGATGAAAGACCTAGGAGAAGCCTCCTACGTGTTAGGAATCAGGATCTATAGAGATAGATCTAGAAGGCTTATAGGTCTGAGTCAAAGTACATACATAGCCAAGGTCATGAAACGGTTCAGAATGCAAGAATCTAAGAAATGATTTTTGCCCTTGTCATATGGCGTGTCTCTCAGTAAGACACAAGGTGTCCTACAAGTGACCAGGAACGAAGACGCATGACTAAGATCCCATATGCTTCGGCTATAGGATCCATCATGTATTCTATGATATGTACTAGACCAGATGCGTCATACTCATTGAGCGCGATAAGTAGGTTTCAGTCTAATCCAGGTGAAAGACACTGGATAGCTGTTAAAAGAATCATTAAGTACTTACGAAGAACTAAGGAACTGTTCCTAGTCTATGGAGGTATGGAAGACGAGCTCATTGTAAAGGGTTACACCAACGCAAGCTTCCATTTATTTTGCCTAAATGGAGGCACAGTGACATGGAAGAGTTCCAAGAAATGTACTTTAGCAGATTCTTCAACAGCAGCAGAGTATATAGCCGCTGCAGAAGTGCCTAAAGAATCTGTTTGGATAAAGAACTTTTTGGAGGAGCTAAGAGTAGTTCCGAGCATCTCGGAACCAGTGGATCTATATTGTGATAACAATGGAGCGATCGCACAAGCAAAGTAACCGAGATCTCACCAAAAGTCCAAGCACATACTGCGACGCTTCTTTCTAATCAGAGAGATCATACAAAGGGGTGATATTAAAATGTGTAGAGTGCCATCAGACGACAATGTCGCCGATCCATTAACTAAACCACTCCCGCAAGCGAAGCATGAGGGTCATGTTAGGTCTATGGGCATAAGATGCTTAGAATTGGCCTAGTGCAAGTGGGAGACTGTAAGATTAGTGCCCTAGGCCAAATGTATTTGTGCTAGGAAATGGATTATGTATAAGACATTATTATTTATTCAATAAAAGTTGTTTCTTATGTATCTGTGTGTATGGGTTGTGAATGTAAATCTTATATCAACCAAGAATGACACTTCGGGTTCACGTCATCAGAATACGTGATTCTGATAGTAGAACTGTGAACCAACGAATGGCATTCTAAACTGTGCCTAGTGATATGTAGGATGTTTATAGAGATAGACATACTTCAGGTAAGAAGCTACATATCCACACTAGTATATTCGCAGGCTAGATGATCATATTCTGCTGATCATGGACATAGAGATGTCAAGCCTGGAATATTGGTATGTGTTAGAGAACACATACTGGACTGACGACACTATGAGAATATGCATGGTATATGTCATTAGTCATTTTCATATGAATAGTGTGCTTGTTCCTAACACGTTAATCCATTTTGAGCATGGCCATGTATTTCCTTCAGTCCTAGTTCATCAGGGGGCCCAGAGATATCTGCCTCATGACGAGAGGAAGAAATCCCATCTTGGTCACTCACATTCCTCGTCATGATTCAGTGCATACCTAATGATGACCTTAATAATCATCCCGTTACAGATGATGTAGGATCATATTAAAGTATGCAGTTCCGCATACAGGAATCCATGGTGATCTCAGGTCGTAGGAACAAACATACTATTCATATGAGAATCACTAATGATATATACCGTGCAAATTCTCATAGTGTGGTCAGTCTAGTACGTGTTCTCTAGCACGTACCTATATTCTAGGCTTGACATCTCTACGTCCATGATCAGCATAACATGAGCATCCAGCCTGCGAATATACTAGTGTGGATATGTAGCTTCTTACCTAAAGTATGTCTATCTCTATAAACATCCTACATATCACTAGGGACAGTTTAGAATGACATTCATTGGTTCACAGTTCTACTATCAGAATCACGTATTCTGATGACGTGAACCCGAAGTGTCATTCTTGGTTGATATAAGATTTACATTCACAACCCATACACACAGATACATAAGAAACAACCTTTATTGAATAAACAATAATATCTTAATACATAATCCATTTCCTAGCACAAATACATTTGGCCTAGGGCACTAATCCTACATGAATGGCATTGACACATCCGTCTCTAATTAAAAGCAACCCACACTATGGTGGTATGCAAATTGTTCGGTTTATTTGGAATAGAACCGGTCGAGTTCGGTTTTATTGACTGGATTATTCGGTTTATCAGGTCTGGTTCGAATTAAAAATTGGGATTATTCGGTTTAATCAGTTCGGCAAGGTTTAGTTTTGATTTTGAAAAACGAAACTGACCGAATTCTATTATTAGTTTTTCATTTTTTTAGTTTTGTTGAAATTTTGAGCATTAAAATAAAAAGTCATTTTTAAAATAAAGTAATTATTATTTAATAAGTTAGTTATACTCTTAATTTAATTCAAGTTTTTGTTAGTAAGAAAGTCTATTTTAAAGAATATTTAAGTTGTTATTCTTTTCAACCAAATAAACCAATTTGAATTCGGTTTATTTGGTTTTGTTCTATATCAGCACTATTATTTATTTAATTCGGTTTGAATTTTATTCAGTTTAATTTTTATCGGTTTGCCCTTATTTTATTCAGTTCGAACCGAATCAACAGAATACACACTCTTACCACATCTACAAAGTCAACTACCTCCCTTAGCTATTTATAAGGTCAGCTTTTGTTATAAAGAGAATAAATTATAAAGGTGGGACTTTATACTTGTCGATTCTTTTCCTAAAGTAGAGCGTGTCCTCGCGTTGCTTCGAAGCAAATTTTCTCCAGTACGAAGTTAATTTAAAAACTTATTATTGCAACTAAAAAAGACATAATATTTCATAAAAAGGATCAAGGACAAGATTATATTGTTAAAATATAAAGATGCATTTGTATATTATGAAGACATGTAACAACAAATTAGGAAAGATATTTCTTGGAAATAAGATTTCTTGACAACTAATTTTGGTATTATCATATATTAGATTTCTTGATAATGAGGTTTCGTATTTTCATGTTTAGGTGTTAAATGGGGCAATAATTCTTTGAGTTATTTCCTTATATTAGATATGACTATCCTATAAATAAAGGGGTAGGGGTAGAGTTTTATTCATTCCAACAACAATAATATTTTGTATCTCTTTTTTCTCTTGTAATAAGAAATTTATCTTATTTTTCAAGTTCCATTGTTCAATCATTTCTTCTTCTATTATTGTTCCTTCTTGGGCTAGTGTGAGCATATTGCTGCACTATTATTTTCGCTGCTGATAATCACAAGGTCGCTGCTGGTTTAGTGCTGTCGTGTTGCTGCGCAGTCACTATTGTTCTGTTTCTCTGTTAGCGACGCGGTTATCTGGTTCAGTCCTTGTGTGACTGTCTGGTTTCTTTTCATGGTACCAAGAGCTTCAAGGGTGATAGACGACGACGTTGACGATAGACGGTGTTGTTCTCGTCCCTTGGTGAAGAAGAGGATTGTTTATTACGGCATCCATGGAGTTTGGAGGTCGGGTTAGTGGACTTGGTATTGAGGCTCTAAATCTTTCGAATTATTCTATGTGGAAGAGTTGTATGGAGTCTTGTATTAGGAGTGACGGGTTATGAGAGATCGTTGTTGGTACGGAGGTTGCACCGACGCCTGTCACCGGTACGAATGGTACGGTGACGAATGCAGACGCAGTAAAGGAGTGGTCAAAAACGAATGCTAAGGCGGAGTTCTTGTTGAAGAGGACAATATCACGCGATCTATTCGAGCATATTAAGGGGTGCAAATCAGCGGCTGAGATTTGGAGAACTTTTGATGAGTTGCTGAACAAAAAGAACACGGCACGATTACAATTTCTGGAGAATGAGTTGGCGAGTTGCACATAAGGTGAACTTTCTATCTCTCAATATTTCTTGAGAGTAAAGGGTTTATGTTCTGAAATTTCTATCTTGGAACCGGAGGAGGCTATTTCGGAGGCAAAGTTGAAGCGGTATATTATTCGCGGTCTTCGAAGAGAGTATGTCCCGTTCGTTACCTCAATACAAGGGTGGGCGCAACAACCATCCTTGACGGAGTTTGAAAATTTGCTCGCTTCTCAAGAATCATTGGCTCGACAAATGGCGGGTGCTTCGGTCTCTGAAGGCGAAGGTCACGCTCTTGTGTCTAACAATGTAAAAACTCGGTATGACCAAGAGGAACGGAAGAAGGAGGTTACGAAGAAGGGGGAGTCTTCATCTAATAGGGGTTCTCGGCCATCTATCAAGTGTTACCGATGTGGAAAACTCGGTCACATAAGGAAGAATTGTCGTGTTAAGTTGAGGGAAGGAAATGCCGCGGGTAATGAGGATATTATGAAGTGTGAAGTTTGGGATACGGGTTTCGTAGCAGAAGGAGTTTCATTAGACATGTGTGCTTCTGTTAACTACGAGGATAACTGGATCATTGATTCCGGTTGTGGTCATCATCTGACTGGTGACGATTCCAAGTTTTCTTCACTTCGGGGGTATAAAGGCAATATTGCCTTTGTTACTGCCGACAACAGTGTTCACCATGTGGTGAATGAGGGTGCGGTTGTTGTTTCTTGATAAAGACAACAGGTCGATAACTCTCGACAGTGTTTACCACGTGCCTAGTATGAAGAAGAATCTCCTGTCGGTGGCGAATGCGGTTGATGCGGGTCACTATGTGTTGTTTGGCCCGAAGGATGTGAAGTTCCTCCGGAATGTGGAGGAGGTGAAGGGTGATGTTACTCACGTCGGTAAGAGGGTAAAAGACTTGTATGTTCTCTCGGCTTCTTCCTCGTATGTTGACAAGATGAGCAACAATGATGGCGTGTCGGTTTTGCATGCTAGACTCGGCCATGTGGGTATTGACAAGTTGAAGGCGATGGTTTCGAGGAATCTTGTTAACGGGCTTCCGTCTCTTTCCTTTGCAAGTGGTGTTGAGGTGTGTGAGGGCTGCCAATATGGTAAATCTCATCAACTGCCTTTCGAGAAGTCTCAGTCAAGGTGTAAAGGTGCGTTAGAACTTATTCATGGTGATTTGATGGGTCCTACGCAGAACGCGTCGTACGGGGGTGCTCGTTATATGTTGGTACTCGTCGACGATTTTACACGGTACACTTGGGTTTATTTTCTGAAGAAGAAACGGGAGGCATTTTCTAAATTTCGAGAATTTAGAATAATGGTTGAGGGAAGGCTTGGTAAAAGAATTAAGAAGTTTCGAACCGACAATGGAGGCGAGTTTACATCCAAGGATTTTTCTCTCATTTTGCGAGAGTCATGGCATCAAGAAGGAGTTGACTTGTGCTTATACACCGCAACAAAATGGTGTGGCGGAAAGGAAAATTCGACATCTGGTGGAGGTATGTAGGAGTTGGGTGTACGCGAAAAATTTACCGAAGGCCTTATGGGCGGAAGGTATGGCATGTGCTACCTACGTGGTTAATCGGCTTCCATGTAGTCCGATTAACATGAAGTCACCTCACGAGTTGATGTTCGATGAGAAGCCAAGTGTGAAACATTTGAAAGTGTTCAGTTGTACATGCTTTGTTCACGTACCGGATGAGAAGAGGACGAAGTTAGACGCTAAGGCTCGGAAGTGTGTTTTCATTGGTTATGATCAAAGAAAGAAGGGATGGAAATGCATGGATCCGACAACTCATAAATTCATTGTCTCTCGAGACGTGGTGTTTGATGAAGCGTCTTCTCTATATGGTGATGGTGGTTCCCAAGCGGTAGTTTCGAATCTGCCGACGCCGCCTGTTGGTCACGTGAGAAACCCGGATGCTAATGACATGGGTAACCCGAGTGAAGATCCGAGGTTTTCGTCGCCTACGTCGACTGTCACGAGTTCAAGTAAGATGGATCAAAGTGACAGGGGGAGCAACGAAGTGCAATCGCAAGAAGAGGGAAATGCACAAGCTCTAAGGAGGTCGACAAGGATGGTAACTCGGCCGGCTAGATACAGAGATGAAAACTTCGTGTCGACGTATTCGTGTTTCTTTTCAGGATCGTCGGATGGTGAACCTTCATGCTTTGAGGAGGCGAAAGGTAATAAGTCGTGGGAAGGTGCTATGGACGAGGAGATGCAAGCTCTTCGGAAAAATGAAACTTGGGATCTTGTTCCGAAGCCCAAGGAAGTGGACCCGGTTACTTGCAAATGGGTATACAAGTTGAAACGCAAGGCGGATGGGAGTGTTGAGCGCTATAAAGCGAGGCTTGTAGCGAGAGGATTTTCTCAGCGGTATGGCGAGGATTATGAAGAGACTTTTAGTCCTGTCGCCAAGATGACATCCGTGCGAATTGTGATTTCATTGGTCGCTTCGCTAGGTTGGAAGCTGTGGCGGCTGGATGTGAAGAATGCTTTCCTTTATGGTGAACTCGACAAGGAGATTTATATGGAGCAACCGGTTGGATATATTTCCAAGGTGCGTCCTGACTATGTGTGCAAGCTGAAGAAAGCGCTGTATGGTTTGAAGCAAGCACCTCGATCTTGGTATGGCAAGATTGCGGAATATTTGCAATTTTGTGGTTATTCTTCTTCGAGTTCGGATCACAGTTTATTTGTGAAAAGGATGGCGGGTCTACACGTGGTCGTCCTTTTATACGTGGACGACATGATCATCACCGGCAATGATGAAGGCGAAGTTGCAAGACTTCGGGGGCGAGCTCTCGATTCGATTCGAGACGAAGGATCTTGGAGAGCTTAGTCACTTCCTGGGATTGAAGTGGAAGGTTTGAAAGACGGGTATTTTGTCTCTCAAACGGGTTATGCTGGGAAGCTCATTGAGACATTTGGCGTAAAAGAAGGTAAGCATTGTTCGACACCGCTGGATGCAAATTTCAAATTGAGACGTGATGATGGAAAGATACTTCCGGATCCTTGGAAGTTTCGTGCTCTTGTTGGAAGCCTGATTTATCTCACGATTACTAGACCGGATATTGCCTTCGCGGTCGGTCTGGTGAGTCGGTTTATGCAAGCTCCGACAAAGTCGCATCTGGATGCAGCAAAGAGAATTCTCAAGTATGTGAGTTCGACTCTTGATCTCGGGTTATTTTATAAGAAGGATTCCGAGTTCGTTTTGAATGGATATACCGATGCTGACATGGGCGGTGATTTGGATGATCGGAGATCGACATCCGGTTATGTCTTCTCTTGTGGTTCTGCAAGTGTTTCTTGGTGCAGTAAGAAGCAAGATTCGGTCTCTCTTTCTAGTACCGAGGCGGAGTACAAGGCGTCATCACTTGCAGCACAAGAGTGTGTTTGGTTGCGGAGGTTGGTCGAGGATGTTTACAATGCGGTTACTTGGTCCTACGGTTATTCGAGGTGACAATCGAGTGCGTTGAAGTTGGCGACCAATCCTGTTTGTCACGCGAGAACCAAGCACATCGAGATCGAGCATCACTTCATTCGTGAAAAAGTGCTTGATGGAATTATTGGAGTTGAGGAGGTGAGAAGCGTTGACAACGTGGCTGATATCTTCACTAAGTCTCTCTCCAAGGGATCATTCGAGTTATTGCGAGCCAAGTTGGGACTCATGGCCAAATGCACTTTAAGGGGGAGTGTTAAAATATAAAGATGCATTTGTATATTATGAAGGCATGTAACAAATTAGGAAAGATATTTCTTGGAAATAAGATTTCTTGACAAGGAATTTTGGTATTACCATATATTAGATTTCTTGACAAGGAGGTTTCGTATTTCCATGTTTAGGTGTTAAATGGGGCAGTAATTCTTTGAGTTATTTCCTTATATTAGATATGACTATCCTATAAATAAAGGGGTAGGGGTAGAGTTTTATTCATTCCAACAACAACAATATTTTGTATCTCTTTTTTCTCTTGTAATAAGAAATTTATCTTATTTTTCAAGTTCCATTGTTCAATCATTTCTTCTTCTATTATTGTTCCTTCTTGGGCTAGTGTGAGCATATTGCTGCACTATTATTTCCGCTGCCGATAATCACAAGGTCGCTGCTGGTTTAGTGCCGTCGTGTTGCTGCGCAGTCACTATTGTTCTGTTTCTCTGTTAGCGACGCGGTTATCTGGTTCAGTCCTTGTGTGACTGTCTGGTTTCTTTTCATATATAACCCTATGTATGCTTTAATTTTTATTGCATATTTTTACAACAAAAAATATCTCTATTTTACTTGAATTACATTCAAAAATTATTTTCGGAAGGTAGGCACAGGCACCTACTTGCTCATATGGAGGTTTCTTCAATTTTTTTTTTATTTTCTTTTTTGGAATATAATTTTGAGTTTGCAAAAAACAAAATTTTCCATTTTATTATTAAGTGTTAACATTTTCGATTAATTGAAGATAGAGGATTTAGTTCGAATATATGGTGTTTCCATGATATAACACGTTACATTTTTGGATTAATTGAAGATAGCGGCTTTAGTTCGGATACATGGTGTTTCCATGATATAACACATTAAATTAAATTGTTCATACTTAAAAACTCAGTAATGTTAATACTAACATTGTACAATGAATGAACCATTTAAATACCATGTATTCTCTAATTGTATAATGCTATGATAAACTTTGCAAGTTTATACACATTATGTAAATTTATTAAGATTTTGTGTTAAATACACATTTTTTCTAAAAACGTTTCATTGAAATTATGATAAAATTTAAATAATTTCGCACAAGCGCGAGCTATGCCTTGTTATACTATATAATCAAATATCATATTAGAATTTATATGTGTAATAATAATCTAATTAGAACATAAATCAAGTAATTATAATATTTTGTTGTATGAACAATTACTCTTATTATACAATTGTTAAGTAAATAAATTCTCACATTAAATCATAAAATTATGTTTTGTTCAAAATTATTTTAATACAGGTTACTTAATAGTATAATTATACTAATATCAATTATATACATAAATATATAAAAATTAAGCTAAGATAAATATATTTTTTGGTAAATATTTTAATCTAAAAATTTATTTTAACAAACAAGATAACATTTAGATGTATATAGAATTATATTATTCATTCACACTACATGAGAGATATATAGAGAGGCATAAAAATACCCTCAATTCTAATAAAAATAACAATAATGTTATTTTTTTTTAAAAGTATTCAATAGGGATAAACATGTATTGGAGTACATGATAATTAATATTGGGGACACATGTCACTCATAGGTACAAAGTTCATATTTTTTATAGTTAGAAGAATTGTTGTTTCTTCATCTTTTCAGTGTTATTATCTTTTGTGACATGTAGTATACATACTTTCTTGTGACGAATATTTTTTGATAATGGATCCTCTATGTCACAAATATTTGATCTTTTATGATCATAGCATATTAATTATAGTTATAAAATTAAAATTATTATTAATAAAATAATAAAATAATTTATATATTATCATGCGATCATGTCTATGTCCATGTCGTGTTAGACATGACACTTATGTTCGTGTCTGCGCTATACAATATAGGTTATACATTTAAATTATCTTATTACAGAGATAAAATATGATATGGATATGTTTGATCTTTTCAATCTAGGTTTGGCCTCAAAAAAGACATTTTTGGGCCTCACAAACATCGAAAAATATATTTTTAAAACTGTACTGAAGAAAAAAATAAGAAATCACAATCACTAACAGAGACAATATAAAAACTATTAAAATATTATCTTATTACTTATAATATTAATACAAATAAAAATAATTATTAAAATATTATCTTATTACTTATAATATTAACAAAAATAAAGTGTTTAACCACTTAGGCATAATCTAGTGGATGGTATCAACCCATCCTAGCCCATATGGTATAGATTCGAAACCAGCTACTAGAGCTGAGTTTTAGGGGATATGAAGGATGGGTCTAGGATGTGTGAGTGTGTCGAGTGAGGCCTACAGGCACTATGTCTAAGAAAAAGATAAATTATATAGTGCGGGGCCTACCACGACTAGGTTGTGGACTGGCTCTTTTTTTTTAGGAAAAACTATAGTCGATCGTCTGATTTTTATTTTATTTTAAATTAATCATATTAGACGTGAGATTCGAATCCTTACGTATGAAGAGATGAACTTAATACCTTTATCTAGACTATTATAGTGGACAGGCTCTTTTTAATCCATTAATTATTTTTCCGCAGCGGACCATTGTTATCTTATACTTCTACATCCATTTAAATTTCGAATTGTTCGCATAAGCCTCAACTAAGCATCAAGGCACACAATAGGCATGTGTCCCCGCTAGTTTATATTAAATAAAAAACAATGAAAATAATTAAATTATTAAATTTCAAATTCAATGTGCTTATGCTATATGAACATACTCTAATTAATTTTTTTTCCACAATTGCAACGGTAAGAAATGCATGGTTGAATAGTGGTTGGTTATTTTGTTTGTTGCCACGTGGATCAAATAATCTGAATGTACAGAAAGACATCACATTGATCCATTCTCATTGGGTTCAATTTCACTTATCTTTAACCATTTTCTTTTAGCTTGGTGTCTCTTTCTTTTACATCAGTTTACTTTCTTCCTCTATATCTCAATGGACCTTACCAAACTCTGAACTCCGACTTCATTTTACCATCAAGAATTTCTCCTCTACCTACATCATTACACCTCACTTCTTACAGAATAATATACCCTACCCACCGTCACCCTTGTTGCAAAACCATTACACTCAAGAGCTAAACCCGTCTTGGCCAGCACCTTCTTTTAGGGCTTTACTCTCATTAGATTATTCCTCAATCATAGCTGTTGAACTATGAGCGAGATTGATCCTACATTACTGAATCATTTGCACCACCAATACAAAACGAAAGCCTGATGGCGATTCTTCAACCTTTCCTCAATTTAGGCACAAGAGTGATCCTTCCGCTATTTATAATTTCTCAACATCTGCACTGTCGCAATGGCATGCAATGGAACAGTCATTCTTCATAAAAAATACCACTAATAATCTCATGTCTTTTCAACTTGTCCCCTTTCACAGCAATCAAAGATCCAATCTTCAATCTTCTATTAGGCCGATTAATAATGAATCCCCAAGTGCCATACCTCCCTTGTTTTCTACTGTTCCCAACTTAGTGCAACCATCCCGTTATCCTTATCAAGTGCATGACAACCAACGTGTATTTGATTGCCACAAGTGTCATGCAAAATTTTACACAGCACAAGCCTACGGAGGACATATGAGTTATCACGCAAAGAAGAAAAGGATAAAAGAGGAAGAGCACCTGCATCCTAATCTAACGCCGCCACTCAAGAAGATGAGGCAGGTACTGAGTACGTATGTCTGACAAAATTGGGGTAAATATGAGTGACATAGCTGGTACCTCAAGAAATTTACATAATGGAAACGGAAAAGAATGGGCTACTGATGGAGCTCAGGCTGAAGATCAGTGAAAGAAGCGTAATACTTATTGTAGGTGAAATCGATAATCAAAGGATGACTGTTTTTCAAATTTTATAGAGGGGCCTTATTTGTTCCTCATTTATTTTTAAAAAAATTGACTTTATCATATTTTAAATCCACAATCTTTTAATTGATGAGGTGGCGGCTAACTACTCGTACCAGAGAAGTTTTGGTAAGGATGAATGTTGTTGCTAGTGCTACTCTATTTTGTTTGTCTAGGTTAGAGGGAACTTCTCTGAGTAATTTCATATATTTTCCCTTATATTATCCTCTTCCAAAGTCGATTAGTCATGATTGAGGTTATATCTTTCATATTGAAGACAATTTAGTTATCAGGTTCTAACTACTCATACTAGAGAAGCTTTGGTAAGGATGAGTGTTGTTGCTAGTGCTACTCTATTTTGTTTGTCTAGGTTAGAGGGAACTTCTCTTAGTAATTTCATATATTTTCCCTTAAATTATCCTCTTCCAAAGTCGATTAGTCATGATTGAGGTTATATCTTCCATATTGGAGACAATTTAGGTTCTGAAGTATCATCTTAGTTTACCTTATTACGTAGAACTATTTATGATTGGTATGATATTAAAATCATTCCATATTGATGACAACTACAGGGCTTACCAACTGAGGGGTAGCACAGTTGATAACTTGCGTGCCTTTGAGTCCAAAAGTCGCATGTTCGAATTCCCCAAGCTTCAAAAAAAAGACAACTACAGGGCTTGACGGCTGTGCCCGTGTTTAACATTTTGCATGCCTATTCTGTAAATATTTATTTATTTTCATCGAATTTGCATTCCCTGTTTCCATGCTCTTATTTCATTCTTGGATACAGTATCTAGATTTGATATACTATTGAAGACACATGTCAGAATTCTCAGCCAATTTTTTTTTTTTTTTTTTTTTTTTTTTTGACAATAGCTCGTAGGCATACACAACGCACACCAATGTTGCGTGGACACTTCAAAAATCCGACCGTGTCCGTCTCAGACACGATGCTCCTCGGACACGTGTTGGACACACCACATGGTGTGTCAAATATTTTATTATTAAAAATCGTCATGACACTTTTCATACACGAACATTGGGCTTGTTAGCGCAGTTCTTGCACTATTTCACCATCACTGTATTTTAGAGACTAGTTCATCTCGCTTTTCTATTCCAGTAATTGTGGAACTACATATTTAAAATGAATTATAATTATTTAGTGTTAATTTTTCATACACAAATATGTAAAACATCAAATATCTTGCATGCACGTATAAAAATGCAACTTCAAATGTTATATATATTGTATCAAATATAAAATATTATATATAATTTTTTTATTATAAGGTAAAAATATTATGTATAATCCTTTAAAATAAAATAAAACTGACATAAATAATATATATATATAACGTGTCGTGTTCTGATGAATTTTGAGATTCGCCGTGTCGCCTTGTCGGTGTCGTGTCGGATACGACACCCATGTTCGTGTCCGTGCAACATATACATACACTCACACACTGAGAGGCCACAGCTAATTCTATCGGAAAATTTCTCTAAATCCTGTTGAACGTGGGATTCGATTCCCTCACATATGAAAAATAGGACTAGTATCATAGCCAATTTGCACCTATTGAACTTTAAAGAGTAGGAATTTGATGAACGAGCATCATTTTTCGTTATTGTAGTACTTTTGAGTTTTGACTCATGCATAAGAAAGATTCTTGGTAAATAATTGCAAGAAAATATGATGTGTTTAGGTGTAACCTTGTCATTGCCAGTGTAGGTTGTTGTAGAGCTTTCTCAGAAGTTTTTTTTTTCCGAGGTCACCACGGCCCATCCATACTAACTTTAAAAGTCATCCATGATAATTATTTTATGGACACATTTATATTGGACAGGTCATGTGGATACACTCAGACGGTCTATCTTATCATAAAATACCATGTGTAATATGTTATGATTGACAACCTTATCACACATGACACATGAGACACGACCCTTGTGTAATATAATATGATGGACTGACCCTTGTGTGATATGTTATATCATGGGTGAGAGTATCATACATTATTATGTTTATTTTTTCTACAAATAACGAACTAATTTATAATTTCAATATAATCTAGGGAACTTTTTGCAAGTTTTCAAAAGACCTACGTGGGCTTCACCAAAAGCTTGCAAATTGAAGCAGTATACATGATAAATAGTAAGATTTCAAAAGAAATGAATGATAGATTTTAGAGTAAAGATAAACAAACAAACTAATTTGACCGACCATCAACCAAATGATTGAATATGAAAATTAATGAATAGTTTTTTCTCTTCCGTTTCCAATATGGATTGAATAGTGTGCGACACAGAAGAAGAGACAAGAGGCACCTCATCTGTTTGCCAATAGTTGATCAAATTAGTTTATTTATCTAGTCTTACTCTAGATTTTATGTTTAATTACTTGTAAAAATACAAAAAACAAAAATAAATATATAAATAACTAAATAATAAGAAAGAAATCTCCAAACAGACATTTTTAAAGTGCATTCCCATCAATTGTTCTATTGTTTCAGAAAACTTAAGATTTCAAGTATTGACAGTTAATTTTCAAAATTTGAAAAAAAAATCAAGCAAATAACCAGCTACAAGATATATTTTGTTACTAATCAACTGCATTAATAAATATGTCAACATGATGAGTTGAGCTTAAATAACAGAGGGAGACAGTGAAAAAAATTTAGATGAAGGGACTCAAAAATAAAAAATGATAAGAAAGCAAAATAAACATAACACATAAAATAAGGAACAAAATTAGATCAAAATTACATACAGCATATTTAGAAAGAAAACAAATATAGAGAAATAAAAAAAATAGGTATCTTATTGTTATGTATGCCTCTATATCTCACCATAATATGTTTTCTTTTGGAGTAATGATATTTAGAAAGGATTAGGAGAATGAAATAAATATTTAGGAAATATTTGGAGGATAGAAGAAAGTGACTTATTTCCAACTTTGTATCGTTAGTTTAAGTTATTTTCATGTTGTATTTTTAATTTAGCCAGTTTAAATTTTGGTAATTAGTCAAGACTCTACTATATAAAGAGGCATAAACATATTGTAATAATATCACAATTCTTATAATATAATCTCTAAATTGATTATACGATTTATTTCTTCTTCTCTAGTTATTTCTTTCATGAGTTCTTTTAGTATACACTAATATTCTCTCAATTACCCTAACACTTATTTTGTTGTTGACCTTTATCACATTACCTAATTTAATATAATATTGTAAATCTACTTGTTTTGGTAGATTTGTAAAAATGTAACCATTCTTGTTCTTTTCAAATTGGTCAAGATCAATCGTCCAAAAGTGAAAAATAAGAAGCAACTTAACCATTATACTAATATTAAAACCCAAGGGGTATACAATGAATATAAGTAATACTAGAATAATATCCGTGCTATGCAGCGGGTTTTTAAGTTGTATTTTTCTTTTTGATATAGTCAGTGTCAAATACATTAAAAAAATGATCAAAAAAAAAACAAGAAATTTTGGATTTATATCTTCCGCAATATAACATAGAAACAAGCAGTTGGTTACGTTTGGAACAGGCCCTGTTAGTTTCTAATAAGATGAAGCACTATGCAGTGAACAAGCATAATCAAGGACTGTTCATTTCATTGCATATTAATTACCATAGCATATTCGGATAGCATTATTCCTAATCCACCCACGTAAACTGAAAAAAGAAATCAAGAACATATTTCAATTAATATATTAGATTCAAAATAGAATTGCTTGATGGACGAACAATAAAAATCACATAACATAGTAAAGAAAGAGAATTTCAATATAGGAACTGACGTAAAAATGTTGACATATAGAAAAAAGAATATATAATTAAAGGCAAAAAGGCTTAAATATAGCGGAATTAAAATTCTGACTCCACTTTGAAAACATAATTTTTTTATTTTAATTATTTCGAGCAAACACAAATAATATCAAATAATATATTTTTTAAACATATTTTTCCAAAAGGTTAACAATTTTTTGAACTTTGTTTTGTGTCCATATTTGAAATACTTTTTGCTCCACAAGTAACTTCATGATCTGAAATACTTTTTGCTCCACAAGTAATTTCATGATCTACATCCATGGCGCTTCTCACAACATCAGTTGTGCCCATATTTGAAAAAAGTCATTCAAAAATTAAAAAAAATAAGCTCAAAGTTTAAATAAATAAATTACTAAAATTATGAAAAATAGCTAAAAATATATTAGAAAAAATCAATATTACTCATGCAAGCAATTTATCAATTCTTTTAAATTCAAATAAGCTAGTATAGGATTATACTTGTGGAATTATAAATTAAGATATTAAAATTATCTTCATCTTCAAAAATAAAAATAGAGATAAAATCATTCAAAACCAAACATTAAAAAAAATGATTTATAACTCAAACTAATAGTGAAGATAACACGAAATAAATCTTTTTTCTTTAAAATACAGGAATCTTTATTTGATAATTTAGAAATAACTATTTTTCCAAACTTATTTCTGTCATTTTTAATCAATTGCATTTTTTAGTATTTTAATATGGTAAATTCTGGTACTTGAACTTATAGCTTTATCACAAAGAACCGGAGATCCCATGTACCAAGACAATGTACTATTATTATATTAAAAATTCTCTTAATCATAAAAGTATAAAGAAATCAGACAGTCAAACAGGGACTGAACTAGATAACCGCGTTACTAACAAAGAAACAGAACAACAGTGACTGCATAGTACAACGGCAGCACTAAACCAGCAATGACCTTGTGGTTATCAGCAGCGAAAATAATAGTGCAGCAATATGCTCACACTAGCCCAAGAAATAATAATAATAGAAGAAGATAAAATTCTTATTATAAGAGAAAGAAAGAGATACAAAATATTATTGTTGTTGGAATGAATAAAACTCTACTTCTACCCTCTATTTATAGGAGTTATATCTAATACATGGAAATAACCCAAAGAATTACTGCCCCAATTAACACCTAATACATGGAAATACTAAATTTTCTTGTCAAGAAATCTAATTCATGGTAATACCAAACCTCCTTCCTAATTTCTTGACTACCTTCATAACATACAAATACATATTTTAACACTCTCCCTTAAAGTGCATTTGGCCAAGAGCCCCAATTTGGCTCGCAATAACTCGAATGATCCCTTGGAGAGAAACTTGGTGAAGATATCAGTCACGTTGTCAACGCTTCTTACCTCCTCAACTCCAATAATTCCATCAAGAACCTTTTCACGAATGAAGTGATGCTCGATCTTGATGTGCTTGGTTCTCGCATGACAAACAAGATTGGTCACCAACTTCAGCGCATTCCGATTGTCGCCTCGAATAACCGTCATATTCTCGACCAACATTCGCAACCAAACACACCCTTGTGCCGCAAGTGATGACGTCTTGTACTCCGCCTCGGTAGTAGAAAGAGAGACCGAATCTGTTGTTGAACCCGTGTAGCCATGTATGTTACATGTGCAGCGGAACCTACGGGTTCAACCCTCCCTACGATCATCGTTAAGGGAGTAAAAGTACAAGATTATGCTATTAAAATTTATACGTGCTCCTAAAGCTCGAATCGAACGAACTCCTTGTTTCTCCTAGGGAAAAGAAACTGATCGCTCACTAATCTTCAAAGCAGAAGACCTCTACTCGTATCCACGTCGAACTTCAAATCGTCGGAATAACCGGACTCGGCTAGACGAGTACGGAAATACTTTCAGGAGGCTCTCTCTCTTTTTCTCTATGTTACGGCAGTCTGAAGACTCTGTAATGTGTGTCTAACAGAGGGGGATTGTCCCTCTATTTATACTAGAGAGGGAGGCGAAGGATTGCTCAGTTACCATAACTAAAATTCTAATTCCAGCGCTTTTTCCGTTCCCAACGGACAACAGAATAGGATTTCCTAATATGAAAACTTCCCTGTCAAGGAATTGGCTGAGTTCTGTTGCCAAGAGAACTGTTCCATTACCAATGGAACTTCCGTTGACAACGGAACTGTTCTTTTGCCAACAGAACTGTGCTGATTTTTGCACAATCATTCAAATCAATCATCTAATGATCGATTATTTCCTTCACTTATTTATACATCATATATATGACCATTTAAGAGCATTGCCTTTCCATCAATTTGAAATTTGCGTCTAGCGGTGTCGAATAATTCTTACCTTCTTTTACGCCAAATTTCTCAATGAGTTTCCTGGCATTACCCTTTTGAAGGACAAAATACCCATCTTTCAAACCTTCGACCTCCAATCCCAAGAAGTGACTAAGCTCTCCAAGATCCTTCATCTCGAATCGAATTGAGAGCTCACCCCAAAGAATTGTAACTTCGCCTTCATCATTGTCGGTGATGATCATGTCGTCCATGTTTAAAAGGATGACTACGTGTAGACCCGTCTTCCTTTTCACAAATAAACTATGATTCGAACTCGAAGAAGAATAACCACACAATTGCAAATATTCCGCAATCTTGCCATACCAAGCTCGAGGTGCCTGCTTCATGTTGATCAATTGAGGCATATAGGGAGGGTTCAAAAGGCCTAAAGTGCGGAAACGTGAAGAATGTATTTTTAAGGTTTTAAATTAATATTGTTTTTAGACTTTGTTGATCATTTTTTGAATAATAATTAACAAAAAAAGATAAATAAATAAGAAATTAAAGTAAATATAAAAAGTAAAGAGATACCGAAAACACCATCTGATGACGGAGTTCGGTGAGGTGGTTCCGTTAGCCTTAACCACCCGCTTACTCGCTAGCAGCCCTTACCACGTTCACGAGTTGCCTACTCTCCGGGACTTGCCTTGCGGCTCCGATAATCACTAATCCAAATAGTGTTTGAGTACGGAACCACGATCCAGGTTTGCCTTACAACAAACTTGACGTCTGGTAAAACAATTAACTTACAAACTCGATATCTTTCGATCTCAACCAACAACGAGCTACACGCTCAACAACTCGATTATTCTCTCTTGAGATTTAGAGCAACTTAACAGTATTAAGAAGAGAGTATTTCTGATTTTTGTATGTGGAATTCTTGTCTAAAACTGAGGAGAGCGGCACCTCTTTTAAAAAAGGAAAGACCCACCCTCAAAAAATGGAAACATGCGCAGTTCCGTTGCCAACGGACCTGTTCCTGTAGGATTAGTGCCCTGGGCCAAATGTATTTGTACTAGGACATGTATTATGTATTAAGATCATTATTATTTATTCAATAAAGGTTGTTTCTTATATCTGTGTGTATGGGTTGTGAATGTAAATCTTATATCAACCAAGAATGACACTTCGGGTTCACGTTATCAGAATACGTGATTCTGATAGTAGAACTGTGAACCAACGAATGACATTCTAAACTGTCCTTAGTGATATGTAGGATGTTTATAAATATAGACATACTTCAGGTAAGAAGCTACATATCCACACTAGTATATTCGCAGGCTGGATGATCATGTTCCGCTGATCATGGACGTAGAGATGTCAAGCCTGGAATATAGGTACGTATTATAGAACACGTACTGGACTGACCACACTATGAGAATATGCATGGTATATGTCATTAGTGATTCTCATATGAATAGTGTGCTTGTTCCTATGACCTAAGGTCACCACGGATTCATGTATGTGAAACTCCATACTTTAATATGATCCTACATCATCCGTAATGGGATGATCATTAGGGTCATCATTAGGTATGCACGAATCATGACGAGGAATGTTATTGTTCAAGATGGGATTTCTTCCTCTCGTCATGAGGGAGATATCTCTGGGGCCCCTGATGAACTAAGACTGAAGGAAATGCACGGCCATACTCAAAATGGATTAACATGTATTGTTAATATCATTTTGTATTTACTCAGTCTAATTCACGATCAGGAAAGAGACCTTGATCAAACTCAAGGATGACATATTACCGTGCCTTGTGATCAAGACGTATCTCGTAGAACAAAAGTAATAAGCAAATGTCTACTCATATAGGTTTATTATCACTGATCATTTCATTTAACATGGGTAGTCATGACAACAGTCTAGAAGTTACTCATGACTTACGATCTTCATTCGTACGGGATGAGTATGCCTCAAAACAGTTATACATATGATGTATAAATTGATGAACGAAATAATTAATTATTCAATAATTGATTGAACAAAACAGTGTCATTCCGTTGGCAACGGAATAGTTCCGTTCCCAACGAAATATATATGAAAACTATAATAACCTTAGCTGCCAAGTATTCCGTTATGGAAATACCTATTCTGTTGGCAACGGAATAGATGCATATTAGGGTTTTAGTTATGGTAATTGAGCAATCGTTCGCCTCTCTCTCTAGTATAAATAGAAGGCAGAGTCTCTCTATTTCACACACAACTCAGAAGTCTTAGAGGCCGTCTATTACACAGAAAAGAGAGAGAAATTCTTGAGAGATATTCGGAAAGTATTTCCGGACTTGTCTAGCCAAGTCTGATTTTTCTGTATGTCTGAAGTTCGCGTGGATACGAGTAGAGCTTCTCTATCTTGAGAACTTGCGAGCGATCGATCTTCATCCCTAGGAGAAGCAAGGAGGTCGCGAGTCGAGCTTCAAGAAGGAGAAGGTTGTAAGTCAGAAAAGTTCAGACGTACATCCGTTCTTCGTCTCGCGCATCAGGAAGATCCGAGGTATAAATTTTAATAGCTAATCTCGTACTTTTATTCCCTTAATGTAGATTATAGGGCGGGTTAAATCCATAGGTACCGCTGTGCATGTAACGTACATGGCTATGGATTTCCCAACAGTGGCATCAGAGCGTTCGTTAAGGAAATAATCGCCGATTACATATTTAAAATTTAGTAAATTCTAGTATAATAAATTTTAGGGCTTTGAAAATATTATTTCAAAACATCACGGAAATAGTTTCTTGGAATATAATATTAGATATTATGATTTTCTTGGAGTTTCGAAAAATAGTCTTTCGAAATCCGTTTTGGAAACGGAACTAAACCAAAAGAAAATACAAATTTCCAGCACGTCTCCGTTGACAATGGAGTACTTCCGTTGAGAACGGAACAGTTTCGTTCCCAACGGAATAATGCTGATTTTGTGAGAAACCCTAAATTTTGTTATACATGGAATTTAAATATACAAATATGGTATGAGCTTTAGATCTGTGATTGTTCTGTGATGTAATCTTGTGTGTGACTGCTTGTAATTTTATTTAATATCTATGGCAACCAGTGAGTTGTCCAAAGTTGTAATTATGGCAACCGGTGAGTTGTCCAAATTTGTAAATTACCTTTTCTAGTAATAGGATAGTTGTTAGGATAGATATTATTTCAAGACTTTAAGGCAAGAGATCTTGGCGCATCTTCGGAAGATGGCATTGGATCTTCGCACACACAACGAAGGGTTCGTTGAAGATTACTTCCGCAATCTAGAGATAGATCTAGAATTAGGAACCTCATGATCGCGCGTGAGGATTAGGCTCATACCATATTTAACTTAGTTTATGTGATGTTTATATTTATAAATCTAAAATAAAATCCTTCAGAATGTTAAGTAAGGAAATGCCCCCCATGTCACTGAAGCCCTCAGTACTTAGACAGTCTTCCATGTGGGTCATGCCAAAGCTGAGCATATGGAGGATTGTCTTTGTAAAAGAGGGTATGCGAGAAATGGAGTCCAGCATGGGTCATGCTAAAGCTGAGTGTGCTAGACTCTATTTTGTTGATAATCATACATGGTTAAACTTAACTGAGCAAGCAAGTCGGACTTGGGCTCAGGGGACAAGATGGAATAATACACTGGACATATGATGCTCATTCCATAAAAGGAAAGAGTTGTATATGATACAATTGGAAGTGTTCCTACCTAAATAGTTGTGTATTGAGGGTTGTGCCAAAGCGCACTTAATACTCAATGAAATACGGATCTTGACTCACTATGAAACCTCATTCATTTGAAGTTTCCGAATCAATACTACTGAAGGTGGTTGATTTGAAGAAAAATAGTGGGAGTACAATATAAGAAACACCAAAACAACCTCAATGAATAAATAATAATGGCACTTTACATTTTAACTTGTAGAATAATGGCAAATAATAATTCAACCGGGTTTCTCGTGTCTAATGATGATGATGTGACATTCATAGATGATGAAACCCACATCCTACCAAGATTCTATGAAGAGTCCCGACTCTCAAAAATGGTTAGAGTCCATGAGAGTCGAGATGCAATCCATGCAAGACAATCAAGTTTAAAACTTGATTGTTCCATCCGAAGGCTTAAAGACCATCGGATGTAAGTGGGTCTTTAAGAAAAAGACTGACGTGGATGGAAAGGTACAAACCTACAAAGTAAGGCTTGTGGCGAAAGGTTTCAAATAAGTTCATGGTATTGACTATGACGAAACTTTCTCACATGTAGCTATATTTAAATCCATCAGAATTCTATTAGCCATAGCAGCATATTATGACTATGAAATATGGCAAATGAATGCCAAAATAGCTTTTCTAAACGGAAACCTGACCGAGGAGGTACATATGATGCAACCCGAGGGTTTTGTCGATCCTAAGAATTCTGGTAAGGTTTGCCAGCTTCAGAAATTCATCTATGGATTGAAGTAAGCATCTCGAAGTCGGAACCTTCGTTTTGATGAAGTCATCAAAAGTTTTGGTTTTACAAAAAGTGAAGGTGAGTCTTGTGTTTATATGAAGTTCAGTGGGAGCACGGTAGTATTCCTGGTGCTTTACGTAGATGACATATTACTCATGGGAAATAACATCCCAACATTATTGAACGTCAAGAAATGGTTGGGAGATAATTTCTCGATGAAAGACCTAGGAGAAGCCTCCTACGTGTTAGGAATAGAGATCTATAGAGATAGATCTAGACGGCTTATAGGTTGGAATCAAAATACATACATAGACAAGATCATAAAATGGTTCATAATGCAATAATCAAAGAAAGGATTTTTGCCCTTGTCACATGACATTTCTCACAGTAAGACACAATGTCCTACAAGTGAGCAGGAACGAAGACGCATGAATAAGATCCCATATGCTTCGGCTATAGGATCTATCATGTATGCCATGATATGTACTAGACCAGATGTGTCATACTCGTTGAGCGCAACAAGCAGGTTTTAGTCTAATCCAGGTGAAAGTCACTAGATAGCTGTTAAAGAATCCTTAAGTACTTACGAAGAACTAAAGACCTGTTCCTAGTCTATGGAGGTATGGAAGACGAGCTCGTTGTAAAGGTTTACACTGACGCAAGCTTCCAGACAGACTCAGACAACTTTAGATCGCAATCACGTTATTTATTTTTCCTAAATGGAGGCACAATGACATGGAAGAGTTCCAAGCAATGTACTGTAGCAGATTCTTCAATGGAAGCAGAGTATATAGCCGCCGCAGAAGCGGCTAAAGAAGCTGTTTGGATAAAGAACTTTTTGGAGGAGCTAAGAGTAGTTCCGAGCATCTCGGAACCAGTGGATCTATATTGTGATAACAATGGAGCGATCACACAAGCAAAGGAACCAAGATCTCACCAAAAGTCCAAGCACATACTAGGACCCTTGTTCCAAATTAAACAAAGCCATCTATTACTGCATCACCATGATCACCATCAATACACACCACCATCCATTGTGAATATAATACCACATAATACACACCACCATCCATCAGAATATTAAGTAAGGAATTGCCTCCCATGTCACTGTAACGCTAAGTACTTATACAGTCTTCAGGTGAGCCTTATGTTTACATGAAATTCAGTGGGAGAGCGGTAGTATTCCTGGTGCTTTACATAGATGACATATTACTCATGGGAAATGACATCCCAACATTATTGAATGTCAAGAAATGGCTAGGAGATGATTTGTCGATGAAAGACCTAGGAGAAGCCTCTTATGTGCTAGGAATCAGGATCTATAGAGATAGATCTAGAAGGCTTATAGGTCTGAGTCAAAGTACATACATAGACAAGGTCATGAAATGGTTCAGAATGCAAGAATCCAAGAAAAGATTTTTGCCCTTGTCACGTGGCGTTCTCTCAGTAAGACACAGTGTCCTACAAGTGAGCAGGAACGAAAATGCATGAATAAGATCCCATATGCTTCGGCTATATGATCTATCATGTATGTCATGATATGTACTAGACCAGATGTGTCATACTCGTTGAGCGCAACAAGTAGGTTTCAGTCTAATCCAGGTGAAAGTCACTGGATAGCTGTTAAAAGAATCATTAAGTACTTACGAAGAACTAAGGACTTGTTCCCAGTCTATGGAGGTATGGAAGATGAGGTCGTTGTAAAGGGTTACACCGACGTAAGCTTCCAGACAGACTCAGACAACTTTAGATCGCAATCAGGTTATTTATTTTGCCTAAATGGAGGCACAGTGACATGGAAGAGTTCCAAGCAATGTACTGTAGAAGATTCTTCAACGGAAGCTGAGTATATAGCCGTTGCAGAAGCGGCTAAAGAAGTTGTTTGGATAAAGAACTTTTTGGAGGAGCTAAGAGTAGTTCCGAGCATCTCGGAACCAGTGGATCTATATTGTGATAATAATGGAGCGATCACACAAGCAAAAGAACCGAGATCTCACCAAAAGTCCAAGCACATACTGTGACGCTTTCATCTAATCAGAGAGATCATACAAAAGGGTGATGTTAAAATATGTAGAGTGCCATCGGACGACAATGTCGCCAATCCATTAACTAAACCACTCCCGCAAGCGAAGCATGAGGGTCATGTTAGGTCTATGGGCATAAGATGCTTAGAGTCGGCCTAGTGCAAGTGGGAGACTGTAGGATTAGTGCCCTAGGCCAAATATATTTGTACTAGGAAATGGATTATGTATTAAGACATTATTATTTATACAATAAAGGTTGTTTCTTATATCTGTGTGTATGGGTTGTGAATGTAAATCTTATATCAACCACGAATAACACTTTGGGTTCACGTCATCAGAATACATGATTCTGATAGTAGAACTGTGAACCAACGAATGACATTCTAAATTGTCCCTAGTGATATGTAGGATGTTTATAGAGATAGGCATACTTTAGGTAAGAAGCTACATATCCACACTAGTATATTCGCAGGCTGGATGATCATGTTATGCTGATCATGGACGTAGAGATGTCAAGCCTGGAATATAGGTACGTGTTAGAGAACACGTACTGGACTGACCACACTACGAGAATATTCATGGTATATATCATTAGTGATTCTCATATGAATAGTATGCTTGTTCCTACGACCTGAGATCACCATGGATTCCTGTATGTGGAGCTGCATACTTTAATATGATTCTACGTCATCCGTAATGAGATGATCATTAGGGTCATCATTAGGTATGCACTGTATCATCACGAGGAATGTGAGTGACCAAGATGGGATTTGTTCCTCTCGTCATGAGGGAGATATCTCTGGGCCCCCTGATGAACTAGGACAGAAGGAAATGCATGACCATGCTCAAAATGAATTAACATGTGTTGTTAATATCATTTTGTATTTACTCAGTCTAATTCTCGGTCAGGAAAGACACTTTGATCAAACTCAACGATGACATATTACCGTGCCTTGTGATCAAGACGTATATCGTAGAACAAAAGGATTGATCGCTGATCATTTTATTTAACATCGGTAGTCATGACATCAGTCTAGAGGTTACTCATGACTTACGATCTTTAGAAGATCGTTGTCAGCATTAAATGAAACCTACACGGTCACATAATGAACTCCATTCGTACGGGATGAATATGCCTCAAAACAGTTATACATATGATGTATAAATTGGTGAACGAAATAATCAATTATTGGATAATTGATTGAACAAAACAGTGTCATTCCGTTGGCAACGGAATAGTTCCGTTCCCAACGGAATATATATGAAAACCGTAATAACCTTAACTGCCAAGTATTCCGTTATGGAAATACCTATTCTGTTGGCAATGGAATAGGCGCATATTAGAGTTTTAGTTATGGTAACTGAGCAATCGTTCGCCTTTCTCTCTAGAATAAATAGAAGGACATAGTCTCTCTATTTCACACCCAACTCAGAAGTCTTAAAGGCCGTCTATTACACAGGAAAAAGAGAGAACGTCTTGAGAGATATTCGGAAAGTATTTCCGGACTTGTCTAGCCAAGTCCGGTTATTCCGTACGTCTGAAGTTCGCGTGGATATGAGTAGAGATTCTCTATCTTGAGAACTTGCGAGTGATTGATCTTCATCCCTAGGAAAAGCAAGGAGGTCGCGAGTCGAGCTTCAGGAAGGAGAAGGTGGCAAGTCAGAAAAGTTCAGACCTACATCAGTTCTTCGTCTCGCGGATCAGGAAGTTCCGAGGTATAAATTTTAATAGCTAATCTCGTACTTTTATTCCCTTAACGTAGATCCTTGGGCGAGTTAAATCCATAGGTTCCGATGTGCTTGTAACGTACATGGCTATGGATTTTCCAACAGTTTCGTTGCCAACAAATTGTTGGAACAGAAGGAAATCAATGACGATTTCAAATCAAACGGCTATGTTCCTCTAGTTCCGTTGCCAACGAAACTCAAGCAATAATTTTTCAGCCAAAACTCCAGGAGAAAATGAATGGCAACGGGGAGTTCCGTTGGAAATGGACTAGGTCCGTTGCCAATGGAACTAGGTCCATTGCCAATGGAACTAGCAGAAATTAAATAGATTGCAGATTTTACTCTCTTTTTAGTACAAATTAAATTACTCGCACTAGAAGACTAAAGAAACTTGCTCCCACACCTTGAAATCCTTTAAAAGTATGACGACTTCTCGTCTTCCGAGATCAGTGAGATGCTTCCATTCCGATGAAATCTCCATTTTCGAAAACTTGACGAGTGACATTCTAAGCTAATAAGATATTCTCAAACAAGATTAGTAATTACGGAAATATTTTAAACATCATCAAACCGAGAACAACATTTCAAACAATACAACACCTTTTTTGGCTTGCACACGTAGCCAGGACTCATCTTGGAAATATACCCAAATCTCCTTGTCAAGTTTACCATACAGGAAAGCATTCTTCACATCCAGCTGCCACAGCTTCCAATCTAGCGAAGCAGCCATTGAAATCACAACTCGCACAGATATCATCTTGGCGAAAGGACTAAAAGTATCTTCATAATCATCGCCATATCGTCGAGAAAACCCTCTTACTACAAGCCTCATTTTATGGTGCTCAACACTCCCATCCGCCTTGCGTTTCAACTTGTAGACCCATTTGCAAGTAACCGGGTCCACTCCCTTGGGCTTCAAAACAATATTTCAAGTTTTATTTTTCCGAAGAGCTAGCATCTCCTCGTCGATAGCATCTTCCCACGACTTATTACCTTTCGCCTCCTCAAAGCATGAAGGTTCACCATCCGTCGATCCTAAAAAGAAACACAAATACGTCGACATGAAGTTTTCATCTCTATATCTAGCCGGCCGAGTTACCGTCCTTGTCGACCTCCTTAGAGCTTGTGCATTTCTCTCTTCTTGCGATTGCACTTAGTTGCTCCCCCTGTCACCTTGATCGATCTCACTTGAACTCGTGACACTCGACATAGGCGACGAGAACCTCGAACCTTCACTCGGGTTACCCATGTCATCAACACTCGGGTTTCTCACGTGAACAATAGGTGCCGTCGGCAGATTCGAAACTACCACTTGGGAACCACCATCACCATATAGAGAAGACGCTTCATCAAACACCACGTCTCGAGAGACAATAAATTTATGAGTTGTCGGATCCATGTATTTCCATCCCTTCTTTCTTTGATCGTAACCAATTAAAAAACACTTCCCAGCCTTAGCATCTAACTTCGTCCTCTTCCCATCCGGTACATGAACAAAGCACGCACAACCGAACACCTTCAAATGCTTCACACTTGGCTTCTCATCGAACATCAACTCGTGAGGTGACTTCATGTTAATCAGACTGTAGGGAAGTCGATTAACCACATAGGTAGCACATGACATACCTTCCGCCTATAAGGCCTTCGGTAAATTCTTCGCATACACCCAACTCCAACATACCTCCACCAGATATCGAATGTTCCATGCCGCCACACCAATAAGAAGTCAACTCCTTCTTGATGACATGCCTCCGCAAAATTAGAGAAACTTCTTGGATATGAATTCGCCTCTATTATCGGTTCGAAACTTCTTGATCCTTTTACCGAGTCTTCCCTCAATTATTGTTCTCAATTCTCGAAATTTAGAAAATATCTCCCGTTTCTCCTTCATAAAATAAACCCAAGTGTACCGTGTAAAATCGTCGACGAGTATCAACATATACCACCCCCATACGACGCATTTTGCGTAGGACCCATCAAATCACCATTAATAAGTTCTAACGCACCTTCACACCTTGATTAAGACTTCTCGAAAGGCAGTCAATGAGATTTACCATATTGACAACCCTCACACACCTCAACATCGCTTGTAAAAGAAAGAGCCGGGAGCCCATTGACAAGATTTCTCGAGACCATCGCCTTCAACTTGTCAATACCCACATGACCGAGCCTATCATGCCAAACTGACATGCCATCATTATTGCTCATCTTGTCAACATACGAGGAAGAAGCTGAAAAAACATACAAGTCCTTTACCCTCTTACTGATGTGAGTAACATCACCCTTCACCTCCTCTACATTCCAGAGGAACTTCACATCCTTCGGGTCAAACAACACATAGTGACCCGCATCGATTGCATTTGCCACCGACAGAAGATTCTTCTTCATACCTGGCACGTGATAAACACTGTCGAGAGTTATCGACCGGTTGTCTTTATCAGAAACAACAACCGCGCCCTCATTCACCACACGGTGTACACTATTATCGACAGTAACAAATGCAGTATTTTCTTTATACTCTCGAAGTGAAGAAAACTTAGAATCGTCACCAGTCAGATGATGACCACAATCAGAATCAATGATCCAGTTGTCCTCGTAGTTAACAGAAGCACACACGTCTAACGAAACTCCTTCTGCTACGAAACCCGTATCCCAAACTTCACACTTCACAATATCCTTCTTACCCGCGGTATTTCCTTCCCTCAACTTAACACGATAATTCTTCCTTATTTGACCGAGTTTTTCACATCGGTAACACTTGATAGCTGACCGAGAACTACTATTTAAGGAAAACTCCCCCTTTTTCGTAACCTCCTTCTTCCGTTCCTCTTGGTCACACCGAATTTTTATTTTGTTAGACACAAGTTCGTGACCTTCGCCTTTGAAAACCGAAACACCCTCCATTTGTCGAGCCAACAATTCTTGAGAAGCGAGCAAATTTTCAAACTCCGTCAAAGATGGTTGTTGCGCCCACCCGGCAGATACTATCTTCGAATATTGCGAATAATATACCGCTTCAACTTCGTCTCCGAAATAGACTCCTCCGGTTCCAACATAGAAATTTCAGAGCATAAACCCTTTACTCTCAAGAAATATTGAGAGATAGAGAGTTCACCTTGTGTTCAACTCGCCAACTCATTCTCCAGAAATTGTAATCATGCCGTGTTCTTCTTGTTGAGCAACTCATCAAAAGTTCTCCAAATCTCAGCTGCCGATTTGCACCTCTTAATATACTTGAATAGATCGCGTGATATCGATCTCTTCAACAAGAACTCCGCCTTAGCATTCATTTTCAACCACTCCTTTATTACGTCTGCATTTGTCACCATACCATTCGTACCAGTGGCAGGCGTCGGTGCAACCTCCGTACCAACAACGATCTCCCTTAAAGCCTCATTCCTAATACAAGACTCCATACAACTCTTCCAAATAGAATAATTCGAAAGATTTAGAGACTCATACCAAGTCCACTAACCCGACCTACAAACTCCATGGATGCCGTAATAAATAATCCTCTTCTTCACCAAGGGACGAGAACAACATCGTCTATTGCCAACGTCGTCTACCACCCTTGAAGCTTTGGTACCATGTAAAGAAACAAGACAGTCATACAGGGACTGAACCAGATAACCGCGTCGCTAACATAAAAACAGAACAACAGTGACTACGCAGTAACACGGCAGCATGAAACCAGCAGCGACCTTGTGGTTATCAGCAGCGAAAATAATAGTGTAGCAATAAGCTCACACTAGCCCAAGAAAGAACAATAATAGAAGAAGAAAGAATTGAACAATGGAACTTGAAAAATAAGATAAACTTCTTATTACAAGAAAAAGAAAGAGATACAAAATATTACTGTTGTTGGAATGAATAAAACTCTACTTCTACCCTCTATAGGATAGTCATATCTAATATTAAGAAAATAACACAAAGAATTATTGTCCCAATTAACATCTAATACATGAAAATGCTAAACTTGCTTGTCAAGAAATCTAATTCATGGTAATATCAAACCTCCTTATCAAGAAATTTAATTCATGATAATAACAAACCTCCTTCCTAATTTGTTGACTGCCTTCATAACATACAAATGTATCTTTACATTTTAACAAAAAGTTATTTTAATAATTCATCATTTTCATTTAATATAGAATTCTAATATATTACTTTTTTATACTTTTAGCCTGAAAATACAATAAAGCAATTTGAAAAAATTTACCCACTGATGGATTGCTTCCAATTTTCATAAATACTCACAGTCGATCTATATCTTACTCTACGATTACTTTTAGTTAAAACCAAAAAGGCAAGCCTCTGACGGCGCTTTCTGTCGTCCACCCCTTGCATGTTACGCTGTAGCATTTGTGAAGGCTGGAATTTAATTGATCCCGCTCCATTACGTTGATGAGCCCAGTACTCATGAATTCTGCGGAACAAATATTCTTTCCTTTCGTGGATTCTTTGCACATGGGTCTTTGAAAATTTATCTTTTATATTTCAGGCCCTACAGAAGTTCATAGTTAATACAAACATATTGCAAAAATAAGAAATGAATCTAAATTTATCCTCAGTTGTCTTTTCTTTAGATGGATGCCAAAAGGCCCCTAATGATTTTTTTGTATTTTACCCCCGAAAGAAGTTAATACTAAATACAAAGAGAATGTAGACAGAAAATTATGAAACAAAATTTATATTTTATCTTCACCTTTGTGTCTCTTTTTTTAGATTTTCAATATATATTATCTGGGGCAAAATTAATTGGAGTTTCTATGAATAATTGCTTAAAGTATGAACTCCAGGGAACAAAACTGAATCTGTGAATCTCTTGAATTTTTTTTAATTCAGATTGAATAAACTAATTTCAATAGAAAAAACCAACATTTAATTTTAAAATTTATTTTAATTCAGACAAATGTGAGAAAATCAGTGGAGGGTGTACTAACCCTAGTTAAAAAAAACCTCCCTCATCTTTCACATATATTTGTGAAAAAATGGTGAGCATGAAAAGAAATGTATATAAATTTTCACTATCAAAAAATTTAGATATTTGAAATAAATTTATTTAATATTTTGAAAATATTTAATCTTCAAAAAGAAAAATAGAAAAAAGAACATAGAACCAAGCATTTCAAAAAATTCATTACTAAGCCAAACTAAATAGTGAAGATAAAACAACATAAATTTATGCACATATTTTTCTTCAAAATAGGCCCCCTTTTTTTTAAGAATTAAGTATTTAATACTAATATTTATAATTTCTTAAACTCAATTTGAAAATCATCCACCATCCGCAGAAACAAGAGAAAGAGATAAATGGTGAAAAATATGCACAAGGACCCATAAACTATTCGTATTTACTAAATAGTCCTATTTTTCCTTTTTACATATGCATTTTTTCTTGTTAGTAGCAAGCAGCGAAAGGAGAAACCATGAAGCTAACACTTTGCAAATAATTTTCAATATTAGTATTTGTAACGAATCGTGATTACGTGTCGCGGTGTAATCACATGTTAACAATATAATTTATAATTTCCATAATTAATCAAATAGTGTATATGTGGTATTTGAGATAGGGGTCGATTCACAGAGAGACTGGCCTTAAGTAAAGCAAGTTCACAAATCAATTCTTAAGGTGTTAAGTGTTTTATGCAAAATTCCAAGGTTTTATTGTTCAAAAACAAGAAAAGTGTTTGATGAAAATGTTTAAGAGGACAAGAATAATTGAAATAAATAATAAAAGAAATAAAATATTTTTTATTGATTTTGAAAGTTAATAAAAAGATAGGGAAATTACGACAAGTTTAATAGTTCTATAAGCAATTTTAATAGTTCTATAACAAGATAACAATTTTAATAGTTCTATAAGCAAGGCTTAACTAATTTCCTTCCAAAAATTAATCAATGAATAAATCAAGATTAGGTTGAACTTAAAAACTTCCACTTTCAAGCTTTTACATAAACTCGATTTAAAACCTAATTTAATCACAAAAAGCTCTTCCAAGTGTTTAAATGATCAAATAACTCCTAAACACGTCATAATTTAAATCAAAACTAATCTTCTAATTAGAATTAATTTAATATTCAAATTTTGAATCAAATATATTCTTTCAAATAACTCGACTCAAGCTTTATAAAGTGTTCAAGAATTAATCTTCTAAAACCACACAAAATTGCATAAATCAAACATAAGATTTTATCAAAAAATTACAAAAAATGTCTTTCCCTACACAAAACTACTCAAGCATGCATACACAAATAATATTCACACGCATACTTGACAAATTATCCATTCAACAAAAAGAGAGAAAAATTAAGGAAAAAGAAGAAAACTAAATCAAACCACAAATGGAGAGTCAAGCTTGATCCTCCTTGGTCGATTTGAATTTTCCTTCAATTCTCGCTCCTTCTAGAACAAGAATTTCCTCTTGAATCCTGGCTCCCTTTTGTCTCAAGGCACCAAATGAAAATTAGATTTTTGGGACAACCTTAAAGAAGGTCATTCATGGAGAAAAAGAAAGAGGAAGAAGAAGAATGATATTTACAATGAATTAGGAAAGAGAGAATGATGAGATAATGATTTCTAATTTTTGTGTGTTAGAAAGAAGAAGAAGGGTTTATTTATAGAAGAATTTGCCTTGCAAAAATTGGAAATAAAGATTGTGGGACTAAAGAAATTCATCTAAATACGGTTTTGGTTTGGAATAGTATGTTGGGAGATGTGTAACATTTTCCCTTACTTTCTTATCCAAATTCTGACTGGGTGCACTTCTTGGAGGGTATATATCAAATCCCCTTATTTTTCCTCTATTAAATAGATTCGCCACATGTCTGCTTATGAGTGGTGGAAGGTAATATTCGCTGACACATGTCACCTCTGAGTAGGGGACAGAGACTGCACGGATCGAGAGAATGTTGGTTCATTCATGCGTTTTGCAAAGGGTTTAAGAGAAATGTTATGAGTTCTCCGTTGCACCTGTTGAATGGAGGTCTCTAGCAAGTATAACATGGAATTTGGGTAAATGGACAGCTCCATTTTCGTGAAAACGGAGATGATAATTTCTTAGTAAGAATGAAAACGTGTTTTGGTTGAAACTTGGCTGCATGTGTGGTCCAGATTTTATGGATAAAAAAACGTGTTCTGCCACTGTCACTGGCGGAACAAGAAAAAAAATATTTTTTTCTCAAAAAAAATTATTTTTTTCTCAGGAAAAAAATAAATAAATAATTTCATGTTCTGCCACTACCAATGGCGGAACAGTATTTTCCACCACTACTTGTGGCGGAACAGAATTTTTTTACACTAATTAATCTTGTTTAACCAGCCAAATGAGAAATTTTAAAAAAAAACTGAAAAATCACATGTAGTGACGGAATATGTGGATCTTATAATTTTTCAAAAATGGGGTTAATTAATGAAAAAAAAAGTGTTCCGCCATTGCGACTGGCGGAACAAGAAAAAAATTAATTTTTTCTCAGAAAAAAAAAATTTCATGTTCTGCCACTACCAGTGGCGGATTTCCGCCACTACCTGTGGCGGAACAGAAGTTTTTTACACTAATTAATCATGTTTAACTAGCCAAATGAGAAATTTTTGAAAAAACTGAAAAACCACATGTTCTGCCACTACTAGTGGCGGAACAACATTTGTTCCGCCACTAGTAGTGGCGGAAATGGTAGTTACCCCATTATTTTCTAAACAGTGGCAACTATTGGTTTAGTTTTTATAAAAATTGTCTATAAAAAAATCCAAAAAGAACAACTTAATAGTATTGGTGTTTCTATGAGGCTCATCACTTATTATATATGTGTTGCACGGATACGAATATGATGATACGGCAATTTAAAAAAAAACTTTGGATATGATACATTTATATTATATACTACTTGATATTTTTAATGTTATATTTTATATATTTAATTATTTTATATATATATTTAAAATTAGTTTTTGATGTTGGAGTTATTAAAAATTTATTATTATTGATTTTATATTTGTTATCTTATGTTTTACGTATATATGCTCTGATGTTAGAAGTATGATTTGATATTTTTAATGTTATAGTTATATATTAAATTATTTTATATATATTTAAAATTAGTTTTTGATGTAGGAGTTATTAAAAGTTTATTATTATTGATTTTATATTTGCTATCTTATGTTTTACGTATATATTCTCTGATGCCAGAAGTACATGATTTGATATTTTTAATGTTATAATTTATATACTTAATTATTTTATATATATTTAAAATTAGTTTTTGATGTAGGAGTTATTAAAAATTTATTATTATTGATCTCCGATGTTAGAAGTACATGATGAACTATTTTAGAATAAAATATTAAAATATACCATGTGGAATATCTGATATACTACAATTATCTAATACGATATCCAATATGATACAGCTAGCTTTTTTAAGTACGCTCATAACGTAGTAAAAAAGAGGATTCGAACCTCAAGATCCTAAGCAAACAGAACACCCACAAAGCCAAATTCATTTTGTTTATTGACTTTTTCTTTATAATTTCCAATAGTAAACAGTTTGAGGAATGCGTGAAGCTCCAAAAGAAAGCTGTCAACTTTAATATATACTGTCATGATATGCTGAATAACGATTTTGATCCAAATCAATTTAGTGACAATTACTTTCAATTAAATTTTAATTTATTTTATTTTCATTATAAGAGTTAAAATTCTGGGATTTTTATTATTTATTTGGTAATGTAAAATTCCTGGCTTTGCTGCAAAAAAAAGTTCCTTATATAGTTACATAAACAAAATGCCGCAACTTATGAAGCACAGACATGATGCATAGAGCATGCCCTCCGTAACACATGTTTGAGCAATTTCAAAATAAGGAAATAGAAACTATTCCCAAGAATATAACATATAAGATCAGAAGCTAAATTTTGACATCCCATCCAAAAATTATTAAAAGACAGTACATGAAAAAAAAAAATAGGTCCATACCACAAAAATCCATGCATTTGATACCCAAATCTAGTATATTCAAAATTGGGTAAATCATAACTTCCAACCAATCGGTCCTTAAAAGTAAATCCGGCGAAAAGGGCAAGTCCAGCTCAAACATGATCCATCCATCCGTCCATCTATCCATCCATCTATCCATCAAACCAACTTTTCTCGGATCCCGATTAAATAAACACATTTACAAGGGTTGTTGCGCAAAAGTTACCAATAGGGATCGTAAGCTTCAGACCATTGGTGGCGGTTTCTAGAAGGTCGCCACGGGCGCCATTGTTGTCTGCTGCTCTGCTCTTCTGGCGATTTGGGTCTTCTGCTCGTTCCGTTATAATACGGCCTTTTCACACTCTTCATCTCCTCTTCTGTTTCATATTCTAACCTCTGAAAATGACATTATTAATAATCGATTATAAGAAACAAGCACCTCTGGAAGTAACATTATAGATATAAATAATAAATTATAAGAAACAATTACCTCTGAAAATAACATTATAAATAATGAATTATAAGAAACAAGAGGGTGTAAAGTAGGAAAAAAAAAGGTAATTAATAAGAGGATTTGTGCATCAATTGATATTTATAATATTTTAAGCTCAATGAACATTTAGCATCATTTGTATTTATAATATTTTAAGCTCAATGAACATTTAGCATCAATTTGATATATTAAGCGCAATCTCTGTTACGCAGACACTTCTAAAACCCGGCCGTATCCGTGTCGGACACGTGTCGGACACATCACGTGGCGTGTCAAATATTTTATTATTAAAAATCGTCAGGACACTTCTCAAATAAGTGCATTGCGTTTGTTAGCGCAATTATTGCACTATTTCATCATCCTCGTATTTTAAAGACTAGTTCATCTCACATTTCTATTCCAGTAATTGTGGGACTACATATTTGAAGTGAATTTTGATTATTTAGTTTCAAGTTTTCATACATAAATATGTAAAACGTCAAATATCTTGTATGCACGTATAAAAGTGCAACATCAAATGTTATATATATTATAACAATTATAAAATATTACGTATAACTTTCTAATTATATGATAAAAATATTATGTATAATTCTTTAAAATAAAATAAAATTGACATATATAATATATACAAAATTATATATTTTATTCATAAAAATAATATAATAATATATATATATAAAACGTGTCGTGTCCTGATGAATTTTGAGATTCGCCGTGTCGCCGTGTCCGTGTCGTGTCGGACACGACACCCGTGTCCGTGTCCGTGCAACATAGAGCGCAATGAACATTTAGCATTGATTCATATTTATGGGAAAAACAAAACACTGAGGACATAGTTGTAAATATACCTTGGCGGGGTCAGAAAGTACGTTATAAGCTTCTCCAATAATTTTGAATAAATGATCAGCATCTCTATGTACTTCATTTGTAATCTCACTCCAAACCGAGTCATCTAGGGTTTCACTCCGAACCAGGAACTGCCCAGCCTGAATTAAACCAAAGAAAAAATGTATTTGAGTTTTACCACAAAAAAAAAGGAAAATAAATAAATAAAACAGCTAAGAGTTCAAAAAACAAATTAAAAAAGAATAAAAAATAAACCTTGTCAGGATGATGCCTTAATGCAGCCTTCCGGTACGCTTTCTTCACATCTGCTCCTGAACTCGATCTTTCTACTCCCCTTTTTCAAATAAAAAACAATAAATAAATTAGTAACTAGATACATAATAATCATATTATTTCTCAACAGCATAAGGGACTTGATTCCAATTTTAAATTTTTAATCATCCAACTAAGAGAAGGAACTTCATTTTAATTTCACAAGAGCATGAAGAGAAGGAACTCCATCTTAATTTCGTAAGAGCACAATGACTTGCGTGCAATTTCATTGGACTACAGGGCGCATTCCAAAAAATTCCAAAAACAGACGTAGACAAAGAAAATAAAAACTTACATAATCGAGTACATATTCAAGGGTGTCCTTTTTCGACTCTCCTCTTCCATTGAAGAAAGCCTTATTTGCGCCCGGTTTAGCTCCACATAATTATTGTTATTATTATTATCATTAGTATTAGTAAGAAGGGAAATCAAACGGCGCAGATCATTCGCAGCCTGTCCATAGTCTCTAATCATTTCATACAAGGCAGCCCTCCTAGAGATAGCCTGGAATATTCACAAAATTTTCACAAAACTACGCTCAATTCCAAAACCCTAAACCCTAAACAAACCTTGGCGTAATTGGGATGGAGAGCGATGGCGAGAGAGCAGTCAGCGATGGCGTCCATGACCTGGCCAAGCGCCTGATATGCGGCTGCACGGTTTCCTAAGCAGATCGCTGAGAATCCGCACGACTCACCGTTATACGTCAAAGCTGCGCTGTAACTCTCTATTGCCTCAGCGTATCTGCCTGCTTGGTACGCTTCGTTCCCACTGCCCTGTGAGAAAAAAAAAAATTTAATTGATTAGTTTGATTACTGCTTGGTCGCATTGCAATTTGAAGAGGAGTAGAAAAATCAAGAGAAGTATTATACCTTGAGGCGTAAAAGCTCTCCTATGATAGCTGCAGACGCTGCTGAATATTCTCCACACCTGTTGTTCCAGTTTTAGATTATTTACTTTTTTAACTACTTTTTGAATATAGAAAAAAGAAAAGACCAACCAATTAAATAAATAAAAAGCTTACCTGTTGGCTGAAATAGGTTGCACTTGCTCGTGCATTTTGAGCAGCTCAAGAGCCTCTTCAAGCTTGCCTAAGTAGAAATAAGCCTTTGAGACTAGGCACCACCTCCAAAGCCTCGGATTGTCAGTCTCTGAATTCAAATTCGTTTGAGCCGATTCCAAACTTTGTTCGCACAACTCGATCATGTCATCGTATCTCCGCAACTATCACCAAAAAGAAATAAGTAAATAAATGAATACATAAGTTGAAAAGGATCATAGGAAATAACGTCAGTTTCGTACCAGTAAGAGCGCATGGGCCTTCATCTCCAGTAAATCATCTGAATTCGTAGCAGTTAATAAAGCGTCAGAAATTAAATCCAAGGCCCTTGTTACTTCAGGTGGTGATTTTTTCTTTAGGAGCTCGGTCGCTGTATTCAGATACTCAATCATTTTCTGTCCCAAAGAAGAAAAAAAAATCATCAATTCATATATTAAAAGTAGTATCATAATGGTACTGTATAATATCACATACAAACATATCATAGATTAAAATTCGTAGATCATAACGGTATGGTATAATATCAAAATCATCCAAACATTTCTACGTGTTATTACTTGTTGTAAGTGTTTTAATAAAATGCATACAAAAATACTAAAACAAACATGTGTACCTGAGCTCTGGCAAGACCTTGGGAAGCCTCAGCACGAACTTTAGAATCAGCATCGCGAGAGCAAACACAGCGATTATAATACATCACCGCATCATCAAACTCTCCCAACGCGAGCAAACAATTAGCAGCTCTGAGCTGAGCTCTCAAAAACTGGGAGTCGAAACCCAAGGCAGAAAGGCAGTCCTGGAACGCCTCCCTTGTCCTGCCACTCGCCATACGCGCGGCCGCGCGGTTGCTGAAGCAGAGCATCAGGGACCTTCCGGAAGCTTCTGAGGAAGGAACGGACTGGATTCCTCTCGTGTAGTACTCCTCCGCCTTGTTTAGTTTTCCCTTCGTGTACGCTTGGTTCCCCCTGCTCGTCAAAATAACAGATTTAGTCTTGTAAATGTTGGAAGAATTTGGAATTTATATTTGTATTTTGTAGAGATGTTTATATTTGGGGGGAATTTCATATTTACCCTTCCAATAACCCAAAATATCATATTTACCCTTCCAAAATTTAAAATATAAAATTTATCCTTTTAAAAATCCAAAATATCATATTTACCCTTCCGATATGATATTTTGGGTTTTTGGAAGGGTAAATATGAAATTCCCCCTCATATTTGTATAGAGATATTTGAAAGAATTTGGAACCTGGAGCGCCACTTCTCGCAAGTCTCCAGCGCTTCGCTGTTTGTACCAGCTGATTCTTTCCTTGGCTGTCTCTCTGTGGTTGTGGTTTTACTCGCGTTAGAATCTTCTTGGCCAGGTGGCGTGATCTTATTGGTCAACGAACGGCCAGGCTGAACAAATCTCCTTGTTTCCTTACTCAAATTCCCAGCGGAAACCCCCCTGTTCCTGTTCATCCTTCTAAAATACCTTCGCCGAACCGGCGCTGCAGGATCCTGCACGGAAATCGATGCGCTGAATGCAAATCCTTTCTTGCCCTCTTCTTTGTCCAGAGGGTTAGATGCATTAAATGCAAATCCTTCAAAAGAGCCACTTGCTTCATTGGCGTCTTTCGCCTTCTTTTCATCGATTTTAGGGATTTTATTTTCTTTTTCATTAGGGTTTTCGCCCTTTATTTCCAACTGTTCCGTTGCAGAAACCAGTTCTGCCTCCAACTCATTCGCATTCTCATTAGGTTTTTCAATGCTCGGATAAGGTGAGCAGTCCATTGGTGAATAACTCGCTGGCGAATCCGGTACCGGCACTGGTACAGGTTCTTGTATTGGTACCTGTCCAGGTACAACTGTGGGTTGTTCTGGTACTGGTACCGGTACGGGTTCTGATACCGACTCGTATTGTTCCGAGAAATTCATACTGGCATTAAAAGTCGGTACGAATGTCGGTATTTGGTGGGCCCCACTAGGATTTCTAACCTTACAGGGCCTGCTGCTCCTTCCCTTCTTATCCCTTGCATTTCTCTGAAGCCTTGCCTTGGATGGATTTCGCATTTCGGTACCAATGTGTAATTTTTGAATTTCATCAGGCAGTATATTGGAATAATTAAAAGAGAAATTGCTCGAGGTGGAGTTCTCTTTCTTCTCCTTGCCTATATCCATATTCTTCATTTTCTCATCAAGTGAGCTCACTGTGCTCTTCTTTAAGTCGACTCCAAACAAAAATATGTCTTGTTTACTTTCCTTGTTTGATGTTCCACTTCCTAAATTCAGGTTTTTCACCATTTCAGGCAATTTATTTTCCACATTCACTGACTCAGGATCTGCCTTTGAAGATCCAAAAGCAAAAGTAGGATTTCCTTCCTTTTGATGAGTAAAGCTTTCTGAATTGGTCCCTGGAGGAATGTTAATTACATTTTCATCTTTCTCCTTTGGTGCAGATGAACTACCAACAGGAACTTCCTTTTCCAACTTTTTCTCCAAATAAATCATATTATCTGTTTCATCCTTATCATTAGAAGATGAACTAGTTCCGAAAATAAAATTATCACTTGTGGTCTCATTTCCACTATTTTTTAAATTACCCATCTTTGATTCTGGGATTTTCTCAAGAAAACTAGGGTTTTCTTTCGGTTTTTTGCCAAACACAAAGGAAACATGTTGTCCAGAATTCTCTTTGTATCCAGTATCCGAAGTAGTAGAACTACACGGATGCCATGTTTGAACCTTATCATGCAAATCCAAAGACGCACTCAAATTTTCCGAACCACCAAAAACAAAAACGGGTTTATTCTCCTTTTCGCCCCTGACATTCCTCAAATTTCTTTCCGGTAACTTCCGGGTTGAATCGCCGAAAACAAAAGGGCCAAAAGATTGCGTATTAGCACCAAAACTAAAACTATCACCCAAATTAGAACTAAAACCATCACCAGCATTCTTTGAGGAATTAAAATTATCAACTAGGTTGGAGTTCGGATCGGAATCCGTATAAAACGGGTTGAAACCCGTCATGGGCGGCTT
This sequence comes from Juncus inflexus, assembly GCA_024447665.1. Classification (NCBI taxonomy): domain Eukaryota; kingdom Viridiplantae; phylum Streptophyta; class Magnoliopsida; order Poales; family Juncaceae; genus Juncus; species Juncus inflexus. Next base: position 3,773,684 of record JAJHPC010000018.1, read on the forward strand.
GGAGGAACGAGCGCGTCTCCTTTGTTTGACGAGATGGGGCTTGGTTAGCGGATTCGGGCGGTCCATCGGGTTCGGATCCGGATTGGAGTGGCCGACGATTGCCGGCGGCATCAGATGCGGAAATGGACCTCTGAGAGTTTTGTCATACACGTTTGCTTCAATTTCTGAGTTGATTCGATGCTTCCAATCTGTTCTTCTTTTTTGTTCTTGTGGGAATATCTGGATGGAGATGTTAGGGTTTGGAGGTTGCGATTTTAGAGTGGAGTTGTGGTCGATTGAAATATAAGGGGCAAGAGAGAGAGCTGTCTGCGGGGTTTGATTTAAAAAGGAAGAATTAAAGAATAAATAATTTTACAATGACAGGCCGTTCCGTTCGAGTGGGAAAAAAGGTCGTTTGCTCAGACTGACCTGAGTCAAGCAAGCTAGTTCGGACCGAAATCGAGCCGAACTCAAGCTAGGATGTTAAGCTCGAGCTCAGTTCATTTTAAATACAAACTAGGATAATAGTCACACTTCGTTACGAATATTTCAATTTTATTATTTATTTTTTATTATTTAATCTATATTTAATAGATTGGAAAACTTTGCTAAATATGTGTTACATAAAAATTACGTTTGTTGAACTTAAACTCATGACATCTTACTAGAAATACAACATACAATCTATGCGAAATTGCAATTTTATTTTTCATTTGAATCTATGTATAAATTGTAATTATAAAAATTCTAAATAAAAGTTTGAAACAAATTTATAATACATAAATAATAAATAATATATAATTTATGTTCGTAAGTTGGTTATATTTAAAATTATTTTAAATTACATCATAAGATATTCTATTATTTTTATATCACATCAAATATTGTAAAGATGGATAAATCTAAACTAATAATTTTACAAATAAGAAATAAAATACAAAAAAAAAAATCATAAAAAAAAATAATAACCCAAAAAATAATTTGGATTATTAATTTATAATCTCAATTTAGATTAAAATGTCATCTTTTCTTTATTCTATTTGATTTTCTTGTACCGTTATCTATTGACATATATATTAGAAAATATCAACTACTAATCGAGTCTTAGATGAAGGAGATCGGAAAAACTAAATATGCAAGATAATTTATTACATAGATTTTAGTTGAAACCAAATAAGATTGAATTATAGATGATTAACTTAAAAAATATAAAAAATAATTATTATATTTAACAAGATTTGTAAAAAGAAAATATGAAATTATATATATATATATATATATATATATATATATATATATATATATATATATATATATATAAAGTATGTTTACTACACATAAGAAAATGTAGCATTACTAATTTTACGGAAAACAAAATTGTAACCGCTATTTTTCTTATTTATTTTTTTATTTTCTTAGTTGTTAAAATGATACAAATTATGTATAAATTGATCACAACATATTCAAAACAAATATATCCATCTCGTACGATTGAAATTTATATTATCATTTTTTTATAATTAATGTTGTCATGTGTTGGCCGAATAAGCTCGTTGTCAAAAGAACCTACCTTAATATAATAATAATAATAATAATAATAATAATAATAATAATAATAATAATAATAATAATAATAAGCCAACACATACTAGCGCAACGCAAGTGGTTAAAGGCCAACTCAAAAATATTGTGTATGCTTTGTGTGTTATCGCCCGTTTATTAGATTTTTGGTCACAAGCACACAACCTTCATGTAGTAATTTAGCTTGTCGAATCCACAAGAAGGCCGAGTTCGAATTCGGTATTGTATTTTAGACATATTTCACTGATTTAGTAGTTTTTAAATAAAATATAGAAATAAATAAAAGATAAAAGAAAAAGAAAGAATAGGTAGGTTGCTTATAACCGTGGTCATAATTGTCACTGGTCACGTCTGATAAGATGTATTTTTGCAGTCGTTTTACACTTACCAAAAGAAATTTATAACCCTAAACTTAACTACAATACAGTAGACAGTGGAAGTAGGGGTCGAACCACAGAGAGCTATTTAGACTAAACTAGGTGAAAAGATTACTTCTCTAATGAAAATGGACACAACAAAAATAGAAAACTAAAATAAAGAGAAACCAAGACCGTAAATAAAACCAAACACAAGACCTAAAACAAGACACACAATTGGGGGGGTTGTTGATTGGTTGATTGCAACAAAATAAAAGTAACAAGTAAAGAGGAAACTTAGAGTAAAAATCAAGAGATGTGGTGGTTTTGTGAAATGAGGCATAGTTTTGTATAGTGAATTTGTGTGTAACTTTATCCTTGACTATAATAATGAATTTGGAATTAATCTCTTAAGTGCAGTAAGATGAGCTCTAACCGATAAATAACTCAAACAAAAAGATAGGGTTTTAGTTTAGATGAGCTCGTAAATAAAAACACTAACCTACTTGAATATCATAACCAATTCAATAGAAATCATTGGTTATTTAAACAAATCAAAACCTCCTAAACAATGAGCTTGTTCAGAACTGTTTAGATCGTTGTGAGTTATTTGCACTTGGCTATTATTCAAATTCTAATGGAGGCTATTGAGCAAAGCAACCATAGGAATTTTGTGGCCCTTGTTAATTACTATTGAACATAGAATTGACCGAAATAAACTTAAAATAATTCATTGAGCATGAAAGATAGTAAGTAAGTGAAAACAAAATAATAACCGTTCAAATAAAATTCATTATTAATGGTCTCAAAAGTTACAACACAAAAACATAAACACTAACTATGCCTCGAAGGGCTTACTCGAAATACATGGAAAATAAAGAAAATAAAATATTGATAGAACCCATTAATGAAGCGCGGATGGAAGAATGAAGCTTGCTTGACTTGCCCAACTCCAAGAGAGAGAATGATGAAGTTCAAAAGTGATTAGAGTGGATGCCTTGCATCTGGTTATATAACCCTCTCAAAAGGTGATCATGAGGGATGAATGAAGATCCATGCAAAGAGTGTGAAGGAAGCATGGCAAAGGCATGAAGAGTGCATGCAAAGTGCATGAAAGATCTGTCCAGAAGATGGTCAATTTGGGTCATGTAGACTTCGGAATTGGGCTCTGGTGATATAGAATGAATTGTGGGCTTTGTTCTCTTCTTTCCAACGGTATATAGCATGCATATAGAGGAGGCCCAGATTATGAGTTATGGCCGAAATACTGAGACTGTGTCGGCAGGCCCGAGTCTTGATTATTATCTCTCTCTTGTGCTCCAACTTCTTTTCCCCAAGTTATACTCCATCTAAATTGCACCTGAAATCACATAAATATCTTATTAGTAGTATCAACATTCAAGTTATGATTATTATCCATTTAAACACATATAATGGTGCAATATTACATATGTATAGGGTATAAAATGTGTATAATTAATGACTTATCAAATTACCCCACACTTAAACATTTGATCGTCCTCGAGCAAAGATTATAGCTTGTATTGGTAGATGGGTCCCATGTTTTTGACTCGCTCTTCACTTATATACCAGCCAATAATGATCTTTGGTCCCTTGTGTAAGATTCCATGCACTTTGGTGAAACTCGCACTCACTCTCTTTTTGTATAGTGGAATATGAATGTGAAATATGTGGAGTGGCTCTCATAATATCTCTCAGTTCTCAGATGAATCATGATTTCCTACCTTGGTCGTGAGGGAAATTCTCAAGTTATGTTTGGTGGAATATGATGGATAATATATATATATATATACTACATAATTGGTTTGCTTGTCTACTTCGCCACTTTCGGTCAAATTGTCACTTGGTTTTCTAAACTCATGCCTCTACTCTCCGAATAAATATCGCCTATACCTCTATCTTCTTGGAATAATGAACCTCCTAATGTGCATACCTCCTAGCACCTTCAGTCATCTGGCCCAAAATGTGTCAACCTAACTGCTGGCCTGAGATGTATGACTGGGATCCACTCTTTCTCACAAATCGGGTAAACTAAGGTTTAGGCCATGTACAAGGGGAACAAGTTTGAGTCATGCAATCCTTTTTTTTTTTTTTGTTTTAATTTATTTATTTATTATTTATTTATTATTTTTTTTTTGTTTGTTTGTTTGTTTTTTTTTTTTTTTTTTTTTTTAAAGATTGTGACTCAAATCTATTAGGATTATAGGGGCCTAACTTGCCTTTGTGTCAAAAATAGAGTTTACCCGAGAATCTACTCTCATAAATTTGTCTCTAAGATGCATCTCCTCACGAATACACTCGGTGCACAAAGCTCATCTACTACACATAAGCCCTCAACTTCTGACACTAACCTCTACTTCCCGTCCCCAATCTTCTTATATAATGCCTACCCTCCTTCTCCAAAACCAAACAACAAAGTGACTTTAGAAGCTGATAGACTTGGATATTATTTATATATATACGAGATGATATAGTGGGTTATTATGGATATTATACTATAAACAACTTGAGTTCCGGGTCACGGTCCAATGGTAAGTCCTCACATAATTTCTTACGCAAATCCCTAAATTATTGGCACTCAAACAACAAATCGAGTTCACCAGTGACAAAAGATCCCTAAACCAACGACCTCAATTCTTCTTGAACTGGTCTATATGATCCTTTTTGAGTCCAAACTAGTTCCACCACATTATTCAATACAAGTTACAGTTCTCTCTCAATCTTTTTGATTTTTAATTGGGCATTTTTTTTTATTTGAGGCTTAAAAATGGATTTTTATTATTATTTTTTTTTTTATTTATTTTTTTTTAACTACCTAACATGCAATAAAGACTCCACCCCACACTTAAACTTTTACTCGTCCTCGAGTAAAGTTAAGCACAAAGTAGTGATGCAATGCAAGAAAAAGAAAATAAACAAAGAAAAACACAACCTTTATTCGCAGGGTTGCCTCCCAGTAGCGCCTCTTTTTAACGTCGTTGGCCCGACGTTTCCATCTCCTCAAGAAGTGGATGCTGGCTCTCCAAGCTCATGAATGTCAATCCGGCTCGCATCGAAACTCTCATGAAACCGCTCAGCCGGTGCCCGTTGACCTTGAAGACTTTCCCCGAATCCAGACCCGAATTTTCGCCGCACCATAATCGAACAATTTGGTCACAAGAAAGGGCCCTATCCACCTACTTTGTAGCTTGCCCGGGTGTAATTTGAGTCTTGAGTTAAAAAAGCAACACCTTGTCACCCACTTTGAAATCTTTGTGGGCAAGCTTCCCTGTCATGATACATCTTGGTCTTCTCCTTGAAGATTCGGGAGTTCTCATACGCGTCATTTCGGATCTCCTCTAACTCTTGGATTTGCAACTTCCGGTTGAGTGCATCGTTTGGATAATCTAGATGGCACTTCTTGATGGCCCAATAGGCTTTGTGCTCGAGTTCAACCGGAAGATGGCAAGCCTTTCCATAGACTAGCCGATAAGGGGACATGCCTACAGGGGACTTGAACGCAGTCTGTAAGCCCAGAGTGCGTCATTTAGCCGAAGACTCCAGTCTTTCCTGGTGGGGTTCACCACTTTCTCCAAAACGCCCTTGATCTCCCTATTCGAAAGCTCTGCTTGGCCATTGGTTTGAGGGTAGTAAGCTGTCGAGGTTTTATGTGTGACATGGTATTGCTTCATTAATGCCTCGAAACTCCGGTTGCAGAAATGGGTTCCTCTATCACTGATGATGACTCTCGGGACCCCAAACCTACTAAAGATATGGTCCTTGACAAAATCCATGACTGTTTTTGCATCTGCCCGTTTTGTGGCCTTGGCCTCAACCCACTTGGAGACATAATCGACTGCTAGGAGGATATACTCAAAGCCATATGAGCGAGGGAAAGGTCCCATAAAGTCGATACCCCACACTTCAAAAACCTCACATGCAAGAATATACTTCATCGGCATCTCGTCTCTCTTGGTTAGTCCTCCCGTTCTCTGGCATCGCTCACATGACTTCACGAAGAAGTAAGCATCCTTATGTAGAGTGGGCCGGAAGAAACCACACTCAAGGACCTTATGAGCTGTCCGCTTGGCGCCAAAGTGTCCTCCACACTCTCAGAGTGACAAAACTCAAGAACGGATCTAACCTCATTATCGGGTATACATCTCCGAATAATCGATCCGCGCAAATCCGAAAGAGGTAAGGCTCATCCCAAATATAAAATCGGGAATCATACCGGATTCTATCGGCCCGTGCACGTGTAAGATCCTCTCGGTAGGTCTTTAGCCACCAAGTAATTCACTATATCGGCATACCATGGTGTATAGCTTTGCACGGCATAGAGATATTCCTCAGGGAAAAACTCCGATATTGGGGTACCCTCCTCAATACTCATAGGAAGGCGGCTAAGGTGATCTGCAACTAGATTCTCTGATCCTCGTTTATCTCTAATCTCCAAGTCGAACTCTTGGAGCAACAATATCCAACGAAGAAGTCTCGGCTTGGATTCCTTCTTCTTGAAAAGATGCCTCAACGCGGCATGGTCAGAGTATATAATCACCTTAACCCCTAAGAGATAGGACCTAAATTTCTCTAGTGCAAAAACAATGGCTAGCAGCTCTTTTTCTGTAGTTGTATAGTTGCACTGAGCATCGTCTAAGGTCCTGGAGGCATAAAAGATAACATGGGGTTCTCGCCCATCCCGCTGCCCAAGAACAGCTCCAACTGCCCTATCACTCGCATCGCACATGATCTCGAAAGGCAGATTCCAATCGGGAGCTTTAATGATGGGGGCAGAACATAATTTCTCCTTGAGAAGGTCGAATGCCGCTTTGCATTTCTCATTAAACTCAAAAGAAGCCTCTTTTTGGAGAAGAAGACAAAGAGGTTGAGCGATTTTTGAGAAATCTTTGATGAAACGCCTATAAAATCCGGCATGACCAAGAAATGATCGAATGTCCTTCACACTGGTTGGGTACGGAAGGGATCTAATGACATCGATCTTGGCTTTATCCACTTCAAGACCCGGAGAGGAAACCACATGGCCTAAGACTATGCCCTGATCTACCATGAAATGACATTTCTCATAATTCAGCACCAGATCAGTCTCTACGCACCTTTGAAGAATCTTCTTTAGGTTTCCCAGGCAGTCATCGAATGAATCACCATAGACGGTGAAATCATCCATGAAAACCTCAATAATTCGGGTGACATAAACAGAGAAGATGAACATCATACATCTCTGAAATGTACCGGGTGCGTTACACAACCCAAAGGGCATCCGCCTATAGGCAAAGGTGCCAAAAGGGCACGTGAAGGTGGTCTTTTCTTGATCCTCGGGGGTGATGGCGATTTGAAAGTAACCAGAGAAGCCATCCAAGAAGCAGTAATGGTGGCGCCCAGCAAGGCGCTCGAGCATCTGGTCAATGAAAGGAAGGGGGAAATGGTCTTTCCGGGTGACAGTGTTTAATTTGCGATAATCAATGCATACTCGCCATCCATTTTGTGCTCTCGTAGGAACTTTTTCACCATCCTGATTCTCAATTATCGTAATACCAGTTTTCTTGGGCACCACATGGATTGGTGACACCCATTGTGAATCAGAGATAGGGTATATGATTCCTGCAAGGAGTTTGATGATTTCCTTCTTGACCACTTCCATCATTGGAGGATCTGGCCTACGCTGAGGCTCACGGGATGGTTTAGATCCATCCTCCAATAATATACGATGCATACACGTAGAAGGGTTGATTCCCTTAATATCAGCCAGAGTCCATCCAATCGCAGTCTTGTGGTCCCTCAAGACATTAACTAACTTCTCTTCCTGAGTAGCAGTGAGGCTACTAGAGATGATCACTGGAAGAGTGTCTCCTTTACCCAAGTCTGCGTACTTGAGATGAGCTGGTAGAGGTTTTAAGTCAAGAGAGGGGGGATTCACAATGGAAGGTTTGGTGGGCTCAAGAGAGGGTTTCAAGTCTATCAAGGGAGGAGAAGAAGAAGAGGAAGAAGCCTCTCCAATGGCCAAGGCAGATAGACTTTGAAGAAGGTCCCGCTCATCCGGGAGAGAGATCAAGAATGGTCTCGAGCGGATCTATGAACTCAAAAGAGGAGAAGTTGTCGACACACTCATCAACTGGGTCGATGGTGCAAATAGCGGATACATTCCCGTCAGAAGGATGCTTGATAGCATCAAAGATGTTGAAAGAGATGTTCTCTCCGTCAAATTCCATAGAAAGAGTGCCATTGTGCACATCAATCTTGATTCGGGCAGTTTTAAGGAAGGGTCTTCCCAGAAGAATGGGAGTCGAACTCGGTGACTCATCCATACGCAGAATATAGAAATTCGCGGGGAAGATAAGGCCATTGACCTTAACCAGGACATCCTCTATAACTCCCTCTGGCACAGCAGTAGAACGATCAGCTAGTTGAAGGATCACCCCGGTCTTTTTCAAAGGTCCTAAACCGAGGGAAGAATAGATAGAAAAGGGCATGACATTGATAGATGCCCCAAGATCAAGCATGCACCGAGCAAATTCAAGGTGCCCAATGCTGCAAGGAATGGCAAACATGCCAGGGTCTTTTTGCTTCTCTGGAAGCTTCTTGCGAATAACCGCAGAGACATTCTCACTCATTTTTACTCTCTCATGACCATTTAGCTTTCTCTTATTCGTACACAAGTCCTTGAGAAATTTCGCATAGCGAGGGAATCTACGAATGTAATCGAGTAGTGGAATGTTTATTTCCACTTTCTTGAAAACCTCTAGGATATCTCTCTCTGCCTCATCCTTTTTAGTGTTAACCGCTAGACGGCTAGGAAAAGGGGCTCTAAGTTTATAAGGTGGTATTTCCTTGGGCTTTTCTTTCATCTTCATGGATTCCGGCTTAATTACTTCAATCTCTCCTTCACTGTTCATGTTTCCCTTACTCCCTTCTATTTCTTTCCCACTTCTTAAGGTGATAGCACATGCATTCTCACGGGGGTTGAGAGTTTGAGAAGGAAGTTGTGAGGACCCCTGAGTTTTTAACTGGTTTAATTCAGAGGATATTTGAGCAATTTGGGTGCCCAGATGTGTTAGGGCAGTTTTTGTATCCTTCTGAAAAGAAGTAGTTGATGTGGCCAAGGAGGTCACAATGTCAGAAAGACTTTTCAAAGCAGGGTCAATTGGAGGTGAAGAAGAAGAAGAATTTTGATTATGGATTTGAGGAGGTTGTTGTTGGTTTCCTGGGTCACGCCATCTGAAGTTTGGGTGATCACGCCATCCAAGGTTGTACGTTTTGGAATAGGGATCATAATTACGGTTTTGACCCCCATTTGAATTTCCGTGTTGGTTTAGCTTGAAGATGCCGCAAGCTGTGGACGTGACTTTCTCCTCATCATGGAGTGTTGGGTACGCATCAGTGGTGTGTCATGTCTGAGTGCAGGCACCGCATGCTTTTACTTCCATTTTGGTTCCCATGAATGACGCCATCATATTAGCCAAGCTATCTAATTTGGCGTCCATACCATTCACTCGCTTCTCCAAATCACAGTCTCTAATCTCACTAACTCCCCTAATTCGAGATCTGGTTCTACTAGATTGGGCATTTTTTGCCATGGTTTCTATCAAGGTTCGTGCTTGCCTAACGGTTTTATCTATGAAAGCACCCCCACTAGCGAGAATCTACATTATCCCTAGTCTCTTGAAGCATCCCATCATACAAGTGTTGAATCAAGAGATTCTCTCGGAACTTGATGGTTGGGACATTTTGCACACAACTTCGGAAGCGATCATAGTACTCGTAGAGGGTTTCCCTACTTCTTGTTGAATACTACAAATCGCTTCCTAATAGAAGCGGTAAGAGAGACAGGAAAATACTTGTCTAGAAACAACTTTTGAAGTTCTACCCAAGTTGTTGGAAAAGGTGTTAGATGGTAGTACCAGTCCTTTCTTTGGTCCTCGAAGACCGTATGAAAACAGTCGCAGCTTGTAAGGACCTTCATCTTCAATCTCCGCCGGCATCATTGTTGCGGTGATATGGTTGAACTCCCGCATGTGAGAGTGCGGATCCTCTCCAGCGCTCCCATTGAAAGTCGGTAATAATTGAAGAAGACCCGTATGGATCTTAAAATTCGGGACCGGTGGTAATACAATACCATACTGGTTGGTAGCAAAATCAAAGGTAGACAAGTCCCTAAGTGTCCTATCCTCAAAATTAGCCATGACTGTAGTATTACCTCTTGTAGCGTGAGGAGGAGCTGGTGGAGTAGGAGGTTCGCTTCCGCTGTCCAAGTTCTCCACCTTTTCAGTTTCTTCGGCTGCTTTCGGTGTTTCCGGAATTGCTCTTCTTCGCTCCAGGTGTGTTCTCTCAATCTCCGGATCTAATGGTGCAAGTGGAAGATTGGAACTACGAGTAGCTTTCATGAACTGGAATCAAGTGTAAGAGAGAGAATTAGTGAATGCAAGTAATGCAGACTCAAAATGAAAATAAATAGTATGACTGACTCTGACAAAAAGTGAAAAAGATAACAAAGGTAACGAAAGTGTGACTCTGACAAAAGGTTAAAAAGATATGACTGACAAAAAGTAAAACGAATTTGGTTTACTCTGACACAAAAGCAGACTACCGTACTACACAAGAGAAGTGTGAATATTGACCTAGAGTAGTCGCGTTGCTAGCTCCCCCAAGCAACGGCGCCATTTTGATAAGATGTATTTTTGCAGTCGTTTTACACTTACCAAAAGAAATTTATAACCCTAAACTTAACTACAATACAAGAGACAGTGGAAGTAGGGGTCGAACCACAGAGAGCTATTTAGACTAAACTAGGTGAAAAGATTACTTCTCTAATGAAAATGGACACAACAAAAATAGAAAACTAAAATAAAGAGAAACCAAGACCGTAAATAAAACCAAACACAAGACCTAAAACAAGACACACAATTGGGGGGGTTGTGGATTAGTTGATTGCAACAAAATAAAAGTAACAAGTAAAGAAGAAACTTAGAGTAAAAATCAAGAGATGTGGTGGTTTTGTGAAATGAGGCATAGTTTTGTGTAGTGAATTTGTGTGTAACTTTATCCTTGACTATAATAATGAATTTGGAATTAATCTCTTAAGTGCAGTAAGATGAGCTCTAACCGATAAATAACTCAAACAAAAAGATAGGGTTTTAGTTTAGATGAGCTCGTAAATAAAAACACTAACCTACTTGAATATCATAACCAATTCAATAGAAATCATTGGTTATTTAAACAAATCAAAACCTCCTAAACAATGAGCTTGTTCAGAACTGTTTAGATCGTTGTGAGTTATTTGCACTTGGCTATTATTCAAATTCTAATGGAGGCTATTGAGCAAAGCAACCATAGGAATTTTGTGGCCCTTGTTAATTACTATTGAACATAGAATTGACCGAAATAAACTTAAAATAATTCATTGAGCATGAAAGATAGTAAGTAAGTGAAAACAAAATAATAACCGTTCAAATAAAATTCATTATTAATGGTCTCAAAAGTTACAACACAAAAACATAAACACTAACTATGCCTCGAAGGGCTTACTCGAAATACATGGAAAATAAAGAAAATAAAATATTGATAGAACCCATTAATGAAGCGCGGATGGAAGAATGAAGCTTGCTTGACTTGCCCAACTCCAAGAGAGAGAATGATGAAGTTCAAAAGTGATTAGAGTGGATGCCTTGCATCTGGTTATATAACCCTCTCAAAAGGTGATCATGAGGGATGAATGAAGATCCATGCAAAGAGTGTGAAGGAAGCATGGCAAAGGCATGAAGAGTGCATGCAAAGTGCATGAAAGATCTGTCCAGAAGATGGTCAATTTGGGTCATGTAGACTTCGGAATTGGGCTCTGGTGATATAGAATGAATTGTGGGCTTTGTTCTCTTCTTTCCAACGGTATATAGCATGCATATAGAGGAGGCCCAGATTATGAGTTATGGCCGAAATACTGAGACTGTGTTGGCAGGCCCGAGTCTTGATTATTATCTCTCTCTTGTGCTCCAACTTCTTTTCCCCAAGTTATACTCCATCTAAATTGCACCTGAAATCACATAAATATCTTATTAGTAGTATCAACATTCAAGTTATGATTATTATCCATTTAAACACATATAATGGTGCAATATTACATATGTATAGGGTATAAAATGTGTATAATTAATGACTTATCAACGTCCATGGTCAAAATCTTATCAGGGGGTTGAGATAGGAGTTTAAGGGCGCCGATTGGATTCGTTGCAAATCCGTCCATCCTCTTCTTGTCTTGCTAGTGTAGTTTGTCTTCTGGTTTGTAGTGGGTCCTTTTGTTTGGTAAATGAAGTCATCTCTCGCCGTGAATTGTTCGTGCTCCATGAAATAAAGAATGTGAAAATGCATTTATTCAATTTCCATTGGCAAGCAACAAAATAATAACCATATCAGTAAGATTTTGCTAATTCAGGCCTAAGTTCACCAAATTAAATTCAAGTTCAGCATAATAACCATAAAACTTAGACAAAAAAAACACTAATTCATTCTACTTACCACAATTTATACTTAAATGCATCTAATTATACCTAATTAGGACATATTAACCCTAAATTCAATAAAAAAATCAATAATTTGTACTCGTAAAACCTGAAACATTTGTAACAACGCTGAAACATTTGTAACAACGCCTTCTAAGATCACAGGATTAGCAACTCTCATCATGTAAGGTAGCTTCATTAAGTAGAGAGATCAAAACCATGTCAGTTATCAGATAGCTTGATTCATATTCCCTTGTCCATGAGGAATGTGAGTGACCAAGATGGGATTTGTTCCTCTCGTCATGAGGAAAATATCTCTGGGCCCCCTGATGAACTAGGACTGAAGGAAATGCATGACTATTCTCAAAATGGATTAACATGTGTTGTTAATATCATTTTGTATTTACTCAGTCTAATTCTCGATCAGGAAAGAGACTTTGATCAAACTTAAGGATGACATATTACCCTGCCTTGTGATCAAGACGTATATCGTAGAACAAAAGGAATAAGCAAATGTCTATTTAGATAGGTTTATGATCGCTGACCATTTCATTTAACATGGGTAGTCATGACATCAGTCTAGAGGTTACTCATGACTTACGATCTTTAGAAGATCGTTGCCAGCGTTAAATGGAACCTACACGGTCACACAATAAACTCCATTAGTGCGGGATGAATATGCCTAAAAAATAGTTATACATATGATGTATAAATTGGTGAACGAAATAATTAATTATTGGATAATTGATTGAACAAAACAGTACCATTCCGTTGGCAACAGAATAGTTCCATTCCCAACGGAATATATATGGAAACTGTAATAACCTTAGCTACCAAGTATTCCGTTATGGAAATACCTATTCCATTATCAATGGAATAGGCGCAGATTAGGATTTTAGTTATGGTAACTGAGCAATCATTCGCCTCTCTCTCTAGTATAAATAGAAGGGCAGAGTCTCTCTATTTTGATATAAACTTAGAAGCCTTAGAGGCTGTCTACTACACAGAAAAGAGAGAGAAACTTTTGAGAGATATTCGGAAAGTATTTCCGGACTTGTCTAGCCAAGTTCGATTATTCCGTACGTCTGAAGTTCGCATGGATACGAGTAGAGATTCTCTATCTTGAGAACTAGCTAGCGATCTATCTTTATTCGGAAAGAGTTTCACGAGCCAAGCTTCAAGAAGGAGTTGTTTGAGCCAAGCTTCAAGAAGGAGTTCTTCGAGCCAAGCGTCGGGAAGGAGCTTCGCGAGCCAAGCTTCAGGGAGAAGACGATTGCGAGTGAGAATAGTTCAGACCTACATCCGTTCTTCATCTCGTGGATCAAGAAGATCCGAGGTAAAAATTTTAATAGTTAATCTCGTACTTTTATTCCCTTAACGTAGATCCTAGGGCGGGTTAAATCCATAGGTTTCGCTATGCATGTAACGTACATGGCTATGGATTTCCCAACACAGTTACCATAATTAAAACCCTAATCTGTGCCTATACCGTTGCCAACGGAACTATTCCGTTGCCAACGGAATAGGTATTTCCATAACGGAATACTTGGCAGCTAAGGTTATTACAGTTTCCATGTATATTCCGTTGGGAATAGAACTATTCCATTGCCAACGAAATGGTACTGTTTTGTTCAATCAATTATCTAATAATTGATTATTTCGTTCAACAATTTATACATCATATGTATAACTGTTTTTGAGGCATATCCCGTACGAATGGAGTTCATTGTGTGACCGTGTAGGTTCCATTTAACGCTGGCAATGATCTTCTATAGATCGTAAGTCATGAGTAACCTCTAGACTGATGTCATGACTACCGATGTTAAATGAAATGATCAGCTATCATACAACTCCTTGTCCGTGGTTTCTCGTAGATAAAGATCTGTATTAGAGAGAATTATAGGGGTCGACTTTTTTCATAGTCTCCATCTAATTTCCTCTGTCTTGCCGGTGTTGTTATCGTCTTATGTTAGTAGTGGGGGTACTACAGGTAAACGGATTGGAGATATGTCGTGCCTTCATCTCCAATTGCACGGGGGTCTGCCACTCGGCCTGTATCAACTTAAAGTGTGAATCCTTTGAGTTAGTGCTATGGAAGTCCTTCTGCACTAGCTCTCCATGATCGTCCTACTTCTTTCTCCTGACGCAAGGGACTGTCACTAACATTTGCGCGGAGGGGCAGTCATTAGCCCTACTGGCGTAGGTTGTCCTGCCCTCCTGGAGACTTGGTTCAGTAACCGACGTGTTGCGGTACTCCTATACTCACATCAAGTCTCGTCTATGTTGATCTGATCACGGCTGACGGGGAAAGTTCGGCACCTGCCCGCCAGGTTTCACCACACTGTCGAACACCTATGCACTAGGTTTCACCTTGTTCATCCAATGCCTAACTATTAGGTTTCTCCCGGCGATTACCTGTCAACTGATGTACTCGTGTTTAGCCTCATGATAGAATAAAAAACACAACACAAAATACTAAGCACAAGATTAAACAACAAACAAGCAAAGATAAAATCAAAGAGACATTGAATCTATTACTCAAACTCTATGCTAGAAAGAGTGTAGTTACAAGAACTCATAACTAGAATAGAATATAAAAAAAGTAGTACATAGATGTTGGGTTTCAGACGTGCATAGCACAGCGGAATATAAAAATTTCGTCCAAAATCAATCCGAGGATCCCTGCGTATCGGTTAAATAAAAAAAATAAATCTTAAAGAAACCTTTCGGATTACGCTTAATCCGTGACGCTCAAACCATGCGTGTTGTCCATGCGTCTCTAAACCGGTTATCGTTCTAACCGATTTTACGTCCGTCTAGGCCGTCTAGGTCGGATCGTGCGGAAGTCATCTACCGCACACATAATCGGTCTCCACCAAAACTCTCAACAAACCGTTCTCATCTTCTTAGGCCGAATAGATCACAAGCGCCGAAAGTACGAACGCCTCTACCGGTGTCCACACAAACAAACTTCTTAAAACGGGAAGAAGAACAATATATATGCTAGTAGCTTGTTCTCCTCTTGCATAAGAAAGATCTTCTTATTTTATCTCACAAAAGATGTATATAATTCCTCTCATATAATCGCACTCTTTCATTTTTGTCATACAAAAAGAAAGCACCCTTTCATAATTTTGTCATACAAATTAGAAAATATATTTTCTCTCTTTTATCTCACAAAAGAGAATGAGAAATAATGAGAGAGAGAATGATGTGTTGTATTTTATGAATATGAAGCCCTCTATGTCCTTATATAGAGGTGAAGAGTCATGTCTCTTAACACTAAAAGATGTGTATGACATCACTCATCATTATCCATATGCCATCATCTAGACTCTTCTATATTACATGATATTTTGTGCTCATAGTCTTTATATACATATATATCACATCTTATCACATAAGATGACAATATATTTTGTGACATTCTTATGCAACTCATCATATAAGTCGCTAGGATTTTCTGCGCCTGTTTCAGTTTGTTCTTTGTGTGTGACCCTGTAGGTTCACTTAATGTTGACAATAGACTTGACAGTCTATAAATCATGAGCGGACTCTAGCAAGCCATCATGACTACCCATTTTAAGTGAATATCGGTGATCCGATTTACCTAATCAATAATCACGTATTTAGTCCCTTTGTCACGCGATATTTATATCGATCATAAGGCATGTAATATGCCATTCTTATATAAATCGATTAATATTTCTTGATCCCAAATTAAACTGAACAAGAACAATTGACATTAATAACTCTTATTAATTCATTTGAGTATGGCCATATATTTCTTCAGTTCAATTCATCAAAAGGCCTAAAGATATCTCTCTCATTTATGGGAGGAACAAATCCCGTCTTGATTGCACTCATCCTTCTACATGATTCATTGTATACGTAATCATAACCGTTATGTAATTGCTACTTATGGAAACAAGTCATGGAGAGCAAATATGGAGAACTTTCTTATCTCCTGTAGGGCTTCCTTTTTAACGGTATCTAGAGTTTTTCAGAAGTCTCCACACAAATCAATCTCCCACTTGGAGACTTCATAGTGACATAAATCCTCTGCATTGAATTCATTCTCCTTTCTCCCCTTTATCTTCCTTGAACCCAGTGAAATGCTCCCACTGACTGACTCGATGAGCCCTACTGAGGTAGCGCACGGCCTCAGCTTGTCGATGGGGACTTCTTTGGTCAACTGCATGAGATCATGTTTTAGACCTACAATCTTTTCACGAGCTTACACACTAGACCCTCATTTTCCGAGTCTCAAAACCTTCAGGCTGCACCATATAGATGCCCCCCTCCAAATCGCCATGGAGGAACATTGTCTTGACATCCATCTGCTCGAGGTATAAATCTTCGGCCGCTACAACGGCTTCACCACTGGCGAGAATACCTCCGTGTTGTCAACTCCTTCTTTCTGTAGGAATCCCTTTACTACCAATCTCACCTTATGCCGCTTGCTGTCAGCTGGTTCATCCTTTTATCCGATAAACCCACTTATTTTGTAGCGCCTTCTTGCCATCTGGTAACTAGGTCAATACCCCAAGTCATGTTCTTTCCGAGAGACTCAATCCCATCTCTCATTGCACACTCCCACTTGATAGAATCTCCCGTCTCTACCGCTTCATGGTAGTCCTCAGATTAGTAATTTGACCTATTCTTGTAGTAGCGTGATCCGCCTTGGATTGGAGCTGGTCCCCATAAATCACACTGCACCAAGTCTAGCTTTCCCATCTTGAGTTCCCATCTGACATTCGAAAAACTAACCCGTTTTTGCTTGTCAAGCACGCAGTTCTCACAGAAACAGGTTCCTACCGATTTCACCTTGGGTAACAAAACCTTTGAAGCCAGCACTTGCAGTCCTTTGTGACTGACATGGCTGAACTGATTATGACACAATATCGGCTCGGTTGTCACTCCCGGAACCGCCAACAAATCTTCCTTGTTGTCTGTGAGATAAAGAGTTCCCATTTTTGTACCCTTAGCCACAACCATGGCACCCTTTACAATCATCCACAATCCATCCAAACACGATTTTGTACCCCTCACTATCCATCTGCCCAATGGATATCAAGTTCTTCTTTAAACCCGGAATATATCAAACTCCCTGCAAAATCCATCTAAATTCGTTACTCGATTTTATTTGGACATCGCCCATGCCCGTTATGCATAGCGGTTTCCCATCCGCTACGTAAACTTTTCCAAATTCTTCATATTTAAAATTCAAAAACTTATCTTTCTGTGAGAGAGAGCGGAAGGATGCGCCCGAATCCAGAATCCATAAATCGATAGGGCTGTCGATGCATAGAGCAAGGGTATCATCTGAATTCTCCTCAGTGGCGACATTTGCAGGAACTTGTTTACGCCCTTTTCTACTTTCTTAGGGATTTGCAGTCCCATTTCATGTGGCCCTTTCTGCCACAGTTCCAACACTCCAACTCACTGCGATCTCTCGACTTGGATGGTCAGTGGTTGTTGTTTCTCTAACCTCCATGACACTGACTTTCCACATTCAAGGCTGAATTCATGGAACCCGAGGTTTCGTTCCGTTCCCTTCGCCAAATATCCTCGTTCAGGATACAATCTCGTACCTCCTCAAAAGTCAGATCCTCCTTACTATCGATAACATCTACCGTCGTCGTCCAGCTTTCTGGCAATGATAACAGCAACATAAGAGCCTTCATCTCTTTATCCAGATTCAATTTAAATGAGTCTAACTGGTTTGAAATAACCTGAAAAGAGTTGAGATGCTCGGCCACAGATCCGTCATCCGTCCTCTTCAGATAGAAAAGACGGCGCATCAGATGCAGCTTGTTTAATGAAGACGGCTTCTCGTACATGTTGGATAGCGCCTTCATGATTCCAAAACCCGTCGTTTCCTTTGTCACGTTGGATGTCGCGTTCTTAGCTAAGGACAATTGTATGTACCTTAGCGCCTTGCGGTTCATTTTCTTCTATGCAGCATCGTCGGTGATATCTTCTAGCTTCATGTCGAGTAGCGCATTTTCGAGATCCTTCTGGCATAGCAACGCTTCTATTTGCATCTTCCAGTAGCCGAAGTCCCGCCCATCAAACCGACTCACTGTCACCTTGCTCTCGTCCATCGCTCGTCTACGTATCGCCTCCTCATTCGCACCTGAAGGGAATTTTCTTTGAACCGGGCTCTAATACCATTTGTTAGGAACCAAGACGCAACAGCAAACACAGAAAGCAAGACATATAAACAGAAATATTTTTTTACGTGAAAATCCTGAAGGGTAAAAACTACAACCGCCGGCACTCAAACACTTTCTTTATACTTGAAGGAAAGAGAAATACAATACAATTGTTTGTGATTGTTGAAATGAATAAAACTCTACACCTACCCCTCTATTTGTATTATAGTCATACCTAATAAAAGAAAATAATCTAAAGAAGTACTGCCCCAATTAACACCTAGTACACTGAAATACAATTATAAGGAAATAAACATATTTCCAATTATAATTGCCACTTATGAAAATAATTCATGGAGAGCAAATATGAAGAACTTTTTTATGTCCTGTAAGATTTTCTTTCTTACGGTATATAAAGTTTTTCAGAAGTCTCCACACAAAACACTCTGATCTTGTAAAAGAAAAAGGAAAATGTTTCATGTAGCTAGACCATAAGAATACACTCCAGTTTTCATTGTCTGTTGTCCTATGTGACAAATCATCCACCTTTTGGGATTGAACTAAGTTGGTTTATCATTGTTTTTTCACCTTTACTTTTTATCATAATCATATTTAAATGATATTCAAAAGCATTTTTTTTAATACTCTGTCATAGATGTTGAGGACAAAGTGGGAGAAAAAGGGGGCATGAGCTTATGTCTAAAAAAATGAGAAGCTTTTGATGTGTAAACAAAATTAGAAGTTTGATATACGCAAGCACTTTTTTTTCTACTTTTAACCAAAAAAAAATCTAGAGTTAAAATTGTTGTTGATGTGTTCCCATAGGACAATCTAGAGTGTTAAAATTGCTGACGAATAATACTTTTGACTCAAGTTAACCTCTTACTGCTCTGTTATTACTCATATATCATATATTACGCAAGAATATTAGTTGTAATAATATGTTTGACTTGATTAGCTCTAATGATTGGATTCTGGTGTCTAGCTGTGGGAACAACAAACCCCTTCCAAATTTACACAATTACTGTTGGAACTTACACCCTAAGCAACAGACTTATTTCTGTTATAGATACACGTTCCCCGCTGGTGACAGAGAAGAACAGGCAGTAAGGAGACAAATATAGAATATTAGTAAATTTTTCCCAATTATAAAAGAGAAGCGTTGGTGTCGCATTAATAATACACAAACCAATTGAGTTAAAAAGAAGAAAAGTTAGATTGTCTAAATGGCTTCTCTTTCCCAAAATGTTATTTTGGCCTTCACAGTAATTCTTTTATGTGCACCCCTTGCACTGTCGCAATTCCCATTCTTCCAACCGTACGGTGGTTACGGCGGATCAATCGATCCGGATCAGCCAATAAATTCTGATTATATCCCACAACCTGAAGTTGAACCACAATACCAGACAGATCCTGAGGATGCAAAGGCACAACAAGAGGCAGCAGGAAACCCCCTTCTCTTGCCCGTCCCAATCCGTACACAGAAAGTCAACTGGACCGGAGTGGTCATACCACCTAGCAAGACTTTAGGATTTGCGGGATCATGGGAGATCATTAGCAACAATTCAGGTGTGAATTGCATGCACTTGGCAATTGCAAGACACAATAAAGCCATCATGATTGATACCATAGCGCTAGGGAAATCCTTGCTCAAGCTCCCAGAGGGTAGATGCCGTGTTACCCCAAATGTTACAGATTGCTATGCTCATTCGGCCGAGTTCGATTATGATACCGGGAAGATACGCGAGCTCAAGGTTTTACCATCTTTCACTATTATATACTTTTCATGATGAAATATAAATCTCTCTTTATTACTATTTGTTTTAACTAATATTTGAGTCATCAACTTCGTATATCTTGTGCAATGCACTTAAGCACCAAATCAAGAGCAATTGACTATCTTCCAGTATTTGCAATTCTTTGTTTCTTGTCCTGTAAAGTTGAAATAAACAACTAACCAAGTGATATTTGGGTTGTACGTAGATTGAGTCAGATACATGGTGCTCTTCTGGTGGATTTGCCCCTGATGGAACTCTGGTTCAAACAGGAGGATACAATGAAGGCGACCGCTCAGTACGGTACTTGAAGCCTTGCCCAACTTGTGATTGGGATGACTATTCAAATGCTCTTTACAAAGGAAGATGGTAATATTTGCTATTTCCTTCTCTAATTTGATACTTAAAAAAGTGATTATATTATTGAAATTACTGCAATTTTTATTAATATCCATAAAAAAATCACATCTTGTTGCCTCTCTAAACATGGCTTTGTAATATTGTTTGATGCAGGTATGGAACTCAGGTAACTCTAGCTGATGGCAGTCCCCTTGTATTGGGTGCTCGCCGCGGCTTTAGCATAGAGACAGTCCCAGAGCCCGGCAGTAGTAATTCTGCAGCCATCCCATTTAGGTTCTTCCAAGAAACAACTGATAGTGTTGCTGAGAATAATCTCTATCCATTTGTTCACCTTAGCCCTGATGGAAACGTCTTCATCTTTGCCAATGATCGTGCTGTCATCTTTGACCCTAAGACCAACAAAATTATCCGTGAGCTCCCTAGTTTGAAAGATGGCGTATCTTGCCGTAACTACCCTCCCTCCGGCATGTCTGCCATCCTTCCCATTGACCTACGCAAGACCACTGCCGGCCAGCCTATTGATGCAGAGGTTTGAAATTAAATAACCAATATTTAATAATTGTTCTTACCAGCAAGAGCTTCACAAAAAAAAATTGCTCTTACAAATAACGAGAATCAAAACTTTTGGAAATTTGTTTATAGTTTTAGCTAACACAAGGATATTAGTAAAATATCACTAGCCTTAGTGCATGTCATTTTCATAGCTAATAAAAAAGTATCCAAATACATCGCTGATGAGATGGTAAAACTAATCTTAATTAGCTCACCGAGCTCTACAAGATTTTGCTAATATCTCACTTCTTTTGTGTCAATTTAGGTTATCGTATGCGGTGGCGGTACAAAGACTTGTTTCGTACAAGATGCTCCAAATGGTAGATTCCCCAATGCATTAGATGATTGCTACCGCATTAGCCTCACCAATCCTGCTGCAAAGTGGGTCAAGGAGGTCATGCCCGTGGGTCGTACCATGTCGGACTTCCTCATTCTTCCGACTGGTGACCTTCTCATGATCAATGGAGCCCGCAGAGGCTGCTCTGGATGGTAAGACCAGCATACAATTATAATATATTCCATAAAAGACTAAATAGATAGAGAACAGTTGTATATCAGTATTTATATATATAGCTTATATAGATTCTTATGCTCTTGATGTCTTACTTCTTATAGGTTATTCGGGAAAGATCCAGTCCTCACTCCATTCCTGTACAATCCTAGAGAGAAGTTGGGCAACAGGTGGAAAACCCTTATCGCAACCACTATAGCTAGAATGTACCACTCAACTAGTGCAGTGCTTCCTGATGCCACCATCATGGTTGCAGGAGGAAATGCAAACCAAAAGTATGATTTCAGGGACACCACCGAGTTCCCTACTGAAATGAGAATTGAGCGGTTCATCCCACCCTACCTTGACCCAAAACAATCTCAGAACCGACCAGTGATCTCTGATGGGTCAATAGCCGGCGGCATGAGGTACGGAGAGAAGTTCACCTTCGAATTCTCCACACCAAAATCACAAGTGGATCAGGCTGATGTGATGGTGACTATGTATGCACCCCCTTACACTACCCATGGGTTCTCGATGAGTCAACGATTGGTTATTCTAAATATTGAAGCATACAAACAAGGTACCTCAACAGAGGTGACAGTGACTGCTCCTCCAAATGGTAACATTGCACCTGCAGGGTATTACTATCTGTTTGTAGTGGCAGGTGGTGTTCCTAGCAAGGCCGCATGGGTGCAGATTCTGTAGAGTTAATTTGGATGCTGCAATGGTTTCAAAATTTTCTTCGACCTACATTTGAAGATTATCATTGATAAATAAGTATAGTTATACTCTCCATTCATTATGATTATGTCTTCTGTAACTCGGTTGCAATTTTTTGTCTAAATATGATAATGATATGTAGAGAAGTCCATTTTTCTAACTCAAAATGATTACATTATTTGTTTCTTATGTCCCTCGTCAGCTATTTAATAAAACTAGGGGAATTCCTGCACGTCGCTGCAGGTTCTTCAATTTGATTATACTAAAAAAATAAAAAATATTATTGATAAGAAAAACATTTAAGAAAAAAAACCCTTGTGACAAATTGCCAAAAAAGGGGTTTTTATTAGAAATTTCAATTACAATCATCTTAAACCCAAATTAGAAGAAGATTAAAATAAGTAATCATATATTCAAAATCGCCCAATTTGTGCAATTGAAAATTATATAAAATGTTTTAAATGAGAGACATAAATCCCCTTATAAAAATATCCGGAATAATTGTATACTGCACTTCAAAATAAATCTTCCTATTTTTTCATACATGTGTAATGACAGTTATTAATTTTAACCAAATATTAAAAATTATTTGTGAAGAACAATAAAAATTATGTGTCTATCGCTTTGGCTCAACACAAAGAAAGAGAGCTATACACATAAATTATTAAAAGGGATCCTATCCAATCTCATAAATTGGTTCACTTAGTATATAAAATATCCAAAAAAAAGTTTATATGGTTGTATAGAAGTAATATTAAGGAGTTCAAACACAGAAAAACACATTGCCTTGACGTAATTCAAAACTAAAAATACACAAAAGCAAATAAACGAGAAAAAAATGCAGCTAGGGTTTTGGTTTTTGAGAACAAGAGGTTTGAGTTGGATGGAGAAAATGAGAGTTTTGAAGAAGAAGTGGAGGGGTTTCGTCGGGATGAAATTTGGGGTTGAAACGGATCCGTTTGGGGAATTTAAATGACGTCATGGTTTGTTCGAGCTGACCGAGCTTCCATTCGAACGGACTGTGTATGGTTTTGAGTTATGTTGATGATCAACCAAATTCATATCTATAATTTAGACGATTATTATCCATTTGTATCTTAATTTGAGTACTTTTCATATCGTTTTATATTTACATAATGTTGGCAATAATCACAACGGATTATAAATCATGAGCGGTCTCTAGCAAGACATCATGATTATCCAAATTAAGCAAGTATGGATAATTCGATCAAACCTAATTTATGTTCATGCATTGTATCCCTTTGTTACACGATATCTAGATCATCCATAAGGCATGGTATGTGTCAACCTAATGTTGGTCGATAACTCCTTATTAATTCACTCGAGCACGACCGTGCGTTTCTTCAATCAAATCATCAAGAGGCCTAAAGATATCTCTCTCAATTTATGAGAGGAACAAATCCTATCTTAATCAAACTTTTTCCTCCGCATAATTCATTATATACCTAATTATAATCTTTATGACCGCCCGGTTAAAGACGATGTTAGATTATATTAAAGTATAAAATTTCTTATGTAGGAAACTGAGATAATCTCAAGTTTAAGGATTACAAATACATTCTTTACTGAGAATAACTAATGACACGAATCATGTAGTATTCTCACGGTGAGTCAATCCAGTATATGGTCTATAACATATACTTACGTTAATGACTTAATAACTCTTATTCATGATCAGTAAAATGTGACCATCAGTCAATTAACATACTGATGTCCATTTGTAGCTTATCATAAAGTATGTTTGTCTCACAAACATCCTATGAATGATCAGGGACGATTTAGAATATCATTCATAATACTTTATAGTTTTACTATCAAAGTCACATACTTTGATGATATAAAGCTGAATATCATATTCAAGGTACATTTTAGTAATAAGAATAAAATAACCAATACGCATTTGTTATATAAAATATCTCTAAATAAACACAATGTTTGTTTAACACAATCCATACATCTATGTCTCAAATATATTGGCCTAGGGCATACTACTAACACGGAGGTCATGGTTGCTAGCATGAGACAAGTTATCTCCGTGTCGTCCTTGACGTATTTAGCATACGCGTCTCGGGCAGCCCTTGTGGCTCCCTGCTCTGATTCCTCTGGGTAAGCCTCTTTTATGACATACAGTTTATTGTCAGTCTTGAAAATAATTCTCAAGTTTCTAAACCAGTCAGGGAAGTTAGATCCATTGAGCTTATCCTTCTCAAGGATAGATCGCAAATTCAACCCAGTTCAATTATTATTTGCCATTATTCTACAATTTAAAATATAAAGTGCCATTATTATTTATTCATTGGGGTTATTTTGTTTTGGTGTTTCTTATGTTGTACTCCCACTATTTTTCTTCAAATCAATCACCTTCAGTAGTATTGATTCGGAATCTTCAATAAAATGGAGTTTCATAGTGAGTATTAAGTGCGCTTTGGCACAACCCTCAATACACAACTATTTAGGTAGGAACACTTCCAATTGCATCATATAAAACTCTTTCCTTTGATGGAATGAGCATCATATGCCCGGTGTATTTATTCCATCTTGTGCCCTGAGCCTAAGTCCGACTTGCTTGCTCAGTTAAGTTTAACCATGTATGATTATCAATGAAAAAGAGTCCAACACACTCAGCTTTGGCATGACCCATGCTGGATACCATTTCTCGCATACCCTCCTTTATAAAGACTATCCTCCATATGCTCAGCTTTAGCGTGACCCACATGGAAGGCTGTCTAAGTACCGAGGGCTTCAGTGACATGGGGGGCACCTCCTTACTTAACACTCTGAAGGATTTTATTTTAGATTTATAAATATAAACATCACAGAAACCAAGTTAAATATGGTATGAGCCTAATCCTCACGAGCGATCATGAGGTTCCTAATTCTAGATCTATCTCTAGATTGCAGAAGTAATCTTCAATGAACCCTTCGTTGTGTGTGCGAAGATCCAATGCCATCTTCCGAAGATTGCGCCAAGATCTCTTGCCTTGAAGTCTTGAAATAATATCTATCCTAACAACTATTCTATTGCTAGAAAAGGTAATTTACAAATTTGGACAACTCACAGGTTGCCATAATTACAACTTTGGACAACTCACTGGTTGCCATAGATATTAAATAAAATTACAAGCATTCACACACAAGATTACATCACAGAACAATCACAGATCTAAAGCTAATACTATATTTGTATATTTAAATTCCATGTATAACAAAAATTAGGGTTTCTCGTAAAATCAGCATTATTCCGTTGGGAATGGAATTATTCCGTTCTCCACGGAAGTACTCCGTTCTCAACGGAGACGTGCTGAAAATTCGTATTTTGTTTTGTTTTAGTTCCGTTTCCAAAACGGATTTCGAAAAACTATTTTTCGAAACTCCAGAAAATCATAATATCCAATATTATATTCCTAGAAACTATTTCCGTGATGTTTTGAAATAATTTTAAAACCCTAAAATTTATTATACTAGAATTTATTAAATTTTAAATATGTAATCGACGATTATTTCCTTAACGAACGCTCTGATACCACAGTTGGGAAATCCATAGCCATGTACGTTACATGCGCAACGGAACCTATGGATTTAACCCACCCTAGGATCTACGTTAAGGAAATACAAGTACGAGATTAACTATTAAAATTTATACCTCGGATCTTCCTGATCCACGAGACGAAGAACGAATGTAGGTCTGAAATTTTCTGACTAGCAACCTTCTCCTTCCTGAAGCTCGACTCGCGACCTCCTTGCTTCTCCTAGGGATGAAGATTGATCGCTCGCAAGTTCTCAAGATAGAGAACCTTGCTTCTCCTTGCTTCTTACCTGAGTATGTCTATCTCTATAAATACATTTCCTAGTACAAATACATTTGGCCTAGGGCACTAATCCTACTAGTTATTGCGCCGGTATAAAACCTAGGAAGGAGATGAGGATGGTGATATGGAAAGACCGTAAATTGAGGGGTTTTCCTTGAGAAGAGATACTCACCTCTATACTCACCACCAAATTTTTTATTCCTATTTTTTTTCAAAAATAGATGGTCATTAAAATAAGTAATTATTATAAATTAATAATTATTGAAATTTTTATATGCGGTTATTATAAAATAATAGGTGGTTATTAAAAAAATTAAAAATAATCAAATAAATCATCATATTAGAGGTGGTTAACTACTTTGACCACAAACTTGATAATAATTCTTAGAGTTCAGTAACTAAATCCTCCTTTTACTGTATTTTTTATTGGGTGAGGAAATTTCGGGTATCTCCCTACTAAAGTCCAAAATATCAAAATTTTCTCTTTTAAAACCTAAATATTAAATTTATCCCTCTTAAAGTCAACTAATATCAGATTTATCTCTTTAAATCTAAAAGCATATCAAATATATTCATGTAAAACTAATATGATATCAATATACCCACACCGTTAACTCTCCATCCAACTAAATATTATTTAAAATTATTATTTTTATTTAAATTATTAAATACAAAACTATATGACCAAATGCTCTTTCCCCTAAAATCATCTCAGTAGCACTTGACTATATTGTGTTGTTAACTGTTCGATGATATTTAAAACTATTCTAAGCTACTAATATATTTTTGAGATTGTTTTATCAAGATCAGAATAAGTCATTTTCGAACTTTTGGAAATAAATTTGTGATCCCATCGGACTATTTTTCTCCAATCTCATAACGACAAGAAGATGCCTTGCATTTAGTCAAGATTTCAAGCTTTGGAGTCGTTCGTGTTGTCTAGGCTTAGTTGAGTGTTTGAGTTAATTTATTTCCATCATAAATTGAGAAGAATTTTGACAAAACAGGTTTATTATGTCATCAATGGAATAAAATATGTCTATTCTGTTGTCCACGGAATAGACAGTTTTCCAATCCGTTGAGAACGAGATGGCTCTATCAAGTGGGTTGTTCCGTTTGCTATTCCGTTATCAACATAATAGGTTCCATTGTTAATAGAATAGGCAGAATTATAGCTGTTTGAGCATTAAATATGTTGGATTCTATTCCTTTCTAATATTCCGTTGTCAACGGAATAGTAGCGATGTTAATGGGATAGCCTGTTTTTATTTTATTTTTGTGAGCTACTCCTTCCATTTTTAAAAAGGCTGAACTCAAAAGCATTGTGAGATTAAGGAGAGTTTAAAGATCGATTCGTGTTAATTTGTTGAGATTGACGATTCATGTTTGTAAGTCGTTGTTCCACTGAATCGTCATGAGTTTGTATGGCCACAGTGAATCAAAGTTTTGTAATGAACAAGTTTGTTAGTGAAACGGTGCCAAGAGATAAGTCCCGGAGATTAGGCAACTCGTGAACGCAGTAAGTTCCGCTAGCGAGTAAACGAGTGATTATGGCTCACACAATTACTCGTCCGAACTTCATCAACATATATGTGTGTTCGGTATCATTTAAATATCTTTTACTTATTTATTTTGGTTACTTATCTTTATTTTAATTTGTTAGAATTGATTCAACCCTCAATTAAAAGTAAAATCACATAAAAAATGTAAAACTCTAAAAAGTATAAATATTCACACTTCCGCACGTTTAGGCCTATTAAATCTCTCTATAGGCGTCAATCAAACATCATATTGCCCTTGTTATTAATGTACTATCAAAATAGAAACAGATGCCAGATCATTGGTGATTGCAAAATAAAACTCTTGCTGTTTAATTTATGAGATTATAAAATAATAAATATAATTATACTTTTCATACTTTTTACTTATTTCAACATTCTTGAAACAAAATTTAGGAAAGTAATAATACATTTAAGACCTTTCGAAATATCATATTATTTTGTCATAGTAATTTTAATACTAAATATCATAGTTGCAAATCTCGCTATAGCACGAAATGCTACGTGTCAGCAGCTAAACGCTGCATGCTATGATTTTATTTCCGCTATATATTTTTAACACTAAATAGTTTCTTTTTGGGCTATAAAAAATAAGATGATTGAATTTACGAACTCATTTAATGAAGAATAAAATATAATTCCGATGTTTTTTTTATTAGAATAAGTCTAATAATCACTCCCTTTTTACAAGAAGAATGTATTTTTTGTTGATAATACTTAATGATATCAGCCGCTAAATGTTATTCTCTATAAAAATAACCTGAAGGCTAAAATCGCTGAACTTTATTTGCAACCTCGCTAAATATTTAAACCAAAATTGAAATAATAATGAATGACGTGAAAAATAATACATGGAGACCTCTGAAAATTAACGATCCAAAGGCAATCTTGACTATAATTCTTGGGGAGGCCAAAAATATTTTTCCTTACATATTAATATTGTAAAAAAAAATTTGAGGAAGCAAATACATGTATTTTTCCACTAAATCATTACCGTTATGGCCCCTTTGTCTCTACTAAGCTCCACTATTGATAATCTCTAGTAACTATACAAAATTGGTTTGGCACTTTGGCTCAAAATGAATTTTATATGGCATATTAATTTAAACACGTTAAGAATTCAATTTTTTTTATTTGCATAAGTTCTCTTAAATATGTGGGTTTAATTTATTATAGAAATTTGATGCAATGGAACAACATTTTCACTACTGTTAGAAATAGAATTTCAAATGATATTACCAAATTAAAACAATATATTTCTTTACTCAAATATAAGACAGTACAATCATTTATTTTCCTTTTATTTTTTGAATAGTAAGACAATACATTAATATAATCATATCACACCACAAATTGGCATACAAGAGAAAGTAAATAGTCACACTGTTCACAATCCAATAGTCCAATTATCAAACATTTCCAAGCGCACACAACACTTAACGAGTTATTACGATCAATAAGTCGGATACATAGGATATGATGCAAGACTGCATGTTCCTGCGGCATCACTAACATCTTTTGCTAAGTAAATATAGCCATTCTCACCCCAAGTAGTACCCCAAGAATTTTTCGCAATCCAATACTTAACTCCATTAATATCACGGCCATATCCAACTAGAGTAATAAAGTGATCAAGATCCGTCCCACAATCTCCACTAAATATGCCGCTACTGTAATGGTGGAGCCCGGCCGAAGTAACAAATGCCACCACAGGCTGTTTAGCAACCCTCATCATGAGTTGATGCTCGTTATTTTGTACCACATACTCGTGACCTCTAATGGAGGCCGCCTTATGCAAAACTTTATCAGCATTACAAGTCGTTTGGTATCCGACATAGGGATAATCGTCCTCAGTGGTGATACCACCATTTGAAATTATGAAATCATAGGATTTATCAACCCAACCCCCGTCACAGCCGTTGCTGACAGGTACGCAATCTAAGAGTTCTTGTTCTGATAAAGATAGTAATTGTCCGGTATTGATTTTTACGAGCCCTTCTGTTGAAGCTACAGCTGCAAATGCCCAACATGATCCTGCATGATGTAAAATATTAGCAATGGAAAACTTAAGAGATATTTTCTTGAATCGATAATATGAAAGTGAGGGCTAATTTGGGGTGTCGTGATATACACTAATTTCTACCAACAATATTACAAAACTATAGTTGAATCATATGTTATTAAGCTTTCATTAAAACATTATATCCCTAAATTACTGGTGTCGTGATATACACAAATTTTCTTACTTACAAGTACCATTTATATAGTAATAACTTCATGAGCAGCACACTATGTACTTTTTTAGTGCTAATAATATTTTTTCAATTTCAACATATTTTTTATATGTCAATATACCTTTTTAGTGGGAATATTATTATTATTATTATTATTATTAATACTAAATTTTATAACTTTGTTATCTAACAGTTATAAATATCAAAATGGAGTTATAGAGATGACGAGTCAGAATATTGAATAGGGGTGTTTAATAGGAGGTTATGAGAAGAAATTTAACCTCACAATTTGAGCTCTTTAATTGCCTATTACTCTACTCTCCTTTAAAAATAATTTTCGTGAAGAATTTAAGAAGTAAAAATAACTCTCTCTCTCTCCATCCAGAAACATTCTTCTCTTCCCCTCTCTAGATAGAAAATAGAAGTATGATTTTCATATGATACATATATGATACAGCATCGACTTCCAAAACAATGGTCGAAAAATTGGTGCTAGAGGTTTCATTTCTTTCGAAGTGGATGTCATCCATTCTGTGACTGTACTACCGGCATAGATTCGAGAATTCGCTCGAGATGCTACCGGCATCACCGACATTCCCTGCACAAGAGGGCGGAATATATCTTTAGAGCAGTCGCGACTCGATCGTACGGTTACATCAGGCTTGTTCTTGATTTTACATAATATTTTTTATTAATTAATTTGATTTATTCATCAAATAATTATCTATTTTATAGATAGTGTG
This sequence comes from Juncus inflexus, assembly GCA_024447665.1. Taxonomy (NCBI): domain Eukaryota; kingdom Viridiplantae; phylum Streptophyta; class Magnoliopsida; order Poales; family Juncaceae; genus Juncus; species Juncus inflexus. The sequence continues at coordinate 3,804,532 of JAJHPC010000018.1, forward strand.
CTTCTTTTAAGTTATAATATATTTTTTGGGTTAGTAAATTTCTTAAGGTTTAATTAGTATACATTTTCCTGAAGAAGTTAAAAGTAAGAATAAAATTGTCCATAACACCAATTGTTTCATCATTCGATGAAAGGACTATGTCTAAAACTGCTACATTGAAGCATTTTATTGATGGTGGCGATATTTAATCAAGAGACTGTTACCAGCCATCAAAGTAATATTGGAATTAGGTTGTATTCTTCAGAAAGTAATAATGAAGAAGATTAATGTCGCCTAGCACATCCACCTTTGTCGTTTCTTAACTCATAGTAATATTGGATTTAAGTTGCATTCTTCAGAAAGTAAGAGAGAAAAAGATTAATGTCGCTTACCACATCCACCTTGGTCTTTGACAGGGGTCACTGCACCAGCTTTTCTCCAGTCTACACAATCAGGCGGCGTGTGAGTTAAGTTCCCAGAACATTTGAAACCCTCAGGTATCTTTCCTGTGCCTAAGAGAGCCACAAACTCCGCATTAGTCAAGTCAGTGAACTGGTTGATACCAAGGGTGTAACTATGATTTTTCGCCTTGTTAAATTCGTGAATATATTTTACATTTTCACTGAATATTTCGAACCGGTATTGTTTCTCGGTTTCGTTTTTGTAACATTTAGAGAACTTGGTCATCCATTCTTCATACATCCTGGCCCAGGGGTCACAATCACAAGAGGGATCCTCGGTACAAGAGACATTATCGAAAAGGCATAACGTAGAAATGAGAAAAGTTAGAAGAAAGACATGCAAGAGAGAGGAGGAAGAAGCCATATATATGAAAATGAAAAGACGATATAAATGTATATTTTTGTTTTTTGAGTGCATGAGCTCAAAGGAGTATTGGGTGTATATATAGTGTGGTTCTGTCATGATTCCAGCTATGGTCCTATTGTTTACAATTTATAAAGAAGTTTAATACATAGTGCAAGAATGTTGCGTGGTTTGAAGTGTTCTTAAGTTCTTCATTAAGAGACTCCTGATTAATTCTTATTTGTAGCGGATCACTAACTCAACTTATTATAAAAACAAAATTGGGAAGAGAAAAAAGAACACAAATTTTTTCTCTTGATCATTTTCTTATTCTCTAATCATAATCTTCTATTATTATCTTCTTATTATAAATTACACACACAAGACACCTTTATATAAAAATATGTCATTATAGAGTCTTATTTTCTAGACACATCATTTTATACACATACACATCCTTTGACACATATGCACAACCTTTGACACACAAACACAACTTCTCACATAACTACAGACATCTTTTTCACACATACATTACTATTCACATAACTATACTTACATTTTCACAAATAAGTATATACAATTATATAAATAATAAGTTTCTTATTATTATTTTAACATCTCCCTTTAAACTTAATATTTTCTTATGTTTCTTGTTATTATATCTCGCCATACGTCAACTTTGTCCTCCTTGTAAGTCTTCTCAAGTGATGACGTTTTTCCTAAATATTTATCTTTGTTGTAGCGAAGAAATATCTCATTCCAATACTTCATTAAGAGACTCCCGATTAACTCTTATTCGTAGCGGATCACTAACTGAACTTGTTCCAATGGGATCCAAGTTACATAATTTATCAACTCATCTTCACAACCTGCATCATGACGTCTTATGGTTGCTTGGCTGATACTTTTTCATGCCATAGTTGATCTAATTCTGTTGTCCTCACTTTCGGAGTTTACTTTACTTCTTCTTGGCACATAGCCATACTTCTAATCCGAGACAATTCTCAAGGATTTAACTCTCCCGTAACTCGGGACTCTCATTAGAGTCGACATCTTCTGTCGAACATTTGCTTTCCTTTTCGGGAACACACATCTTTCCCATGTCAGGAATACCAGCAGAATTACAACCATGCACAACTTCACATTATCCGCTACTTCACGAGTCTCTTCTCAAATACGTAGTTTTTTTTTTTAAGTACGATTTTCTAACTGAATCGTCTCATAGTTTCTCCCGCAAAACTATAAAAGGTATCAATCACAATACCGATGCTGCACTTGTGCACCCAATAGAAGTCATCAACTTCTGGATGATCTTCCAATCACGTGCTATTTTCCAACAATCATACTCATTTAGATTTATTGAGACTCTTCACTTCTTTTCATCATCTTTTATGACCATGACTATCACGCAATCATGACACATCTTCTTTGGCGTTGACTTCTTATCATCTCAACGGACACCAACATCTTCTCTTGAAGTGGTTCGTCCAACATCTTTTGATTTTCTATTATCTTGCTTCAAGGGTCTTAAACAATCCAATCAACTTACATACTGGCAATTCGTCTAATTTTGAATTTTTCAATCTCACTAATCAAGTTACGAAGAGTCAATAATGATATCTCCAACCCCTTTGTATCTCTTCACTCAAAAAACGACATCCGTCCAACACATCTCCACCGTTTGACGATGTTTCCGCTCATGTCGTCTCTATTTGATAAGACAAAAATAATGTATCTTCGGTGATAATTATGAAGCCAACAAACTAGCGAGATGCCGATGATAAATGCGTCAGATACATCCTTCTGCGTCAAGTCTCTTCTTCTCTCCATTTCGTGCAACTTATATGCAATCTTATGAGATTTGTACGACGCGTATAACCACAAGCCCTTTCGTCTTTCTTCCTTTTATTTTTTTCTTTTTCTTCTTCTTCTTCTTCTTCTTCTTCTTCATCTTTGTCATCTTGATCCCTAAGATCGAACCCGAACGCTCTGATAACACTTGTTAGAAAAATGAAATTGGGAAGAAGAAAAAGAACAACAACAAATTTTCTTTTTTCTCTTAATTATTATCTCATCATTATTATCTTCTTATTATAAATAACAGACACAAGACATTCTTATATAGAGTCATTCACTCCTAGAGTTTTATCCTCTAACACACCCTTTCACACACATACACACCCTTTGATACACCTACACAATCTTTCACATACACACAACTTATCACATAACTACACACTTTTTTCCACACATACACAATTACTCACATAGCTACACATATTCTCACAAATAACTAACTACATACAATTAAATAAATATTAAGTTTATTACTATTATTTTAACAGTTCTGTCATGATTCCAGCTATGGTCCTATTGTTTACAATTTAATAGAGAAGTAAAATAAAGATTTTTAATACATAATGCAGGAATGTTGCGTGGTTTGAAGTGTTCTTAAGTTCTTCTAAAATATTCGTCAATGGCTCAGGCGTCAATTTGCACTTTGTATATTATTTGGCTCGAATGTACAAAATCATATTCATGAACATGGTGATTTAAAATATTACTATACCAGTACTCGCCAAAATATTTGAAAAAGGATATATGCGGGGAATATAATTTTTTGATAGGTAATTTATACTTATCTATGAAAATTAAGAATGGATAATGTTTGACCCAGTAGAGCTTATAATTGGATAGCACATAATAATACTTTGCTTCTAATAGAATATGTTTTACCAAATAATTATCGATCACACGTCAGAGAGACATTATCTTGGTAATATACAATTTTGACTTGGTCTCTTGAACCGCAGCTTGCCTATTTCTTAATTTATGTCAACCCCTCTATTTTTCTTAATTAATTTATGTGAACCAAGAAAATCCACACGAGCAATTCACTGCCTTGGCTAATCCAAGAAAGCTTAAAAATATAATAAATACAAAATGATATATATTGCATAGAAGAACTAGGATCCGTTTCAATATTGCCAGTTGTGAAATTTGATGTTAACTCAAAAAACATTCATTATTTGTTAGGATCAACAATTAGTTAGCTAGTTGATTGTATTACATAATAATATGTCAAAAGTTTGTGAATTAAATTTCTATCAGTAACAAAAGAAAATTGATAAATTATAAATAATTCGTAGTCTAGTTGGTAGAGTTTATTGCATATAAAACAATAAGTTATTCGTTCAAATTCCGGCAAATACAATCCTATTTAGCATATATTTAATAAAATCTTTTTGTACGAACTTATTTTTCTTTATTTAATGGAATCTCGGTGAAGCAATTCGCCTCCGGAAGCTTAACAAAAAAAAATCTCTCAACCCATCAAATATGGGTTGAATCTAAAAAAAAAAAATTGATAAATTGTATCCCCATTAATAAAACCAAACCATTTTTCATTGAATATAGAAGCCTCTTTAACAAAAAAAAGCACAAACAAGAAGCATTAAAATATATCAAGAAGGCTATAAATTATATGTAAGTAAAGACACATAAAGGAATACAAAGAAATCTTGAAATAATGTGAAAAATTAAGTAAAAAAAATTGTATTTGAAACATACCGACGTAAACTCAATATAAAGAGAAAATTCAATGAATTTAGATATGAAGGTTTTAATAAAAAGACTTATTAAAACAATGATTATTTTTTTTATAAAAACGAAATAGGAGAAAAAATAAATTTTCAAAATTATTGAACCATTGAATGATGAGGTATGAACAAATCTAAACAATTAATTGGTTAATGATTTTCTAAGAATATGATATTTTTTTAGATTTTTATATGAATTTTTACAAGTACTTTTATAAATTTTTTGAAAAACTTGTGTTGATGACATGGGGTATTCTCATTGGTTTAGTTCACGTTAAACCGACTCCATCCAATTGTTTACCACTCTCTCAAAATTCTGCCGCCAATTACCTCAAACCTCTACCTATGGTTATTTTGCTCGTTCATTGCTAAGAACACCCGATCCACCCGACCCCATCGCTTTCTAAGTCAGAAATTTGGCAAGTAAGGTCTTCAACTCATCAAATTTCACCTCGCCATCCGCTTCATCTATTTAAACTGAAGCTTCATAGTATCTAATGTTGGAAACTTGGATTGATTTATTGAATGGAGAGAATAGATGAGAGGTTTTTTCTTAATTTGCTTTTCTTTTTTTCTTTTGGTTACAATTTTAGTGGATCATGAGTCGGTTACCACCCCTCAATCTCACCCTCTATTTGTAGTTATTTTTATGGCACACTTTCATGGCACCCCAAAATACACCCATTCATTTACACTCATACAAAACACATATTCAAGGCACCTAATTGTTATGGGCCAAGGGCCTTATTACAAACACAATATAAAATACAAACTAATTTAAATTAACTTATTAATTTATAAAAGCATTAATTTTAATACTCCCCCTTAATGCTTTTACTCGCCATCCCCATTAATTCTCGGAAGCGAATAAACTTCTCGCTTGGAAGTGCTTTCGTGAAGATATCCGCCAACTGATCGTCAGTCTTGATATGCTTGACAAGAACTTCATCATCTTCAACCACCTCTCGAATAAAATGATGTTTGAGCTGGAAGACAGAATCCTTTGACATAGCTATCGCGGAATTGTTATCACAGAAGAGAATGGTTGCATTGACTTGTTTCTCCCCCATGTCTTCTAATACCTTCCTCAACCAAGTAATTTGTCGTGCGGCCTTCGTTTGCCGACACATACTCCGCTTCCGCGGTGGATAGCGCCACTCTCTTCTTTTATCAATTTTTCACCCACCAATAACGGTGTTGTCACCGGATTGCAATTCTCCATTTTGAATTTAGAGAGAATACTTTGAGCATACTTCTTTTGAGAAATAAAAATGTCATCTTTGCTTTGATCAATTTCAATACCCAAAAAATAATGAAGTAACCCAAAATCATTCATCTCGTATTTTTTCAAGATTTCCTTCTTAAATTCTTGCACAATTCCTTCATCACTTCTGGTAACGATTAAATCATCAACATAAAGAGAAACGATAATCATACCATTTTTGTCTTTCTTGATGTAGAGGGTCGGCTCACTTGGGCTTCTTTTGAACCCTTTGTCGGTGAAGTACAAATCAATATTGCTATACCATGCACGGGGTGCTTGCTTCAACCCGTACAACGCTTTCTTCAATTTGTACACCTTATCTTCTTTTCCTTCAACCACAAACCCTTGCGGTTGCTCCACATATACTTCTTCTTTTAATACTCCGTTTAGAAAAGCGGATTTTACATCAAGTTGGTATAGTTTCCAAACTTTTTGTGCCGCCAAGGCAATCAACAACCTAATAGTTTCATGCCTCGCAACCGGTGCAAATATCTCTTGATAGTCGGCACCCGGTTTTTGTGCATATCCTTTCGCAACTAATCTTGCCTTGTATTTTTGAACGGATCCATCCGGATTTGTTTTGGTTTTATAAATCCATTTTAACCCAATTACACTCTTCTCTTTTAGTGTTTCAACCAACTTCCAAGTCTCATTTTTCTCAATCATTTTTATTTCTTCTTCCATCGCATTTCTCCAAACTTCTTCTTATACCGCTTGCTCAAAACATTCCGGTTCGACAACACAAAAGTTGCAATTTAAATAAATATCATTTATATTTCTAAATCTTTGATTCTTTACCGGTGGTGCTGAACTTGGTGTAGAGGAACTCGACCCATCATTAGTCGGAGGAGATTGCGGTAGTTCCTCTTCTTCATCATTATTTTTATTTTCATCTTCGGCCTCTTCTACGTCGTTTTCTTCTTCATGTACCGGCAATATCGGTACGTTTTCAACTCCTTTTCCTTTCCAAGCTCACATTCCTTTCTCATTAAAAATCACATCTCGACTTGTGGTTGATTTATTTCTTTTTAGACTAAATAGTTTATAACCCTTTGATTGAGAACTATAACCGATAAAAATACATTTCTCGGCTTTTTCTTCAAGTTTATGTCTCATTTCCTTCGGGATATGCGAATAGCAAACGGATCCGAAAATTCGCAAGTGATTCACGGATGGTTTTCTTCCACCCGACCACATTTCAAATGGGGTTTTATCTTTGACCGCTTTTGTGGGACACCGGTTTAACAAGTAAACCGCCGTGTTCACCGCATCGGCCCAAAATTTTGTCGGAACGCCCTTTTCATTTAACATCGCTCGACACATCTCCATTATTGTTCTATTTTTTCTTTCGGCAACACTGTTCTGCTCTGGTGTATAACCCACGGTTAATTGTCTTTCAAGACCAATATTTTCACAAAATTTCACAAATTCTTTCGAGTTATATTCACCGCCTCTATCACTTCTTACTTTTTTAATCAACCGGCCACTTTGCCGCTCAACCATAATTTGAAATTTTTTGAAAATATTAAATACATCGGATTTTTTGTCTCATGAAATAAATCCAACACATTCGCGAGTAATCATTAATGAAGGTGATGAAATATCGGTTACCACCTTCTGAAGTTGTCTTCATTGGCCCGCACACATCGGTATGCACAAGCTCCAACGGTTTCATGGCTCTCCACGCCCTTTCTTTTGGGAATGGTTCTTGGTGAATTTTACCGAGCGCACACGCTTCACAAACATCACCCTTCTCTTGTATGTTCGGTAATCCGTACACCATATTTTTCTTACTCAAATATTTTAAACTTTCAAAATTCACATGACCAAGCTTTTTATGCCATAACCATGATATATCTTCAACACCGGCCTTCAACGCCGCGTGTTTGGAAATATTTAGAATAAGAGGAAAATTGCGATTTTTCTCCATTTTAATATTCGCAATTAATTTACTTCCATTTTTAGGCCTATCGTAAAGTTTGCAAACTCACCCTCAAAATGAACCGCATGACCGTACTCAATCAATTGCACAACACTCAATAAATTTTGCGCCAACTCCGGAACAAACAATACATCACCCACTAACAAACGACCTCTTCTTGTTTCAATAGCGATTGTGCCTTTTCCCTTCGATTGAACAACCGCACCATTACCCATTGTAATTTGAGTGCTGACGGTTGTATCAATTTCGCTAAATACCGATTCGTTTCCGGTCATATGGTTGCTACATCCGCTATCAACATACCACACTTCTACTTTTTGCTCTAGGGCCGCATGACATGCAATAAAGGTATGTTCCGCACCGTTTTTCCCTTCATTGTAATTGGCTTGCTCGCTGGTTTTATTTCGGCAATCTTTTTTTAGATGACCGAATTTCTTGCAATTATAGCATTGGGGTTTTCCTTTATACTAACAATCTTTTTCGAAATGAGAGGAATTTTTGCAATTATTACACCACTTTTGATTATTTCCTCTATTTTCTCCTTTTCCAAATCGACTTTTCCCTTTACCATTTTTACCGCCACGAGATGATTCTCCCTTCACCGTATTTTGGTTTGACGATTCGGTTATGGTGGTTTTCGATTGGAATGCGCTCTTAAAAGATTGCTCGGTATCTCTATTTATCCTTTGGTCATATCTTTCTAATGAACCCATTAGATCATGTACATTAAGGGTTGAGATATCTTGAGTTTCTTCAATGACCGAGACCATGTTGTCATATTTTGCCGATACGCTAATGAGAATTTTTTCACAAACCGTCTTCATACCCCTCTTCAACTATTTCCCATAAATCTTGAGAAATTAGAAGCGTCTTCATCTTAATACTCCAATAATCGTAATTCTCTCCATCAAAAATGAGTTGTGAAGAATTTGGAAGCCCAAATACACCGCCTTGGGTTGTCATGGTGATCTCCTTCTACTTCTTCTACTAAACTCAAAATACCGTGGCTCTGATGCCAATTTGTTGGAAACTTTGATTGATTTATTGAATGAAGATAATAGATGAGAGGTTTTTTCTTAATTTTCTTTTTTTTCTTTTGGTTACAATTTTAGTGGATCATGAGTCGGTTACCACCCCTCAATCTCACCCTCTATTTGTAGTTATTTTTATGGCACCCTTTCATGGCACCCCAAAATACACACATTCATTTACACCCATACAAAACACCTATTCAAGGCACCTAATTGTTATGGGCCAAGGGCCTTATTACAAACACAATATAAAATACAAACTAATTTAAATTAACTTATTAATTTATAAAAACATTAATTTTAATATCTAAGCCATCAGAAACATGAGAGATTTTCTCCGCGTTTCCTTTGACTTAGAGACCAGTCGGCGGAATTCTTCATCGTTTTGACCTTTCCCCTTCATCATCATTGCAACGGAACTATTAGGTAATATAATCGGTAACTCTAGATACCAATTGTCACAATTCGCTACTTAGTTTGTGGATAATTGTAAGAAATTGGACTGAAATTGATAATTTCCAGCTCCAAATTAATGCAAGTAAAATGAGAGAAAACTTAGATTAAAAGAAATGTTTTTCATACGAATACTCTACAAAACGATACCCAATTGGAGTCCTACTTCTAATTGAAAGATCCTCCTTTCCTTCCAGTGCATTATGACATTTTCTCCGCGTTCTTTAGTTTGTTACAAATCGTAACCACAAGCTAGGACTGCAGCTGAGCTCGGTGTATCAATTAGAGTTGAACCAAAGATTCTAACTCTTGGACCCACTGCCTAGCAAAATAACCAACCATGACATGCCACGTGTCGGTGCCTATCCCTCTGAAAACAGAATTTAAACTACAAAATTTGCACTTAAAGTCCTTCCATAATTTTTTATTTTAAAACTTTAAAGAAAAAATAAATCATGACATATTCTTTCGAGAAGGCTGAGATAAGAGGCTACCTGGTTGCATTCAAGATCATCCAAGCTACTGTACCCAATTTTGCTAACTTGCTCCATGTTCTTTTTCGTTTTTGTAGTTTATGGAATTCTTACCCTGGCTTTGAAATTAGGCTTCTTGCCCCAAAAATCATTTATCACTTTATTTTTCTCCAATTGTTATTCATCTCTTTGTCTCATTTATAAGATTGGAATTATTATCAAGGGAGAAAGGTATGATTTCTCAGCCATTTTCTTTCTAATTTTATTGACTTTTCTTCTTTAGCAAATCAATAAAAAAGAACTTGATTTTGATTTGTACTTTAGAATGAACTGGTAAAAACTACACGCGTTGCGTTGCGCGAGATTTTAATATCATTGTTCAAAAAATGATTCCATCATGATTTAGACAACAATATTTGTACTAGAGCAAATAAAAAATAGTGTTATTACATCTCATATCATACCATGTATTATATGTTATTTTAACAATAACCATTATAGAATAACCATAATAGAACACTTGCAATTTCCACTCTAGGCAACTCCAAACTATACATACATCCAATTAAGAAGCCATGCTCTTTAATAAAGTTAAAATTAAATTTAAGGGAAATTCTTCAAAACCTCTAACTTTTCTGAATATTATCAAAAACCCCCTCACTTTTTAGATTCTTTCAAAAACTCCCCATAAAGTAAAAGGAATTGTTGTTTACCCCCCTATGCCAACTTTTCCATCCAATATCAAGTTTACTAGTGTTAGAGTTTTTATTATAACCATTTTATTCACATGATAATATGAAAATCATTGTTGTAATTTTGATTGTTTTGAACAAAATTTATAAATGTATGAAATATTTTATTTTAGAAAAATATTATAGCAATTTATTTTTCAATTAACTTTCACTAAAAATAGTAAATAATATATTTTTAACATGAAATAAATACGAATATTTTTTAACAAAATATTTTGACTTTGATTTATTTAATTTTATTTCTAGAGAACTTTTTGCTTTTTGCTAAATAACTTGCTAAATTTAAAAAAAAAATATTATGTACTTTTGTTAAAAAAAATATTTATAAACCTAATACAAATTTAGCCTTTTGATTTTATTTTATATAGAGGGTAAATTGGATATTTTAAAAAATTTAACATCATCTTCCTTCACATTGGATGAAAAAGTGATCATAGGGGATAAAAAAAAATCTAATACACTTCATAGGTTTTTTTGAAGGAGACTAAAAATTAAGAGGTTTTTGATAATATCAAGAAAAGTTAGGAGGTTTTTGACGAATTTTCCTAAATTTAAATTACATTATGGAGGTTCAAAATATCAACATAAAAGAACACATGACAACCAACTTTTACATGATGTTATCTCAAGATCTGTTCAAATACAAACATTAAGAACAATGCACATTCTAAGACATCTTAATTACGGATGTAAGAAAAAGGAATTAACTTATAGTAATATAAAATCAAAAGAATAAAATTGTCACGAAATCAAGGTAAGAAAAATAATAAGAAAAACAATATGAGCTGCTTTGCTTTGAGCTATTAAAATTCAGATTATTTTATTCGTAATTATAGTCCAATAGGAAAATTTGATAAAACAAAAAAATCATAAACAAAAATATATTAAAGAAATTCGAAAAAGGATAGAATTCACCAAATTCACCCGAAAAAAGATTAATTAACTCAGAACTTTTTATTGTTAAGAATTTGAGCAATTTCTCTTTTGTAGGCATGCATTCTTTCTCACAAATTACTTTGTCCTGGTTAATGATTCTGCAATACAACAAAACTGTTTTGAGTAAAAAAGTCCCGTGGGATAATTAACTTAAGTAATATCATTCTATTTAAAGGTTAATATTTACAATATCATAACACATTTTATTTTAATTCTATACACAAAAATGCAGAACTCCAATTAAAATAAAATTAAAACGTTGCAATTAAAACATGGATTACATCATACATTAGGATAATATGTTTCAAACAAATGAATTAATTGTTTCTCCTCATGTATTAATGTTATGTGTCTATGTTTATAAGAGAATTACATGTGAAACCTATATTACAACAAATGTGAAGTCCAAATTACTAATACATTTTGTGAGATTAGTGTTAAAGTTTAAAAAAATCAAACTCAAGCTTAAATGACAAAAGATACAACAAATGATAAATGAGTTGGCTTCACTTCTCCGATCTTTGAAGAACTAGAGGATGCCGTGCACCCCCAAGAGATCAAGATTTGGAGCATATTCAGTGTTATCTAGAATTAGTTTTAGTTATTTTTGAGAAATCTTTATTCCTCACTTAAGAGAGAAAACAACTTAATTTTTGTCTATTCCGTTCAGAACGGAACTGCTCCGTTCTGAACGGAAGACACTTTTTCTAGACGCTTTTCTGCGCTGTTCTCTGTCCGAAAAATGACCTCTTCCATTCTGAACGGAAGGACATTTTTTAGCCGTTTGAAAGAATATAATTTTATTGCCTTTCCTCTTCTGTCTTCCATTTAGAATAGAACGGAAGGTCGCGGACTTCCTTTTATGAGAGGCTGAACTTTTTTCTTTAAATAGATCCAGCCATATTTCCGTGATCAATCAATTCTCTCTCTATTAGAAAGTCAAAAGCTCTCTCTAGTGTAAAAAAAAAATTGCTCTAAAATAAACGTGAGATTAGTGAGATTTTGAATGAGTATTTGGTGTGTGTTTGTTGAAGTTAAAGAGATCGAGTTTGTAAGTTATTGCTCCATCGATTCGTCAAGGTATTGTAAGACGAGCGATGGTTCGAGGTCTTCTAATGATTTTGTTTACTTAGTGAAATCGGAGCCGCAAGACAAGTCCCGGAGAGCAGACAACTCATGAACGCGATAAGGGCCGCTAGGGAGTAAACGGGTAATTTTACGTAACCACCTCGCCGAACTTCGTTAACAGATCTGGTGTTCAATATCAATTTACTTTTTCTATTTACTTTAATTTCTTATTTATTTAATTTGCTTTATTAATTAGAATTTAAACAACTATCAACAGAAGTCTAAAATTTTTAAAAAGTATAAAACCCTAAAAAGTTTAAATTTACACGCTTCCGCACGTTTAGGCCTATAAAACCCCCGTATAGGCCTCAATCGAACAACAAATTAGACCATGCCTATCAAGAAATTTAAAACAAATAGAAAAATTTAAGCCTAACCTAAACTCCTCATGCGTCCTAATTCCTAACATAGTTTAATTAAGATCAATAAATAACCAAAATTAAAAGCATATAATTGATTTTTATAATTTCAATTATAAAAAAAATTATAAGTAAGTTTTTTTATTCGTCCAAAATCCATTCAACATACCCCCTTTTCCTAGGCTGAATCCAGTTAAGACTTCTAATTTTCCTCAAATTTTGTGCACTTCATATATGTTGCATACTCTGGGTTCTGCATACTGCTTGAACTTTTCACTATAATCTAAGGAATTTATAGAGAAAAGAAGCTAGCTTTAGATGAGATTAAGAATAGCAGTATATTTTGATTGTGAAATTTAATTAAATTAATATGGTGGCTAAATTAATCTATCAAATCTGGAAATTTGGTATCTAACTTTTGTTCCTACAACTCTGTCCTTTTAAGTAAATTAAATTAAATTAATAGCAGTACAACTCTGTCCTTTTAAGTAAATCTGAATCCCAACTCAAATCAAACTCACATTATTGTTCGGATTCTCAGATTTGGTCTAGAGAAGAACATTAATTGAGGTGGGGCACAACATTGATAGTAGGCTTTCAATTTCTTTTTTCCATGAAATCGAGCAAAATCTGATGGCCAGCGGATGGCTAGGGGAAATAAAAAAAACAGTCACCTCATAGAATAAGACAGCAACAACGGCTGAAGAGGCGATTTGCCTGAAAAATCACCATCCGCAGCTGAAGCGAGAATAGAAAAGTGTCCCTGCTTGCGTGTATCTATCTGAGAGAGAGGGTAATAGCAAGAAACGAAAGAAATGAGAGAGAGAAGCAGCCACCTCTTAGTTGCCGGACCCCGATCTTGAGAGAGAGATGGGAGGCCAAGAGAGATACAGAAATGAGAGAGAGAAGCAGCCACCTCTTAGTTGCCGGATGCCGATCTTGAGAGAGAGAAGGGAGGCCAAGAGAGATGCAGTAACCGAGAGAGAAAGGTGTTATATGACAAGTGTGCCTGTCATTTACCTTTACGCGTGTAAAGTTAATCATATGTAAAAGTGACATGGTATTCAACTTCAAATCTATAAAATAAATTAAGATTTATTTTTAATTTTTAGATTTTCTTGATCATTTGATTAATACTTTTATTTTTTTCTTATATAATATGTCAATAAATAACGACATAAGAAAACTAAAGAGATAAAAAAAAATAATATTTTAATCTTAAAAATCTTAATACAAATATAATTAATTAGATTGTAAATTAATAATCCAAATAATTTTTTGGATTATTATTTTTTATTTTTTTTATGAATTTATTATTTATGTTATTTTACTTCATATATGTAAATATATTTGTATAAAATTATTCATTCTTATAAAATTATATGTGATGTGGAAACTATTTTTTAATGAATAATAAATGGATATAATATCTTATTATATAATTCAAAACAATTTTAAACATAACTAACTTACATAACATAATTATTATATATAATTACAATTTATACATAAATTTTAAATGAATAATAAAATTAAATATTCACAGCGAAGACGAGCATGATCCTAATTTGTTTACAAAGCCGATTTGTCCATATTTTGCTAACATCTACCTTAGATTTCAATTTATTCACTTGATTAAATCTGAATCCTCACTACTACAAAATTGCATTTAGCCACCAAATTTTCTGTGACTTTAGATTTCAATTTACTTAGATGAAATTTCTTTTATCTGTTCCAATATTTATTACCTATTTTCTTTTTTCTTTTTTTTTTGAACCGTTTACCTATTTCTTAACGATTTCTTTTTTGTAGTGGAAATTTTGGATCTGTTTGCAAGTGAGCACATACGTGAATGTTTATATATTGATGATTGTTCCTTTTTATAGTGGCATATATAATATTTGGAGATTTTTGAATGGAAATATTTACTATAGTCATGATTTTTGTTTCATTTTGTAGTGGTATGCATATGATATTGATTTTGCAATGATAAATCTGAAGTTCTGGTAGGATACATACAATATATTGAAATTTTACATGTTTAGAAATATTTTGATATTCCTTATAGGAATACTGTTGTAACATATTCATTTTTAAGGTGCTTACATAACATCCATAGATTTTGAAGGTTGCACACTAAATAGAAGTTGTCTCTTCCACAATATTTGTATTTTGATGTGTACATGATATTCTGAGATTCTGCATAGTATACATAATATTTTTACTTGATGAGTAACTTAAGAGTGTCATCTTATAGCATTTAATTAGGATATGTCAATTATAGTTTAGTAAAATAATATTGATTATGATTATATTCATAATTAATTTTTCATATTGACAAATAATTATCAAGCTTATAACAAATAATTTGAACATAGAAATATGAATTTTCGCCGTTATAAATAACCTTGAGACTATTGTTGATTATGACTACAATAGAAATGATTCAATCCATTAAGACATAATATTAATTTGACTTTAAGATTTTTATATTATTATGCCTTAAATAACTACATAAATAATGAGTGAGTAAGTTTAGACAAGACAACCGACAACTCATTATGGTGCATCTTGAGAAGAGCGAGTTTTAAGATAGTTTTTAATTTTGATTGTATTGTTTATTTTATGCTTTTTGTTATTTCAATTTGATGGAATTTGTAACTCCTTGCAATCATTTTTTAATATTAATGGAAAAAAACTAAGGGCATTTAAAGCAAGAGAAATTCATTTGTTACCATTTATATGTTATTATTTACAAACATATACAATTTATAACATTCTTAATATATGATGTTACACTCAATAGATGATATAGATCAATGCAATTAATTTGTTAGTTTAATTTCTAGCATTCTTTCCTATTAATTATGTTTGTATTTTGTATGGATACTTCTGAAAAAAATAATTATCTTTTAAAAAGCAAAAGCTTGTAAATAAAAATGGTAGTAAAAAATTAAGTGATTTTGACTTAACGATTATCTTGGAAGAATCCAATACAACAAAACTAGATTATACGGATGGTAGACGTTGTCCGAGATAAAATCGTAGGGAAAAAATAATTAAACTGGATGGCTGCCGTTGGAATTGAATTTCCGTCGGAAAAAAAGTTAGTTAGTGCCAACGGCAAAATTAATACAGAAGGTTCTGTGGGGACTAATTTTTTTTCGGACGGCCCAAAAATCAATATTCCAGATGGCATGAATTTGTTTTTTAGATATATACAAGCAATACGGGACAACCCATTCCCCACGGCCCTATATAACCTAGAGATAGTTTTTTTTTTTGCCTAAATAAATTATATATTCTCTCCCCGCTCCTCTCTCCAGAAGACCTGTGCCCCCTCTCTTACTTCTCTTCTTTCTTCTCTCTGCTCTTCATGGCACCCTCAAATTTGAGGTTTAGAGTTTAATATCTCTCTAAAAATTGCTCATTTTTTGTTCAATTAAATAGTAATTTTTATTATAATTAGGATTTGTTCTAATTAGGGTTTTAGACCAAATTATATTTTTTGTATGCTTAATTTTTTGTAACTTGGAAGGTTAGAGTTAAATATTAATAATTTTATTATTGGTGGAAATATTTAGGTTCTTTTTGTATTGTCATTATTTATAACTATATTACTAGTTTATAATATTTAAATTAAAAATTATTATATTTTCTTAAATAGACAAAATAACTGATGGAAGGTGATCGTAGTTGGATGTATGATACAAATGGTAGAATAAATTGTACCAATAGTACAGGTGTTTTAGAGAATTTATTGATTTACATTCTATGCGCTAGTAATATAGAGTTGATTAACGGTAAATAATGCGTAAAGTGTCATTTTTTTAAATGTCAAAATTTGTTCTTGAAGGAGCGAAAGAAAATAGAAAGGCATACATGCAAATTTGAATTTGTTCGCGAATATTTAGTTTGGCGTAAGCATGGGGAGAGGGCATCACGTAATATTTCTTTCGGGGACGACGAAGTTAATGAGGGATTCGCTTATAGCGACTGAATGGAAGAGATGATAAATGACATGGCGGGTCCGAAATTTAATATGTCACACGCAACAGCTGAGCGAGGGAGGAGAGTACGAAATGACTCTGAAGGTGAGGTACCGAAGAGCGAAGTGGCTGCTTTTTATGGGATGTTGTGTGCGGCAGATGAACCCTTGTGGCATGGCACCGCATCCACTAGGGAGTCGCAATTATCAACAGTCACGTGTTATTAAATCTTAAATCAGAATGTGAAATGACAAAAGAGTGTTATGACCGAATGATGTTTATTAGTAAAAATAAATTATTTTTGGAGAATAACCGATTACCCATAATTTCTATGACTCTAAGAAACTCTGTAACCGATTACCCCATGAGAAAATTGACATTTGTCCCAGAAATTGCATGTTGTATTAAGGAGAAATTGCAACAAAAAATAGTTGTAATAAATGTACTGATAAATGTACAAAACCTCGTTTCAACCAGTTAAGCGAAGGGAAAAAGCGGAAACCTATTACAATCAATGTTGCAAATGTCGCTAGTCGGACGGTCCTAAAATTTCTGAGTAGGGGAGTAGTCAGGATTAATCGGAATTAGTCGAATGGACCTAGTACGGACTGAATTTTTATAATTTTTTTAAATAATATTTACATTTAGAAAAAAAAATTAATATCCTAAACTCAAAATTTTACAAAACATAAAATTCAAAGTTCAAATACATAATTTCAATTAAAGCATAAACAATATAATTGGGAGAGGAAAGGCCATGGTGCATGATTCGTGTGAGGCAGGGGTTATTTGGACGGGAAAGATAATTTAGGGTTAGCAAATTTTTGGGTTAAAATCAATGTTTTAAAATAGTGATATAGCGGTCTATTGCGGTGCTATTATGGCGTTACGATTTTATAGCGGAAATGTCGCTTTTGTACATAAAGACACCAAAATAATCCATAATGAAATATACACCACACAAAGTTCATTGTCCATAATTAAAGATACCATCTAAAATTCCAAAATAAACACATAAAAACTTAATTATCCAAAATAAGAATATATTTACTTAATTAGAGTACATACTTAATTATCTAAAATAAACATAAATATTTAAACTAACTCTTTACTCTTCGGATCAAGAGAAATTAGCATTCATTATTCAATCGTCTTTTTCGGATGAAGATGATGAATCAACTTCATCATCCTCTAAATCGACAATAACACTACTTTTTCCTCTATTAATACCGCAATAGTAGCGCTACAGCACCTTAGCGGCGAAAATGTTATATCTTCTATTTTTTCGTTGCGAGTTGCGTTTCATGGCATGTTTCCACTATTGCGCACTATTACGACGCAATTTAAAACACTGATTAAAATAAATGGGCCGGACAGAAAATTAAAAAAAATTGAAAATAAAAAAAGATGTTTTTGGACCTAGTCGATTTAAAAGTCAGCCCAAGTTGGCCGGCCGACTTTTATTACCGACCAGGCCTTTTTTGGGACGTTTATGCCTGACTAGTGATTAGTCGCCAACTAATTGTTAGTAGTATGCCCTAGGTCAATATATTTGAGACTTAGATGTATGGATTGTGTTAAATAAATATTATGTTTATTTAGAGATATTTTATATAATAAATGCGTATTGGTTATTTTATTCTTATTACTGAAATAAACCTTGAATATGATATTCAGCTTTATATCATCAAAGTATGTGACTTTGATATTAAAACTATAAAGTATTATGAATGATATTCTAAACCATCCCTGATCATTCATAGGATGTTTGTGAGACAAACATACTTTATGATAAGCTATAAATGTACATCAGTATGTTAGTTGACTGATGGTCACATTTTACTGATCATGAATAAGAGTTATTAAGTCATTAACGTAAGTATATGTTGGAGACCATATACTGGATTGACCCACCGTGAGAATACTACATGGTTTGTGTCATTAGTTATTCTTAGTAAAGAATATATCGGCAATCCTTAGACTTGAGATTATCTCAGTTTCCTACATAAGAAATTTTATACTTTAATATAATCTAACATCGTCTTTAACCGGGCGGTCATAAAGATTATAATTAGGTATATAATGAATTATGCGGAGGAAAGAGTTTAATTAAGATATGATTGTTCCTCTCATAAATTGAGAGAGATATCTTTAGGCCTCTTGATGAAAGAAACGCACGACCGTGCTCGAGTGAATTAATAAGGAGTTATTAATGTCATTTCATGTTCAATCAAATTCGGTGTCAAGAAATATTTATCGACCAACGTAAGGTTGAGACATACCATGCCTTATGGACGATATAGATCTCGTGTAACAAAGGGATACAATGCATGAACATAAATTAGGTTTGATAGAATCATCTATACTTGCTTAATTAGGGTAATCATGATGTCTTGCTAGAGGCCGCTCATGATTTATAATCCGTTTTGATTATTGCCAATATTAAGTAAACCTACAGGATCACACACAAAGAACAACTATTGAGACGTACATAGAAAAAATCATAACTTATGTGATAAGTTGTATGAAGAGCTACATAGTCAAGTAACACATTCAATCCTACATCTTATATGATAAGGTGTGTTGCATATATGGTTACAGAGTTACCATGCACATAGGATATAAAACTTATGAACTATATAGGCACAAGAGACACCCCAAAATGATTGAAAAAGGTATATTATTTTCGTCCAACTTTTGTGAGACAAAAGGAGAGAAAAATCCGAAAATTATTCTCTTGTTATTTTTGTGAGAAAAATGAAGAACGAATACTTGCATATATCGTTCTTTATCCATTCAAAGGGGTTGTTTGTGTGGATACCGGTAGAGGACGAAGCGAAGTGCGGCGTCTTTGTGATTCGGGTTGAAACCATGGTTTGTTTGGAGAATCGGTTTGTTTGGAGAATCGGTTTGGTTGGAGATCGCTTGGAGATCGGTTTGTGAGACCGGTTAGGCGAAACATACAAAGGATCGGTTTCAAAACCGGTTTGGAATTGGGCAAAGGAAAGCGTCAACCGAATTCGCTTTCAATCATCACGGATTAAGCGTAATCCGAAGGTACAAAGTTATGAACTTTTTTTTGATTTAGTTGTAATTCACGGATCCTTCTCTTGGGTTTCGAATTCGATTTTGTTTCGTTTTTATTTTTCCACTGCATTATGAATGGTAGAAACCCAATAGTGGTATCAAAGCCAAGTGAATTCCAATTAAATTAAGACGGATAAACCATTTTCGAAATATTTCTTTTGATTTTGAGGCGTTATTTTTCAATTGTTGAATTTTGGTGATGAACGGTTGCAATTTCATGAAAGGGTATGACTTCATGAAAGGGTGCATGTGATGTATCTTGATCATGAACGGTTGCGATTTCTTGAAAGGATGCGACTTCATGAAATGGTGTATGTGATGTATCTTGATCATGAACGGTTGCGATTTCATGAAAGGATGTGACTTCATGAAAGGGTGCATGTGATGTATCTTGATCATGAAAGGGTGCGACTTGATTGAAAGGGTACCTTGGGTATGTCATGAAGGGATGCATGTGATGTATCATAACTTTCAGATGGGTGTCAAAATTTTATGAAAATGTGCGAAACTACGTATATGATACACTAAATAAATTTTGAAAAGATGTATTCAACACATCAAGTTTTTAAAGAAATTTTGAGTTTGGGCACTATATAAAATAAAATTTCTTCAGGGGCGCTGCCCATAGAAACCCCTGCGGGAGCCCCATTTTTCGGGGCCGTGCCCCAAACCCCGCACTCACGCATAAATTAATTGTGGACCCCGAAATTCATATTCGTAACGCCTTATACATATTTCGTAAAATGGTTTAAAGTACAACATAATGCATATAACTTGGCCTATTAGATATGTGATGAATGGTTGTGATTTGTGTGTGATGATGTGATATATGTAATATATGTATGTATGTAAAAATGGGCATGGTTCCATTCTTGGTTGATGTGATGTAATTTATTTTGATGGTTAATTGTGACGGGCATGGTTCCGTTCATTTTATATATAATATAACTACCACGATCATACGCATCATGGAGATGAAAGAGTTCACCATCCACATCATACACATCATGGAGATGAAAGAGTTCACCGTCCACCTCATACACATCATGGAGATGAAGGAGTTCATCAATGCCTTGTGGTTGAATGTATCTTAGGAAATGATCTTAATGATTGGCTCATTTAGATCATCAAGGCCATGTTATATCATATCATATTTATTTTATATGTCCATGTGATGTTCTGCGATGAAATACATGATAAAATAAAACAACTAAAACAAAAGATTAAACATAACAATCCCTCATATAATATTGAATAATAGAAATGCCTCCCATGTATCTATACTTATCATCCCTTCGATCATGCAAAATTTTGGTATGCCAAAGCATAGTGAATTAGCATAATCTTAAGGTGATAAGAAGTGAGAAATGGTGATTCTCGATATTTAGACATGGTTAGATTCAACTGAACTATCAAGTCAGACTTGGGTTCGGGGCATATGATAGGATGCATACGCCGAGCATATGATGCTCATCCTATGGATTAATCAAGAGTTGTATGAGATACAGTTGGCAACGTTCCTACCTAAATAATTAGGTTCTAGGTGATGAGCCAAAGCTCACTTGGAACTAGATGAAATATGGATCTTGGCCCACTATGAAATTTAAAGTTAAAATTTCCGAATCAATACATTTGAGGGTTATTGATTTGAATAAAATAGTGGAAGTTAAAATTATATTAAAATATCTCAAATTACATATTAATATAAACCTGCATTTAATTCTATGTAGAAAATGGTAACAAACAACACATCAACTTTAACATTATGATCCGTCCTTGAGAAGGACAAGCTCAATGGGAAAACCTTCCTCGACTGGCATCGAAATTTGAGAATTGTTCTCAAACAAGAAAGGATGAACTATGTCCTTGATGCTGATCAAGAAGTAATAGACACTTATGCCAAACATACAAGTGACTCTAATGATGTGACATATCTCATGTTAGCCACCATGGATGCCGATCTTGAAAAGCAGTTTGAAAATTTAGAGGCATTTCCAATGTTGGCACAGCTCAAGGAAATGTTCCAAGAGCAAGTTAGAAATGAGAGATATAATGCACATTGTGTATTAGCAAGTTGTAAGATGGTTCCCAACTCCTCGGTTAGTACTCTTATTCTGAAAATGAAGGGGTGCCTTGATCAACTTGAGAAACTAGGGGCAAAGGTTGGCAATGAGATGTCTACCGATTTAATCCTTACATCTCTTCCTCCGAATTTCAAGCCATTTATAATGAACTATAATATGCATAACATGGACAAGAGTCTCACGGAGTTGCACGGCATGCTGAAGAACTTCGAGGGGACTATGAAGACAAATGTTGTCAATGATGTTCTCTTGGTTCAGAAAGGCAAGGGTCAAAAGAGAAAAATCAAGGGCAAATTAAAGGGAAAAGGTAAGGGCAAGATGTTGTCCGAACCTAAGAGCAAGAAACCCAAGGAGGGTGTTTGTTTCTTCTGCAACAAACCAAGTCATTGGAAAAGAAATTCTCAAGCCTACTTGGAGGATCTAAAGAAGAAGATGAAGAGTAGTGAGACTACTACTTCAGGTATTAATGTTATTGAAATTAATTTATCTACTTCCTCATCTTGGGTATTAGATACCGGATGCGGTACCCACATTTATTTTTGTAGGATTAGTGCCCTAGGCCAAATGTATTTGTGCCAGGAAATGGATTATGTATTAAGACATTATTATTTATTCAATAAAGGTTCTTTCTTATATATATCTATGTGTATGGGTTGTGAATGTATATTTCTTATATCAACCAAGAATGACACTTCGGGTTCACGTCATCAGAATATGTGATTTTGATAGTAGAACTGTAAACTAACGAATGACATTCTAAACTATCCCTAGTGATATGTAGGATGTTTATAGAGATAGACATACTTCAAGTAAGAAGCTACATGTCCACACTAGTATATTCGCAGGCTGGATGATCATGTTCTGCTGATCATGGACATAGAGATGTCAAGTATGGAATATAGGTACGTGTTAGAGAACACGTACTGGACTGACCACACTATGAGAATATGCATGGTATATGTCATTAGTGTTTCTCATATGAATAGTGTGCTTGTTCCTACGACCTGAGGTCACCATGGATTGTTGTATGAAGAACTGCATACTTTAATATGATCTTACGTCATCCGTAACGGGATGATCATTAGGGTCATCGTTAGGTATGCACTGAATCATGACGAGGAATGTGAGTGATCAAGATGGGATTTGTTCCTCTCGTCATGAGGGAGATATCTCTGGCCCCCCTGATGAACTAGGACTGAAGGAAATGCATGGTCATGCTCAAAATGGATTAACATATGTTGTTAATATCATTTTGTATTTACTCAGTCTAATTCTCGATCAGGAAAGAGACTTTGATCAAACTCAAGGATGACATATTACCGTGCCTTGTGATCAAGACGTATATCGTAGAACAAAAAGAATAAGCAAATGTCTGTTCAGATAGGTTTACGATCGCTGATCATTTCATTTAACATGGGTAGTAATGACATCAGTCTAGAGGTTACTCATGACTTACGATCTTTAGAAGATCGTTGCCAGCATTAAATGGAACCTACACGGCCACACAATGAACTTCATTCGTACGGGATAAATATGCCTCAAAACAGTTATACATATGATGTATTAATTGGTGAACGAAATAATCGATTATTAGGAATATATATGGAAATTATAATAACCTTAGCTGCGAAGTATTTCGTTATGAAAATACCTATTCCGTTGGCAACGGAATAGTCGCAGATTAGGTTTTAGTTATGGTAACTTAGCAATCGTTCGTCTCTCTCTAGTATAAATAAAAGGGTAGGGTCTCTCTATTTGACACACAACTCTGTAGCCTGAGAGGCCGTCTTTACACAGAAAAGAGAGAGAGAGTTTTGCGAGATATTCGGAAAGTATTTCCGGACTTGTCTAGTCAAGTCCGGTTATTCCGTTCGAGTGAAGTTCGCGTGGATACGAGTAGAGGTTCTTTACCTTGAGAACTTGCGAGCGATCTATCTTCATCCCTAGGAGAAGAAACCATCTCTCGAGCCGAGCTTCAAGAAGAGTTTCGCGAGCCAAGCTTCAAGAAGGAGTTCTTCGAGCCGAGCAATAGGAAGGAGCTTGGCGAGCCGAGCTTCGGGAAGGAGACGGTTGCGAGTCGGAGAAGTTCAGACCTACATCCGTTCCTTGTCTCGTTGATCAGGAAGATCCGAGGTATAAATTTTAATGGCCAATCTCGTACTTTTATTCCCTTAACGTAGATCCTAGGACGGGTTAAATCCATAGGTTCCGCTGCGCATGTAACGTACATGGCTATGAATTTCCCAACAGTTTTAATGTGCAGGGGCTACAAAGGAGTAGTAGATTAGCGAAAGGTAAAGTTGACCCACGGGTGGGAAATGGAGCAAAAATTGCTGCATTAGCCATGGACATTTATTTATTATCTTCACCTTCTAGACTTGTAATAAATTTAAATAATTTCTACAATGTATCTACGATGAACAGGAATATTGTATCTGTGTCGAGATTGGTTTTGGATGGTTTTAATTTTGTTATTGAAAATAATAACTTTACCATAAGTAAAGAAAAGTTTTTCTATGCGAATGGTCAATTAGAAAATAGTATTTATGTTTTAAATCTTGATCATGAACATTACAAGTCTATCTATAGCATTAATACAAAGAGATTTAAATCTAATGATTTGAATCCGACATATTTCTGGCATTGTCGTTTAGGACACATAAATAAGAAACACATTTCTAAACTCCACCAATATGGACTTTTAGACTCATTTGATTTAGAATCATTTGAGACGTGAGAATCTTGTTTATTAGGTAAGATGACAAAGGCTCCTTTCACAAAGAGAGGTGAGAGGGCAAGTGAGTTATTGGATCTCACATATACAGATGTATGCGGACCAATGAGCACACCAACTAGAGGTGGTTTTCGATAGTTCATTACTTTTATTGATGACTTAAGTAGATATGGATATGTTTACTTAATGAAACATAAATACAAATCTTTTGAATTGTTCAAAATTGTTAAGAGTGAAGTACAAAACCAACTAGGTAAGAAAATAAAAGCACTTCAATCAGATCGAGGTGGCGAATATTTAAGCCTAGAGTTTGACGATCATCTTAAAGATTGTGGAATAGTTTCACAACTTACTCCTCCTGGAATACCTCAATGGAATGGTGTCTCGGAAAGGAGAAACCGAACTTTATTAGATATGTTTCGGTCTATGATGAGTCAAACAGATCTTCCGATATCCTTTTGGGGTTATGCCATTGAGACTGCCGCGTTCATACTAAACAGAATTCCATCAAAAGTTGTTCAAAAGACTCCATATGAGATATGGACTGGGAGGAGTCCCACATTGTCTTTTCTAAAGATTTTGGGTTGTGAAGCTTATGCGAAGCGTCAAATTTCTGAAAAGTTAACACCGAAATCAGATAAATGCTTATTTGTGGGATATCCTAAAGAAACTAAAGGATATTACTTTTACAACCCATCCGAGAACAAAGTATTTGTTGCTCAAAATGGTATCTTTTTAGAAAGAGAATTTATTTCTAAAGGAACTAGTGGGAATAAAGTACACCTTGAAGAAATTCAAGATCCACTAATTAGCAATGAACAGCCATTGAAAGAGCCACTAGTCTCTTCAAGAGTTGACGAGTCCGGTCTTGAAACACAAGATGCTCCTCGTAGATATGGATTTTTCGCGACTGATGATAAAAATGTGGCACTCATAGATGATGAACGCACATCTTACCAAGAAGCTATGAAGGATCCTGATTATCATAAATGGTTAGAAGCCATGAAAACTGAGATGCAGTCCATGTACGATAATAAAGTTTGGAACTTAATTGATTCACCTGAAGGTTCTAAGACCATTGGGTGTAAATGGGTTTTCAAAAGGAAAACTGACATGGACGAAAATATGCATACCTATGAAGCGAGACTTGTTGCGAAAGGTTTCCGATAAACTCATGGTATAGACTATGACGAAACTTTCTCAACAGTTGTCATTCTTAAATCGATTAGAATTCTGCTTGCCATAGCTGCATATTATGACTATGAGATATGGCAAATGGATGTCAAAATAGCTTTTCTTAATGGAAATTTACTCGAGAATGTGTATATGACACAACCCGAGGGTTTTGTAGATCTTAAGAATTCTGGTAAGGTTTGCAAATTACAGCGATCTATTTAAGGATTAAAGCAAGCATATCGGAGTTAGAATCTTCGTTTTGATGAAGTAATCAAAGGTTTTGGTTTTATCAAAAATGAAGATGAACCTTGTGTTTACAAGAGGGAGGGCAATAGTTTTTCTAGTACTTTATGTAGATGATATATTACTCATTGGAAATGGCATTCCGAGTTTAACAAATGTTAAGACATTTTTAGGAAAGTCTTTTGCAATGAAGGACCCAGGAGATGCCGCTTATATACTCGGCATTAAAATCTATAGAGATAGATCTAAAAGGCTCATAGGTCTAAGTCAAAGTACCTATATTGACAAAGTGTTGACAAGATTTTGAATGGATGATTCGAAAAGAGGTTTCATACCAATGTCACATGGCATAAAATTGAGTAAGACTCAACGTCCTGCTAATCAGGAAGAACGAAATCACATGAATAAAATTCTGTATGCTTCGGCTATTAGATCTATCATGTATGTCATGCTTTGTACTAGACCAGATGTATCATATACATTAAGTGCAACTAGCAGATATCAATCTGATCTGGGTGAAAGTCACTGGACAGAAGTCAAGAATATTCTAAAGTACTTGAGAAGAACTAAAGATTCATTCTTGGTTTATGGAGGATTTGAAAGTGAGCTAGTTGTAACAGGTTACACGGATTCAAGCTTTCAAACAGACAATGATGATTTTAGATCGCAATCTGGTTATGTGTTTTGTTTGAATGGAGGTGCAATAAGTTGGAAAAGTTCCAAACAGGATACTGTATGGGATTCTACGACATAAGCGGAGTACATAGCAGCTTCAGAAGCAGCTAAGGAGGCAGTTTGGATGAAGAAGTTCATTGAAGAACTCAGTGTTATTCCTAGTATCGCAAATCATGTGGATCTTTATTGTGACAACAATGGGCCAATCGCGCAGGCAAAGGAACCAAGATCGCATAAGAGAACCAAACACATACTTCGACGTTTCCATTTGATCAGGGAGATCATTGCGAGAGGAGATATAAAAATATGCAGAGTTGATGGTGATGATAATGTTGCTAATCCGTTGACTAAACCACTTTCTCAAGCAAAGCATGAGGGTCATGCTAGGCCGATGGGTATTAGATACTTATTAGATTCGGCCTAGTGCAAGTGGGAGATTGTTAGTAGTATGCCCTAGGCCAATATATTTGAGACCTAGATCTATGGATTGTGTTAAACAAACATTGTGTTTATTTAGAGATATTTTATATAATAAATGCGTATTGGTTATTTTATTCTTATTACTGAAATGAACCTTGAATATTGATAAGTCATTAATTATACACATTTTATACCCTATAAATATATGATATTGCACCATTATAAGTGTTAATATGCTATTTATATGGATAATAATCATAACTCGAATGTTGATACTACTAATGAGATGTTTATATGATTTCAGGTGCAATTTAGATGGAGCATAACTTGGGGAAAAGAAGTTGGAGCACAAGAGAGAGATAATAATCAAGACTCGGACCTGCCGACACAGTCGCAGTATTTCGGCCATAACTCACAATCTGGGCCTCCTCTAGATGCATACTATATACCGTTGGAAAGAAGAGAACAAAGCCCACAATTCATTCTTTATCACCAGAGCCCAATTCCGAAGTCTACATGACCCAAATTGACCATCTTCTGGACAGATCTTTCATGCACTTTGCATGCACTCTTCATGCCTTTGCCATGCTTCCTTCACACTCTTTGCATGGGGCTTCATTCATCCCTCATGATCACCTTTTGAGAGGGTTATATAACCAGGTGCAAGGCATCCATTCTAATCACCTTTTAAACTTCATAATTCTCTCTCTTGGAGTTGGGCAAGTCAAGCAAGCTTCACCCTTCCATCCACGCTTCATTAATGGGTTCTATCATTATTTTATTTTCTTTATTTTCCATGTATTTCGAGTAAGCCCTTCGAGGCATAGTTAGTGTTTATGTTTTTGTGTTGTAACTTTTGAGACCATTAATAATGAATTTCATTTGAACGGTTATATTCTGTTTTTATTTACTTATTATCTTTCATGTTCAATGAATTGTTTTAAGTTTATTTCGGTCAATTCTATGTTCAATAGTAATTAACAAGGGCCACAAAATTCCTATGGTTGCTTTGCTCAATAGCCTCTATTAGAATTTGAATAATAGCCAAGTGCAAATAACTCACAACGATCTAAACAGAGTTCGAACAAGCTCATTGTTTAGGAGGTTTTGATTTGTTTAAATAACCAATGATTTCTATTGAATTGGTTATGATATTCAAGTAGGTTAGTGTTTTTATTTATGAGCTCATCTAAACTAAAACCCTATCTTTTTGTTTGAGTTATTTATTGGTTAGAGCTCATCTTACTGCACTTAAGAGATTAATTCCAAATTCATTATTATAGTCAAGGATAAAGTTACACACAAATTCACTACACAAAACTATGCCTCATTTCACAAAACCACCACATCTCTTGATTTTTACTCTAAGTTTCCTCTTTACTTGTTACTTTCATTTTGTTGCAATCAACCAATCAACAACCCCCCCAATTGTGTGTCTTGTTTTAGGTCTTGTGTTTGGTTTTATTTACGGTCTTGGTTTCTCTTTATTTTAGTTTTCTATTTTTGTCGAGTCCGTTTTCATTAGAGAAGTAATCTTTTCACCTAGTTTAGTCTAAATAGCTCTCTGTGGTTCGACCCCTACTTCCACTGTCTACTGTATTGTAGTTAACTTTAGGGTTATAAATTTCTTTTGGTAAGTGTATAACGACTGCAAAAATACCGCTTATCAAAATGGCGCCGTTGCCGGGGAGCTAGCAACGCGACTAGTCTAGGTCAATATTCACACTTCTCTTGTGTAGTACGGTAGTCTGCATTTGTGTCAGAGTAAACCAAATTCGTTTTACTTTTTGTCAGTCACATTTTTTTTACTTTTTGTCAGAGTCACACTTTCGTTACCTTTGTTATCTTTTTCACTTTTTGTCAGAGTCAGTCATACTATTTATTTTCACTTTGAGTCTGCATTACTTGCATTCAGTAATTCTCTCTCTTACACTTGATTCCAGTTCATGAAAGCTACTCGTAGTTCTAATCTTCCACTTGCACCATTAGATCCGGAGATTGAGAGAACACACCTGGAGCGAAGAAGAGCAATTCCGGAAGCACCGAAAGCAGCCGAAGAAACTGAAAAGGTGGAGAACTTGGACAGCGAAAGCGAACCTCCTACTCCACCAGCTCCTCCTCACGCTACAAGAGGTAACACTACGGTCATGGCTAATTTTGAGGATAGGACACTTAGGGACTTGTCTACCTTTGATTTTGCTACCAACCAGTATGGTATTGTATTACCACCGGTCCCAAATTTTAAGATCCATACGGGTCTTCTTCAATTATTACCGACTTTCAATGGGAGCGCCGGAGAGGATCCGCACTCTCATATGCGTGAGTTCAACCATATCACCGCAACAATGATGCCGGCGGAGATTGAAGATGAAGGTCCTTACAAGCTGCGACTGTTCTCATACAGTCTTCGAGGACCAAAGCAAAGGACTGGTACTACCATCTAGCACCTTTTCCAACAACTTGGGTCGAACTTCAAAAGTTGTTTCTAGACAAGTATTTTCCTGTCTCTCTTACCGCTTCTATTAGGAAGCAGATTTGTAGTATTCAACAAGAAGTAGGGGAAACCCTCTACGAGTACTATGATCGCTTCCAGAAGTTGTGTGCAAAATGTCCCAACCATCAAGTTCCAGAGAATCTCTTGATTCAACACTTGTATGATGGGATGCTTCAAGAGACTAGGGATAATGTAGATTCTGCTAGTGGGGGTGCTTTCATAGATAAAACTGTTAGGCAAGCATGGACCTTGATAGAAATCATGGCAAAAAATGCCCAATCTAGTAGAACCAGATCTCGACTTAGGGGAGTTAGTGAGATTAGAGACTGTGATTTGGAGAAGCGAGTGAATGGTATGGACGCCAAATTAGATAGCTTGGCTAATATGATGGCGTCATTCATGGGAACCAAAATGGAAGTAAAAGCATGCGGTGCCTGTACTCAGACAGGACACACCACTGATGCGTGCCCAACACTCCATGGTGAGGAGAAAGTCACGTCCACAGCTTGCGGCATCTTCAAGCTAAACCAACACGGAAATTCAAATGGGGGTCAAAACCGTAATTATGATCCCTATTCCAAAACGTACAACCCTGGATGGCGTGATCACCCAAACTTCAGATGGCGTGACCCAGGAAACCCACAACAACCTCCTCAAATCCATAATCAAAATTCTTCTTCTTCTTCACCTCCAATTGACCCTGCTTTGAAAAGTCTTTCTGACATTGTGACCTCCTTGGCCACATCAACTACTTCTTTTCAGAAGGATACAAAAAGTGCTCTAACACATCTGGGCACCCAAATTGCTCAAATATCCTCTGAATTAAACCAATTAAAAACTCAGGGGTCCTCACAACTTCCTTCCCAAACTCTAAACCCCCGTGAGAATGCATGTGCTATCACCTTAAGGAGTGGTAAAGAAATAGAAGGGAGTAAGGAAAACATGAAAGGTGAAGGAGAGATTGAAGTAATTAAGCCGGAATCCGAGAAGATGAAAGAAAAGCCCAAGGAAATACCACCTTATAAACCTAGAGCCCCTTTTCCTAGCCGTCTAGCGGTTAACACTAAAAAGGATGAGGCAGAGAGAGATATCCTAGAGGTTTTTAAGAAAGTGGAAATAAATATTCCACTACTCGATTACATTCGTAGATTCCCTCGCTATGCGAAATTTCTCAAGGACTTGTGTACGAATAAGAGAAAGCTAAATGGTCATGAGAGAGTAACAATGAGTGAGAATGTCTCTGCGGTTATTCGCAAGAAGCTTCCAGAGAAGCAAAAAGACCCTGGCATGTTTGCCATTCCTTGCAGCATTGGGCACCTTGAATTTGCTCGGTGCATGCTTGATCTTGGGGCATCTATCAATGTCATGCCCTTTTCTATCTATTCTTCCCTCGGTTTAGGACCTTTGAAAAAGACCGGGGTGATCCTTCAACTAGCTGATCGTTCTACTGCTGTGCCAGAGGGAGTTATAGAGGATGTCCTGGTTAAGGTCAATGGCCTTATCTTCCCCGCGGATTTCTATATTCCGCGTATGGATGAGTCTGATAGCTCACCGAGTTCGACTCCCATTCTTCTGGGAAGACCCTTCCTTAAAACTGCCCGAACCAAGATTGATGTGCACAATGGCACTCTTTCTATGGAATTTGACGGAGAGAACATCTCTTTCAACATCTTTGATGCTCTCAAGCATCCTTCTGACGGGAATGTATCCGCTATTTGCACCATCGACCCAGTTGATGAGTGTGTCGACAACTTCTCCTCTTTTGAGTTCATAGATCCGCTCGAGACCATTCTTGATCTCTCTCCGGATAAGCAGGACCTTCTTCAAAGTCTATCGCCTTGGCCATTGGAGAGGCTTCTTCCTCTTCTTCTTCTCCTCCCTTGATAGACTTGAAACCCTCTCTTGAGCCCACCAAACCTTCCATTGTGAATCCCCCTCTCTTGATCTAAAACCTCTACCGGCTCATCTCAAGTACGCATACTTGGGTAAAGGAGACACTCTTCCAAGTGATCATCTCTAGTAGCCTCACCGCTACTCGGGAAGAGAAGTTAGTTAATGTCTTGAGGGACCACAAGACTGCGATTGGATGGACTCTGGCTGATATTAAGGGAATCAGCCCTTCTACGTGTATGCATCGTATATTATTGGAGGATGGATCTAAACCATCCCGTGAGCCGCAGCGTAGGCTAAATCCTCCAATGATGGAAGTGGTCAAGAAGGAAATCATCAAACTCCTTGATGCAGGAATCATATACCCTATCTCTGATTCACAATGGGTGTCACCAATCCATGTGGTACCCAAGAAAACTGGTATTACGATAATTGAGAATCAGGATGGTGAAAAAGTTCCTACGAGAGCACAAAATGGATGGCGAGTATGCATTGATTATCGCAAATTAAACACTCGCCACCCGGAAAGACCATTTCCCCCTTCCTTTCATTGACCGGATGCTCGAGCGCCTTGCTCGGGCGCCACCATTATCGCTTCTTAGATGGCTTCTCTCGGTTACTTTCAAATAGCCATCGCCCCGAGGATCAAGAAAAGACCACTTTCACGTGCCCTTTTGGCACCTTTGCCTATAGGCGCATGCCCTTTGGGTTGTGTAACGCACCCGGTACATTTCAGAGATGTATGATGTCCATCTTCTCTGATTATGTCACCCGAATTATTGAGGTTTTCATGGATGATTTCACCGTCTATGGTGATTCATTCGATGACTGCCTGGGAAACCTAAAGATGATTCTTCAAAGGTGTGTAGAGACCGACCTGGTGCTGAATTACGAGAAATGTCATTTCATGGTGGATCAGGGCATCGTCTTAGGCCATGTGGTTTCCTCTCGGGGTCTTGAAGTGGATAAAGCCAAGATCAATGTCATTAGATCCCTTCCGTACCCAACCAGTGTGAAGGACATTCGATCATTTCTTGGTCATGCCGGATTTTATAGGCGTTTCATCAAAGATTTCTCAAAAATCGCTCAACCTCTTTGTCTTCTTCTCCAAAAAGAGGCTTCTTTTGAGTTTGATGAGAAATGCAAAGCGGCATTCGACCTTCTCAAGGAGAAATTATGTTCTGCCCCCATCATTAAAGCTCCCGATTGGAATCTGCCTTTCGAGATCATGTGCGATGCGAGTGATAGGGCAGTTGGAGCTGTTCTTGGGCAGCGGGATGGGCGAGAACCCCATGTTATCTCTTACGCCTCCAGGACCTTAGACGATGCTCAGTGCAACTATACAACTACAGAAAAAGAGCTGCTAGCCATTGTTTTTGCACTAGAGAAATTTAGGTCCTATCTCTTAGGGGTTAAGGTGATTATATACTCTGACCATGCCGCGTTGAGGCATCTTTTCAAGAAGAAGGAATCCAAGCCGAGACTGCTTCGTTGGATATTGTTGCTCCAGGAGTTCGACTTGGAGATTAAAGATAAACGAGGATCCGAGAATCTAGTTGCAGATCACCTTAGCCGCCTTCCTATGAGTATTGAGGAGGGTACCCCAATATCGGAGTTTTTCCCTGAGGAATATCTCTATGCCGTGCAAGGCTATACACCATGGTATGCTGATATAGTGAATTACTTGGTGGCTAAAGACCTACCAGAGGATCTTACGCGTGCACAGGCTGATAGAATCCGGTATGATTCCCGATTTTATATTTGGGATGAGCCTTACCTCTTTCGGATTTGCGCGGATCAGATTATTCGGAGATGTATACCCGATAATGAGGTTAGATCCGTTCTTGAGTTTTGTCACTCTCTGGAGTGTGGAGGACACTTTGGCGCTAAGCGGACAGCTCATAAGGTCCTTGAGTGTGGTTTCTTCTGGCCCACTCTACATAAGGATGCTTACTTCTTCGTGAAGTCATGTGAGCGATGCCAGAGAACGGGAGGACTAACCAAGAGAGACGAGATGCCGATGAAGTATATTCTTGCATGTGAGGTTTTTGAAGTGTGGGGTATCGACTTTATGGGACCTTTCCCTCCCTCATATGGCTTTGAGTATATCCTCCTAGCAGTCGATTATGTCTCCAAGTGGGTTGAGGCCAAGGCCACAAAACGGGCAGATGCAAAAACAGTCGTGGATTTTGTCAAGGACAAGATCTTTAGTAGGTTTGGGGTCCCGAGAGTCATCATCAGTGATAGAGGAACCCATTTCTACAACCGGAGTTTCGAGGCATTAATGAAGCAATACCATGTCACACATAAAACCTCGACAGCTTACCACCCTCAAACCAATGGCCAAGCAGAGCTTTCGAATAGGGAGATCAAGGGCGTTTTGGAGAAAGTGGTGAACCCCACCGGGAAAGACCGGAGTCTTCGGCTAAATGACGCACTCGGGCTTACGGGACTGCGTTCAAGTCCCCCCGTAGGCATGTCCCCTTATCGGCTAGTCTATGGAAAGGCTTGCCATCTTCCGGTTGAACTCGAGCACAAAGCCTATTGGGCCATCAAGAAGTGCCATCTAGATTATCCAAACGATGCACTCAACCGGAAGTTGCAAATCCAAGAGTTAGAGGAGATCCGAAATGACGCGTATGAGAACTCCCGAATCTTCAAGGAGAAGACCAAGATGTATCATGACGGGAAGCTTGCCCACAAGGATTTCAAAGTGGGTGACAAGGTGTTGCTGTTTAACTCAAGACTCAAATTACACCCGGGCAAGCTACAAAGTAGGTGGATAGGGCCCTTTCTTGTGACCAAATTGTTCGATTATGGTGCAGCAGAAATTCAGGGTCTGGATTCCGGGAAAGTCTTCAAGGTCAACGGGCACCGGCTGAAGCGGTTTCATGAGAGTTTCGATGCGAGCTGGATTGACATTCACGAGCTTGGAGAGCCCAGCATCCACTGCTTGAGGAGATGGAAACGTCGGGCCAACGACGTTAAAGAGAGGCGCTACTGGGAGGCAACCCTGCGAATAAAGGTTGTGTTTTTCTTTGTTTATTTTCTTTTTCTTGCATTGCATCACTACTTTGTGCTTAGCTTTACTCGGGGACGAGTAAAAGTTTAAGTGTGGGGTGGAGTCTTTATTGCATGTTAGGTAGTTAAAAAAATAAAAAATATAAAAAAAAATAATAAAAACCCATTTTTAAGCCTCAAATTAAAAAAAAATGCCCAATTAAAAATCAAAAAGATTGAGAGAGAACTGTAACTTGTATTGAATAATGTGGTGGAACTTGTTTAGACTCAAAAGGATCATATGGACCAGTTCAAAAAGAATTGAGGTCGTTGGTTTAGGGATCTTTTGTCACTGGTGAACTCGATTTGTTGTTGAGTGCCAATAATTTAGAGATTTGCGCGAGAAATTATGTGAGGACTTACCATTGGACCGTGACCCGGAACTCAAGTTGTTTATAGTATAATATCCATAATAACCCACTATATCATCTCGTATATATATAAATAATATCCAAGTCTATTAGCTTCTAAAGTCACTTTGTTGCTTGGTTTTGGAGAAGGAGGGTTAGGCATTATATAAGAAGATTGGGGACGGGAAGTAGAGGTTAATGTCAGAAGTTGAGGGCTTATGTGTAGAAGATGAGCTTTGTGCACCGAGTGTATTCGTGAGGAGATGCATCTTAGAGACAAAGGCAAGTTAGGCCCCTATAATCTAATAGATTTGAGTCACAATTAAAAAAAAAAAAAAAAAAAAAAAAAAAAAAAAACAAACAAAACAAAATAAATAAATAAATAAAAAAAAAAGGGAGATTGCATGACTCAAACTTGTTCCCCTTGTACATGGCCTAAACCTTAGTTTACCCGATTTGTGAGAAAGAGTGGATCCCAGTCATACATCTCGAGCCCAGCAGTTAGGTTGACACATTTTGGGCCAGATGACTGAAGGTGCTAGGAGGTATGCACATTAGGAGGTTCATTATTCCAAGAAGATAGAGGTATATGCGATATCTTTTCGGAGAGTAGAGGCATGAGTTTAGAAAACCAAGTGACAATTTGACTGAAAGTGGCGAAGTAGACAAACAAACCAATTATGTAGTATATACATATATGTATTATCCACACAATTCCATCATATTCCACCAAACATAACTTGAGAATTCCCCTCAAGACCAAGGTAGGAAATCATGATTCATCTGAGAACTGAGAGATATTATGAGAGACACTCCACATATTTCACATTCATATTCCACTATACAAAAAGAGAGTGAGTGCGAGTTTCACCAAAGTTCATGGAATCCTACACAAGGGACCAAAGATCATTATTGGCTGGTATATAAGTGAAGAGCGAGTCAAAAATATGGGACCCATCTTACCAATGCAAGTTACAATGTTTGCTCGAGGACGATCAAATGTTTAAGTGTGGGGTGACTTGATAAGTCATTAATTATACACATTTTATACCCTATAAATATATGATATTGCACCATTATAAGTGTTAATATGCTATTTATATGGTTAATAATCATAACTCGAATGTTGATACTACTAATGAGATGTTTATATGATTTCAGGTGCAATTTAGATGGAGCATAACTTGGGGAAAAGAAGTTGGAGCACAAGAGAGAGATAATAATCAAGACTCGGACCTGCCGACACAGTCGCAGTATTTCGGCCATAACTCACAATCTGGGCCTCCTCTAGATGCATACTATATACCGTTGGAAAGAAGAGAACAAAGCCCACAATTCATTCTTTATCACCAGAGCCCAATTCCGAAGTCTACATGACCCAAATTGACCATCTTCTGGACAGATCTTTCATGCACTTTGCATGCACTCTTCATGCCTTTGCCATGCTTCCTTCACACTCTTTGCATGGGGCTTCATTCATCCCTCATGATCACCTTTTGAGAGGGTTATATAACCAGGTGCAAGGCATCCATTCTAATCACCTTTTAAACTTCATAATTCTCTCTCTTGGAGTTGGGCAAGTCAAGCAAGCTTCACCCTTCCATCCACGCTTCATTAATGGGTTCTATCATTATTTTATTTTCTTTATTTTCCATGTATTTCGAGTAAGCCCTTCGAGGCATAGTTAGTGTTTATGTTTTTGTGTTGTAACTTTTGAGACCATTAATAATGAATTTCATTTGAACGGTTATATTCTGTGTTTATTTACTTATTATCTTTCATGTTCAATGAATTGTTTTAAGTTTATTTCGGTCAATTCTATGTTCAATAGTAATTAACAAGGGCCACAAAATTCCTATGGTTGCTTTGCTCAATAGCCTCTATTAGAATTTGAATAATAGCCAAGTGCAAATAACTCACAACGATCTAAACAGTTCTGAACAAGCTCATTGTTTAGGAGGTTTTGATTTGTTTAAATAACCAATGATTTCTATTGAATTGGTTATGATATTCAAGTAGGTTAGTGTTTTTATTTATGAGCTCATCTAAACTAAAACCCTATCTTTTTGTTTGAGTTATTTATTGGTTAGAGCTCATCTTACTGCACTTAAGAGATTAATTCCAAATTCATTATTATAGTCAAGGATAAAGTTACACACAAATTCACTACACAAAACTATGTCTCATTTCACAAAATCACCACATCTCTTGATTTTTACTCTAAGTTTCCTCTTTACTTGTTACTTTCATTTTGTTGCAATCAACCAATCAACAACCCCCCCCCCCAATTGTGTGTCTTGTTTTAGGTCTTGTGTTTGGTTTTATTTACGGTCTTGGTTTCTCTTTATTTTAGTTTTCTATTTTTGTCGAGTCCGTTTTCATTAGAGAAGTAATCTTTTCACCTAATTTAGTCTAAATAGCTCTCTGTGGTTCGACCCCTACTTCCACTGTCTACTGTATTGTAGTTAACTTTAGGGTTATAAATTTCTTTTGGTAAGTGTATAACGACTGCAAAAATACCGCTTATCAAATATGATATTCAGCTTTATATCATCAAAGTATGTGACTTTGATATTAAAACTATAAAGTATTATGAGTGATATTCTAAACCATCCCTGATCATTCATAGGATGTTTGTGAGACAAACATACTTTATGATAATCTATAAATGTACATCAGTATGTTAGTTGAGTGGTGGTCACGTTTTACTGATCATGAATAAGAGTTATTAAGTCATTAACGTAAGTATATGTTGGAGACCATACGGATGGACCCACCGTGAGAATACTACATGGTTCATGTCATTAGTTATTCTCAGTACAGAATATATCTGCAAACCTTAGACTTGAGATTATCTCAGTTTCCTAAATAAGAAATTTTATACTTTAATATAATCTAAAATCGTCTTTAATCGGGCGGTCATAAAGATTATAATTAGGTATATAATGAATTCTGCGGAGGAAAGAGTTCAATTAAGATAGGATTTGTTTCTCTCATAAATTGAGAGAGATATATTTAGGGCTCTTGATGACTTGATTGAAGAAACGCACGGCCGTGCTCGAGTGAATTAATAAGGAGTTATTAATGTCATTTCATGTTCAATCAAATTCGGTGTCAAAAAATATTTATTGATCAACGTAAGGTTGACACATACCATGCCTTATGGACGATATAGATATCGTGTAACAAAGGGATACAATGCATGAACATAAATTAGGTTTGATCGAATCACCTATACTTGCTTAATTTGGGTAATCGTGATGTATTGCTAGAGGCCGCTCGTGATTTATAATCCGTTGTGATTAATGCCAACATTAAGTAAACCTACAGGTCATACACAAAGAACAACTATTGAGACGTACACAGAAAAAATCATAACTTATGTGATAAGCTGTACGAAGAGCTACATAGTCAAGTGACACATCCAATCCTACATCTTATATGATAAGGTGTGTTGCATATATGGTTACATAGTTACCATGCACATAGGATATGAAACTTATGGACTATATAGGCACAAGAGACACCCTAAAATGATTGAAAAAGGTATATTATTTTCGTCTAACTTTTGTGAGACAAAAGGAGAGAAAAATCCGAAAATTATTCTCGTGTTATTTCTTGTGAGAAAAATGAAGAACGAATACTAGCATATATCGTTCTTTATCCGTTCAAAGGGGTTGTTCGTGTCGATACCGGTAGAGGATGAAGCGAAGTGCGGCGTCTTTGTGATTCGGGTTGAAACTGTGGTTTGTTTGGAGATTGGGTTTGTTTTGAGAATCGGTTTGCTTGGAGAATTAGTTCGTTTGGAGATAGCTTGGAGATCGGTTTGTGAGACCGGTTAGGCGAAACAAACAAAGGATCGGTTTGGAAACCGGTTTGAAATTAGGCAAAGAAAAGCGTCAACCAAATTCACTTTTGATCATCACTGATTAAGCGTAATCCGAAGGTACAAAGTTATGAACTTGTCTTTAATTTAATTGTAATTCACGGATCCTTCTTTTGGGTTTCGAATTCGATTTTGTTTCGTTTTTGTTTTTCTGCTGCGTTATGAACGGTAGAAACCCAACACTAATTCTGTTTTTTTCTGCAACACTGGCTGGAGCGCGATTAGAGCAGAAAACACACAATGGTCCCACCTGCGGACACGGCATTATTCGACCTGTCAGCATGGATCTAAGGGAATCACAACTCAAGTGGAGCGGCTCAACGACACGCAAATAAGGAAGGAACACCAAGACTGGAATCACGATCTGATTAAAGATTTGATTGGCGATTAAAGGGTAAATCCAGCCATGCCGGGCGGACGTGATGAGGAAGGAGAAGATCGGGAAAGAATCAATCAAGGAGATATACGTGAAGATTTGCATATATCTCCGAGATTGCCTCCTGTCATTTTCGGACGCTGGAAACCCTAGATGTCTCCTAGATATAAAAGGACAACTTGTCGACTGAAGGGGGGGAGACAATTTATAGAGTGAAAACACACACACACACAAAGAGAGAGTCATGTTCAGCAGCGTGGCATGACAATGCGCGACTACATACTTAGTATTACATAGTTTTCCATTATATTACTCTATTAATCTTGATTTTAGTTTACGTACTATGTACTATAACTAACCCGCTCCCTAGGGTACGGTATTAGTAGTCTAATTAATCAAATTTTTCATTAAGTTGCTTCTTTCTCTTTTATGTATTTCTCATGTGATCTTGTATATGCATAGTAATTCTTATCTTGATCGTATGTAGCGCACCACATCTCTTGATACTCAGGTAAGTAGGCGAAGTACCGAGGGGACAAGTCACCAGTCAAATCCATGGATAAGACTTGGACTGACGAGTCATGAAAGTAGCTAGGACGTTCGAGGGGAGTAAGGAATATCACATAACTCAAGGGGTTCGTGCTTTGATTGGGCAATTATAAGGGGGCACGGACACATCGATTCACTGCGATGGTCGGCTTCGCGATATCAGGGTGGATCCTCCTCACAACCAGCAGCAAAAGCATCCCAAAGGATTGACAAGAGAAATAGATGAAACCACCAAGTCGTAGATCACTCTCTACAAGGACAATACATAATAACCCCCCGCGCAAGCACGGACAATGCGAGCGTGGCTTTTCTTTACTTTATTTTCTTTCTTTTATTTTCTTTTTCTTTACAACGAACCTACCAAATATATCAGTTTGGATTATATACCAAACTCTAGTCCAGTACTCCACTTTTGGCCTTCCTGTGTATTGAAACCCCAGCTTACTACAATGCAAGGTATTGAGGGCGACCGCGCAGTAAACTGAGATCTATAAATTTGAATTGGGACTTGATTTAACCTATATACACCATGTTCATCTGTTGTCATAGTCTTTATATGTAGTATGTTGTAGATAAAGCTGTAAAGAGAATTATAGTGGTCAAGCTCTTTTGTAGTCTCCATCTAATCTCCTCACTCTTGTCGGTGTTGTCTTCATCTTGCATTAGTAGGAGGTTCTTGCCTCTGGTAAATGGATTAGAGGTCCATCATGCTCTCATCTCCAACCGCACAGGGATATGTTACTTGCCATTGCATCGTCTTGAAGTGACAGCCCTTTGAGTTCTATGGAATCCCTCTGTGCCAATTCTCCACTGTTGTCAAACTCCCTTCTCGCAATGCAAGGGACTGTCGCTCACCCTTGCACAGAGGGACTGTCATTGACTCTTCCGAAGCAGGTTATCCGGTCCTCCTAGGACTCTGATTTAGTCCTTGAGATGATGTTTCACTCCATACTCGCACCACCAAGTCTCGTCTGTGCTGATCCGATCGGGAGGCTTTCATCTCCAGGATTTACGACTTATGGGGTAAAGGTTTCACCATCTAATGTCTAACGACTAGGTTTCTCTTGGCGATTATCTGCTAACCTATATACATGAGTTTCACCTCGAGTTAAGATAAAAAGTACAGGACAAGATACTAAGTAGAAGAATTAAATAATAAACAAACAAAGATGAAATCAATGAGACATCTAATCTACTACTCGAACTCTAGCCTAGAAAAAAATTTAGTTACAAGAATTTATAACTAAAATACAAAACAAATAAATAGAACATTACAACCTTGTTTGTCTTCTCTCTAATACAATGTAAGAATGGCTACCAATGATTTATGACCCCTTGTCCATCCTACGGTTCACCCTTTTATAGCTGAAGGGTCGGGCAACCAATGAGAGAAAATAAATCTTTTCTAAATCTAATCTAATTAATCCCTAGATCTTATCTCAATCAAAGATCAAATCTAATACCTTGATTTATCCTCCTACCAAATGAAATTCATTATTTCCAAATAATTGAGCTAGATTTGTTAGTAGTATGCCCTACGCCAATATATTTGAGACATAGATGTATGGATTGTGTTAAACAAACATTGTGTTTATTTAGAGATATTTTATATAATTAATGTGTATTGGATATTTTATTCTTATTACTAAAATAAACTTTGACTATGATATTCTGCTTTATATCATCAAAGTATGTGACTTTGATAATAAAACTATAAAGTATTATGAATGATATTCTAAACCGTCCCTGATCATTCATAGGATGTTTGTGAGACAAACATACTTTATGATAAGCTATAAATGTACATCAGTATGTTAGTTGACTGATGGTCACGTTTTACTGATCATGAATAAGAGTTATTAAATCATTAACATAAGTATATGTTGGAGACCATATACTGGATTGACCCACTATGAGAATACTACATGGTTCGTATCATTAGTTATTCTCAGTAAAGAATGTATCTGTAATCCGTAGACTTGAGATTATCTTAGTTTCCTACATGAGAAATTTTGTACTTTAATATAATCTAACATTGTCTTTTACCGGGCGGTCATAAATATTATAATTAGGTATATAATGAATTATGCGGAGAAAAGAGTTTAAATAAGATAGGATTTATTCCTCTCATAAATTGAGAGAGATATCTTTAGGCTTCTTGATAATTTGATTGAAGAAACGCACAGCCGTGCTCGAGTGAATTAATAAGGAGTTATTAATGTCATTTCATGTTCAATCAAATTCGGTGTCAAGAAATATTTATCGACCAACGTAAGGTTGACACATACCATGCCTTACGGACAATATAGATATCGTGTAACAAAGGGATACAATGCATGAACATAAATTAGGTTTGATCGAATCATCTATATTTGCTTAATTTGGGTAATCATGATGTCTTGCTGGAGGCCGCTCATGATTTATAATCCGTTGTGATTATTGCCAACATTAGGTAAACCTACAGGGTCACACACAAAGAATAACTATTGAGACGTACACAGAAAAATCATAACTTATGTGATAAGTTGTATGAAGTGACAAATCCAATCCTACATCTTATATGATAAGATGTGTTGCATATATGGTTACATAGTTACCATGCATATAGGATATGAAACTTATGGACTATATAGGTATAAGAGACACCCCAAAGAAAAAAATATATCGAAAAGAGTATGTTAATTTCGTCTAATTTTGTGAGACAAAAAGAGAGAAAAATCTAAAAAACCTTCTCTTGTTATTTCTTTGAGAAAAATGAAGAACGAATACTAGCATATATCGTTCTCTATCCATTCAAAGGGGTTGTTCGTGT
The DNA here is from genome assembly GCA_024447665.1 of Juncus inflexus. Classification (NCBI taxonomy): domain Eukaryota; kingdom Viridiplantae; phylum Streptophyta; class Magnoliopsida; order Poales; family Juncaceae; genus Juncus; species Juncus inflexus. The sequence goes on from JAJHPC010000018.1 coordinate 3,847,080, forward strand.
GGATACCGGTAGAGGATGAAGCGAAGTGTGGCGTCTTTGTGATTTGAGTTGAAACTGTGATTTTGTTTGGAGAATCAGTTTGCTTGGAGAATCGGTTCGTTTGGAGATCGCTTGGAGATCAGTTTGTGAGACCGGTTAGGCAAAACATTCAAAGGATCGATTTGGAAACCAGTTTAGAATCGGGCAAAGAAATGCAAACCAAATTCGCATTCGATCATCACGGATTAAGCGTAATCCGAAGGTACAAAGTTATAAACTTTTCTTTGATTTAATTGTAATTCACGGATCCTTCTTTTGGGTTTCGAATTCGATTTTGTTTCATTTTTGGGTTTCCGCTGCGTTATGAACGGTAGAAAATCCAACAAGATTACTAAACATGTGCCATCTTCCACAAAAATCTACCACCGACTCTTTTCCTAGGCCATGGTGGCTCCTTACCTCAATCTCGGTGAGGCAAACGCTCGCTAGCAATAATTGTTGCCGAGGTTGTGGTAAAGAAGATAGGGTCCGATGAGCATAGTCCAAGATCCACCATTGGAATCTCCTTTATATAGTCCTAAAAGTCTCTTTTTAGATTCATTTGTCTCCAAATCACTTCTATCATTTAAATGTACACAAATATCAGTATAATTGAATTCTAACAAAATAAACATATAATAATTTAAAATGTATTGAAAGTAAGATACAAAGGAAGGAAATATGAATCGAAAATATAGATATGAATTTGATTGATCATTTTATTTTTAGGGTTAAGAGTTTTACTGTTAGGATGGTTAGGGGGTTTAAGGTTTGGTTATGTACAAGGTTAAGGGTTGTATTATGTTTAGTTTTGTATGTGTATCAAATATTAATGTAAAAGATTGTTATTATATATAAATTAAATTATTTAAGATTTTTTTTATATGGTTCCATATTTTTTTTAAATACTAATGAATTTCCTGTGGAAGACATGCTATAGCGATGAATGCGGCAATGCAAGATGAATATGATAAAATGTTGTTGTGACTAATTGTCGATTGTTTAGGATTGAGCTGTTTGGGTTTGTTACTGGTTAATTAGGGTTTAGTATTTTCATTTAGGGTTTAGGATTAAGGGGGTTAGGGTTTATGGTTTAGTAATTAGAGTTTAGAGTTGAATGATTAGGATTTATATGCTATTGTATAAGAATTAGGATTTGGTGTCGGATGGCTAAATAATAATTTTGTATGTGTATGCAATGTCATTGTATGCTCTAAAATGTGTCAAATTATAAATTAGTCCAAATTTTTTTTAAAAAGTAAAAAATCCTAAAATTTAAAATATAACTTGCTAATATGCTGTTAAATGTGTAAAATTACAAATTTCCCAAAACTTGCTAATATGCTCTAAATTGTGTAAAATTATAAATTTCTCCAAAAAAAATCCTAAAATTTAAAATATGGCCAACAACTTAATATTCTCTTATTGTTCCTCCGTAATAAATTTATGAAATTTTAAATATCCTTTTTTTTATTGACTAAGAATTAGTTCAGGACAGTGGCAGATCTTAATAAAAACTACCCCCCCCCCCCACCCACCCCTAAAGATTTTGAAGTAACAATAGTATATGTTATAATGATGACAATATATTATGTGAAAAATATACATGGGTCATGGCCTCTATATTATTTTTACAATTCTTTAAAGCTTTATATCTTATTATCATATCAAAGGCCTAAGTCCAATTTAATTGTATCACTCAAAAATAATAACTTTCTTCTTCTTTTTATTTCTATCTTCTCTCCCAAAGACAAAATAAAATAGAGTAGTGGAGTAGTGGTCCCAAGAGGGAAGAAGAAAAAAAAATTCCAATAAGATGGTCTAAACATTTTGATTTACATCGTGTGGGTTCGGCTGCAATATGCCGCGTGTGTCGAAAGCCATGCAAAATTAATGGACAACTAGGCTTATTTCTTTATTCTTTTTTTTTTGTTTTTCTATTTAATATTTTGAGTTTAGTACTTAATATTTCTCTACTAAAATATGGAATCACAATGTATTTTTCACGCACACTAGTTGATTGATTAAATATTTGAGTCATTTTCTTTTCTCTTTTCTCTCCCTATTTCTTTCTTTACTTTATTATTTGGTTATTTTGGTACTTGAAATATTTTCTATACCATGATATGGCCATGTATTTCTCATGCACAATAAGTGTTTTATTATATATTTTAGTCATTAACTTTTTTTTTTCTCTCTTTCTTTATTTCTTTACTTCATTATTTAGTTATTTAGGTGCTTGTATTAGTTTTTCTACTATCATATGTCCATATATTCTCATGCATAATAGGTGTTTGTTTAAATATTTGAGTTAAACAAAAAATACTATAAGAGTTTCTTTTTTATTTCATTATTTGACAAATGACAATTGACATCACTCTAACTTAGACTTAGTATACTAACTTCGTAACTTACTATTTATTGGTGTAGATTTTAAACTACTTACTAGTTATTAAATATGGCTAAAAGGGGATATAAGATTCTAGACACTTTTTTCAAGAAAGAAGTAAATAATGAGGGAGAAAGCATAATAGCATCAAGTTTGACACATCCAATAACCTCTCCACCTAAAACAAATGATCCAAAACCCGAAGAACCACCTACAAAAGCTCAAAAAAACGAGTTTGATAGAAAAAAAAAATGACGCGTGATCCCGGACAATGACCACAAAGTTGGGATTATTACATGAACCAAATAGATGATGTAAGAAGAGCTTACTTGAATTGGGGTCCATTTCATAAGCAACTCAAGAATTATCCTTTATCGGGCAATAATCCCCGACGCTTTTAATATTCATGGGTTAAGTTATTTCCATGGTTAGAGTACTCAGAGAAATATGATGCCGCATATTATTTTTCTTGCTTTCTTTTTGATAAACCTATTGGACGATCGGGGGTGGATGCCTTTATTTTAACGGGTTTCCGAAATTGGAAGAAAGTTAAAAATGACAAAAATTGTGCTTTTCTAAAGCACATTGGAATGGAACCTTGCTCTCCTCACAATCAAGCGGTACAAGCATGTGAGACTTTGTTAAATCAACCGTGTCACATTCAAAACATAATTAATTTTCAAGTGATGAATTACAAGAGAAGAACCATTTATGATTGAAAGTATCTGTTGCGTCAGTTAAATGGCTCGCATTTCAAGGATGTGCATTTAGAGGTCATGATGAAAAAGAGGATTCTAGAAACCAAAGTAATTTTCTTGAAATTATAAAATTTGTATCCCAATTTAGTGATGAAGTTGCTAAACTTATTTTGGGGAATGCTCCATACCATTCAAAATACACATCGCATCACATACAAAAAGAAATCTTAAATATCTTTGCTAGTAAAGTGCATGATGAGTTGGTTCTTCTAAACATCACGATGAGTTACAAAATACAAGAGAAGTTGAGTTGGCTAATTTATTAGAAAATGATGAGCTTGAGACGGGTCAACGAGCAAATCAAGTTGGCACTTCAAAAAGGGCTGGTGATACTCGTTGGAGTTCACATTACAATTCTGTATCGAGTTTGATTAATATGTTTCTCGTGACTAGCTCCGTTCTCCAAGATGCTACTATTGATAGAGATTCCTCAGCATCTCTTCGAGGAGATGCGGATACTTCTTATCAATATTTGGTATCATTTGAATTTATTTTTATCTTGCTAATGATACGGGATATAATGGGTATAACGGAGAATCTTTTCCAAGCTTAGCAAAAGCGAGGCCAAGTTATTATAAATGCAACACAATTAGTTTCATCCACCAAAATCGTTCTTCAAGATCTTAGAGAAAATGATTGGCAAACTTTCCTTGCTAAAGTGATATGTTTTGTGAAACTCATGATGTTGGTGTTCCAGATTTGAGTGCGGCTTATATTTTATGTGGAGGGCGTGCAAGCCATCAACCAAATCATTACACTATAGAGCATTATTTTAGAGTTGAGGTATTTTTTGTGACTCTTGATACACAACTTCAAGAGTTAAATAGCAAATTTAATGAGTCCGCAATAGAGCTTTTAATTCTTAACAATGCTCTCTCGATCAGGAAAGAGACTTTGATCAAACTCAATGATGACATGCTTTCATGCCTTGTGATCAAGACATATATCGTAGAACAAAAGGAATAAGCAAATGTCTATTCAGATAGGTTTATGATCGCTGATTATTTCATTTAACATGGGTAGTCATGACATCAGTCTAGAGGTTACGCATGACTTACGATCTTTAGAAGATCATTGCCAGCATTAAATGGAACCTACACGGTCACACAATGAACTCCATTCGTACTGGATGAATATGCCTCAAAACAGTTATACATATGATGTATAAATTGGTGAACGAAATAATAAATTATTGGATAATTAATTGAACAAAACAGTGTCATTCGTTGGCAACCTTAGCTTCCAAGTATTCCATTATGGAAATACCTATTTCGTTGGCAACGGAATAGTTCCGTTGGCAACGGAATAGGCGTAGATTAGGATTTTTAATTATGGTAACTGAGCAATCGTTCGCCTCTCTCTCTAGTATAAATAGAAGGGTAGAGTCTCTCTATTCCACATAAAATTCAGAAGCCCTAGAGACGTCTATTACACAGAAAAGAGAGAGACAGTTTTGAGAGATTTTCAGAAAGTATTTCCGGACTTATCTAGCCAAGTCCAGTTATTCTTTACGTCTAAAGTTCACGTGGATACGAGTAGAGGTTCTCTATCTTGAGAACTTGCGAGCGATCGATCTTCATCCCTAAGAGAAGCAAGGAGGTCACGAGTCGAGCTTCAGGAAGGAGAAGGTTGCAAGTCAGAAAAGTTCAGACCTACATCCGTTCTACGTCTCTCGGATCAGGAAGATCCGAGGTATAAATTTTAATAGTTAATCTCTTACTTTTATTCCCTTAAGATAGATCCTAGGGTGGGTTAAATCCATAGGTTTCGCTGCGCATGTAACGTACATGGCTATGGATTTGCCAACAGTGGTATCAGAGCATTCGTAAGGAAATAATCGTCGATTACATATTTAAAATTTAGTAAATTCTAGTATAATAAATTTTAGGATTTTGAAAATATTATTTCAAAACATCACGGAAATAGTTTCTAGGCATATAATATTGGATATTATGATTTTCTGGAGTTTCGAAAAATATTTTTTTGAAATCCGTTTTGGAAACGGAACTAAAACAAAAGAAAATACGAATTTCCAGCATGTCTCCGTTGAGAACGGAGTACTTCCGTTGTGAACGGAATAGTTCCGTTTAGAATGGAATAGTTCCATTACCAACGGAATAATGCAGATTTTGCGAGAATCCCTAATTTTTGTTATACAAGGAATTTAAATATACAAATATGGTATGAGCTTTAGATCTGTGATTGTTTTGTGATGTAATCTTGTGTGTGAATGCTTGTAATTTTATTTAATATCTATGGCAACTAGTCAGTTGTCCAAAGTTGTAATTATGGCAACCTGTGAGTTGTCCAAATTTGTAAATTACCTTTTCTAGCAATAGGATAGTTATTAGGATAGATATTATTTCAAGACTTCAAGGCAAGATATCTTGGCGCAATCTTCAGAAGATGGCATTGGATCTTCGAACACATAACGAAGGGTTCGTTAAAGATTACTTCTGCAATCTAGAGATAGCTCTAGTGTTAGGAACCTCATGATCGCTCATGAGTATTAGGCTCATACCATATTTAACTTAGTTTCTGTGATGTTTATATTTATAAATCTAAAATAAAATTCTTCAGAATGTTAAGTAAGGAAGTGCCCCCTATGTCACTGAAGCCCTCGGTACTTAGACAATCTTCCATGTGAGTCATGCCAAAGCTGAGCATATGGAGGATTGTCTTTGTAAAGGAGGGTATGCGGAAAATGGCGTCCAGCATGGGTCATGCTAAAGCTGAGTATGCTGGACTCTATTTCGCTGATAATCATACATGGTTAAACTTAACTGAGCAAGCAAGTCGGACTTGGGCTCAGGGCACAAGATGGAATAAATACACTGGGCATATGATGCTCATTCCATGAAAGGAAAGAGTTGTATATGATACAATTGGAAGCGTTCCTACCTAAATAGTTGTGTATTGAGGGTTGTGCCAAAACGCACTTAATACTCAATGAAATATGGATCTTGACTCACTATGAAACCTCATTTATTTGAAGTTTCCGAATCAATACTACTGAAGGTGGTTGATTTGAAGAAAAATAGTGGGAGTATAATATATGAAACAAAATTAGAATAATTCTAATTTTAAATAATAAACTTTACATTGCATATTAAACTTGTAAAATGAGTTCAAAATTTACGGACTTACGATCTATCCTTGAGAAGGATAAGCTCGATGGCACAAACTTCCCTGAATGGCTCAGGACTCTGAGAATTTATCTCAAGAGTGAAGGAAAGTTGAATGTCCTTGAGACAGCCTTCGACCGCTTCTAGAGTCGTAAAAGATATCTATCAGAAGTGTATTGACAATTCCGATGAAGTAGCCTGGATGATGTTAGCAGGAATGAAACCTAAGCTTCGGAAGCAGACAGGTTTCATGGATGCCTATGATACGATCAAGGGGCTTAAGAAAATATTCCGAAAATATTCCTCTTTCTAAATCTCTACTTGGATATTGGATATCCACTGTAATTCTCACATTCTGAATGTGAAGGATATTACTCAGAAGTAGAAACTAAGCTTGAGGAGAAGTCAACCTACAAGTGGGGAATGAAGCAAGAGTTGCTACATTAACTCTAGGATTTTATTGACTTAGCCATTGTGGACTTGTAATGAAATTAATGTTATTTCGACATTAGCATTAAAATGGTTGTAAAATTTATTATTTGGAATAATAAAATTTTCCTAGATAAATCTATTTGAAATGTTCACTTAGAACATAACTTTTATATGCTAAATAATAAGTCCATTGATTTCATACTTCTAGCAATGTCATCTTAGTCACAAAATATGAATCACATTTCTAAAACTCCATTCCATGTGGAAAGATTGACTCACTGGATCTAGGATCATTGAGACGTGCGAATTCTATTTATCGAACAGGATGACAAGAATGGGCAACCATCACGAAGTTGATGGGTTAGTCTCATGCATATAGATGCATGAGAGACAAAAAAAATAAGCTGGCTAGAAATAAGAAATATCAGATTTTCATATTAAAGTGTTTTAAGTAAAAGGTTTACTTAATGAAATACAAAATATTTGAAATGTTCAAAGTATTTAAGAATGAAATTCGACATCGCCTTGACAAGATAATAAAATGACTTCGATCAGATCGAAGTGGCAAGTATTTGACTCAATAGTTTGACAATTACCTTAGAAACTGTGGAAAAGGTTTCACAATTAATTCTATATGCAACATCTCACTATGTTCACATAAAGAAGAAAATGAAACTTGTTGGATAAGATTCAGTCTATGCCTCAGAGACTCTTATAGGTTTGTACTCTTGCATATACTAAACATTGAATATCATAAGATTCAAAAAGACACCATATGTGATATGGGTTTGGAATAGTCCCAAATTGCCTTTAAAGGTTAAAGTACGACTCGTGTAAAAAGGTTTGACGATGTCAACACAACAATCTCATAAATATTTGTGGAATATCAATTTGATATTGTTTTACATCCATTATGAGTTCAAATTATTTGCTACTCATAATTCAGACTTCTTTAAAAGATATAATCTCCTAAAGAAGCAGTGGGAGTGTAATACATCTCGAAAGGTTAGAGATCCATATACTAGCGATGAACCATTAATGAGTCTATCAAGTAGTTGATAAGGCTGTACTTGAAACATAAGGTCCTCCTCACAAACCTGGTAGACATTAAGGTGAGAGATATGATCTCTCATAAAAGATGCTCATAGAGGATGAGTCGACTTTCTACCGAGGAGACTGTGAAGAGACAATGTTCTCAAAATGGTTGGACCATGAGAACTGAGATGTAGCGTATATACATCCAATCATATTTGGAACTTGATTGGAGTATCCAATGGTTTGATAACCATTGCATACAGTACATGGAAAACCTAAAATAGCAAAGAAAGTAGATGTAGTATGGGCGATAGTAAAAGGACTTTCTCACCCTGTTGCTATTACGAATTCTAACTTCCATAGCACAATGTGATTGTGAATGATGGAACAAGGATATAAAACTCACATTCCTTTATAGGAACTTTAATGTGGATATATCTTTGATACATGGCAAGAGTTTTGTGATCGTGAGAATTCTGAAAGGTAAATTCATGGAATAAAGCAAGCATCTCATGACGGATCTATTTGACAAAGTAAATTGAAGAATCTGACTTAATCAAAATAGATGCAACCACCTTGATTTCAAGAAATTCAGTGGGAGTATAACAATCTTCCTGCATTACAACAACTTACAGTTAGGAGTTGAAGTCTATACAGACTTATGGTTGTAAGATAAAACACATTGGTAAAATATTGAAAGAATTCGATGTGCAAGAAATGTTCTTGCTCATGGTGTTCATATGAATGATGGAAAGATAAACGAATGAGATTTTGTACGTTTAGCCATACGTTGAAATCTTCAACATGCAAGAAAGCGTTCTTGCTTATGACATTCACATGAATAATAAAATGATATAAGAATTAGATATTATACCTTCAATCATCTATTGAATATTCAATATGCAAGAAAGAGTTCTTGTTTGTGGCACTAATATGAACAATGAAAGGCACATGAATCAAGATTCTATGCTTTTAACAATATATATTGAAGGAGTTCAATATGCAAGAAAGGATTCTTGCCTACGACGTTTATATAATGAAGACATGCGCTTATCATCTGTTTATTGAAAGGTTCAATATACAAGAAACAGTTCTTGATAACAGGATGAATAAGAATTTTAAGCCATACAATGTATTGTGCAATATGCTTGGAGCATACGAGAGCGTATTATGTGACTAGGATAAATATCTAAGTTCTTAGAAAAAAACTAAGACATCCTGATCTATCAGAAGCTAGGTAGTGGTAAGAGATTACACGTTCCTAACATGGATCATTATCGCAATTCATTTATTTCGAATACAGTAATTTGGAAAGAGTTCCAAATAAGGTACTGTAACTGAAACAAGACCATATTGTCACTTTAGAAGCGGACAATAGGTATGCCTTGATCATGGAACGTGGAATAGTCCCGATTGCTCTTAAGACCTGACGATCTATGTTATAAACAAAGAGTCGCTTAGAATGGAGCAACAAGGATACATGCGCCTGTTTTAGAAGTTCTCGACTAATTATAGAGATGAACAATAGTCGTTACAAGTTTGCAATGTAAATTTCTATAATCTGATAGGCATATATTTTCCGCTAGTAGAACATAAAGGTCATGTTGTCAAATGAGCATTGGATGCTTAAGATTGGCCTAGTGCAAGTGGGAAACTGAAGGAATTATGCCTTAGGCCAAAGTGTTGGACTAGAGATTAGATTATGAGAAACACGTTTATTCAGTTCATATATGAATGAGTGTATGGGTGACTAATATGTTTATATATATTAGATCGACCACGAATGACACTTCGGGTTCACGTCATCAGAATACGTGATTCTGATAGTAGAACTGTGAACCAACGAATGACATTCTAAACTGTCCCTAATGATAAACATACTTCAAGTAAGAAGTTACATACCCACACTAGTATATTCGCAGACTCGATGATCATGTTCTGCTGATCATGGACATAGAGATGTCAAGTGTGGGATATAGGTACATGTTAGAGAACACGTACTGGACTGACCACTATGAGAATATGCATGGTATATGTCATTAGTGATTCTCATATGAATAGTGTGCTTATTCCTACGACCTGAGGTCACCATCCATTTCTGTATGAGGAACTGCATACTTTAATATGATCTTACGTCATCCGTAACGGGATGATCATTAGGGTCATCATTAGGTATGCACTAAATCCCTGACGAGGAATGTGAGTGACCAAGATGGAATTTGTTCCTCTTGTTAAGAGGGAGATATCTCTAGGCCCCCTGATGAACTAGGACTGAAGGAAATGCATGGCCATGCTCAAAATGGATTAACATGTGTTGTTAATATCATTTTGTATTTATTCAGTCTAATTCTCGATCAGGAAAGAGACTTTGATCAAACTCAAGGATGACATGCTTCCATGCCTTGTGATCAACACATATATCATAGAACAAAAGGAATAAGCAAATGCCTATTCAGATAGGTTTATGATAGCTGATCATTTCATTTAACATGGGTAGTCATGACATCAGTCTAGAGGTTACTCATGACTTACGATCTTTAGAAAATCATTGCCAGCGTTAAATGGAACCTACACGGTCACACAATGAACTCCATTCGTACGGGATGCATATGCCTCAAAAAAGTTATACATATGATGTATAAATTGGTGAACGAAATAATCAATTATTGGATAATTAATTGAACAAAACAGTGTCATTCGTTGGCAACGGAATAGTTCCGTTCCCAACGGAATATATATGAAAACTGAAATAACCTTAGCTGCCAAGTATTCCGTTATGGAAATACCTATTCCGTTGGGGTCGGAATAGGTGCAGATTAGGGTTTTTAGTTATGGTAACTGAGTAATCGTTCGCCTCACTCTCTAATATAATAGAAGGCCAGAGTCTCTCTATTCCACATACAATTCAGAAGCCTTAGAGGCTGTCTATTACACAGAAAAGAGAGAGAAAATTTTGAGAGATTTTCGAAAAGTACTTCCGGACTTGTCTAGCCAAGTCCGGAAAGTATTTTGATAGAGAAAATAGACGGCCTCTCCTCTAAAATTTATAGCTCGGATCTTCCTGATCCGCGAGACGTAGAACGGATGTAGGTCTGAACTTTTCTGACTTGCAACCTTCTCCTTCCTGAAGCTCGACTCGCGACCTCCTTGCTTCTCCTAGGGATGAAGATCGATCGCTCGCAAGTTCTCAAGATAGACAAGGAATAACCAGACTTGGCTAGACAAGTCCGGAAATACTTTCCGAAAATCTCTCAAAATTTTCTCTCGGAAATACTTTCCGAAAATCTCTCAAAATTTTCTCTCGGAAATACTTTCCGAAAATCTCTCAAAATTTTCTCTCTCTTTTCTGTGTAATAGACGGCCTCTAAGGCTTCTGAATTGTATGTGGAATAGAGAGACTCTGTCCTTCTATTTATATTAGAGAGAGAGGCGAACGATTGCTCAGTTACCATAACTAAAAACCCTAATCTGCGCCTATTCCGACCCCAACGGAATAGGTATTTCCTTAAAGAAATACTTGGCAGCTAAGGTTATTACAATTTCCATATATATTCCGTTGGGAACGGAACTATTCCGTTGCCAACGGAATGGCACTGTTTTGTTCAATCAATTATCCAATAATTGATTGCTTTGTTCACCAATTTATACATCATATGTATGACTGTTTTGAGGCATATTCATCCCGTACAAATGGAGTTCATCGTGTGACCGTGTAGGTTCTATTTAACGCTGGCAACGATCTTCTAAAGATCGTAAGTCATGAGTAACCTCTAGACTGATGTCATGACTACCCATGTTAAATGAAATGATCAGCGATCATAAACCTATCTGAATAGACATTTGCTTATTCCTTTTGTTCTACGATATATGTCTTGATCACAAGGCATGGAAGTATGTCATCCTTGAGTTTGATCAAAGTCTCTTTCCTGATCGAGAATTAGACTGAGTAAGTACAAAATGATATTAACAACACATGTTAATCCATTTTGAGCATGGCCATGCATTTCCTTCAGCCCTAGTTCATCAGGGGGCCCAGAGATATCTCCCTCATGACGAGAGGAATAAATCCCATCTTAGTCACTCACATTCCTCGTCATGATTCAGTGCATACCTAATGATGACCCTAATGATCATCCCATTACGGATGACGTAAGATCATATTAAAGTATGTAGTTCCACATACAGGAATTCATGGTGACCCAAGCACACTATTCATATGAGAATCACTAATGACATATACCATGCATATTCTCATAGTGTGGTTAGTTCAGTACATGTTCTCTAACACGTACCTATATTCCAGACTTGACATCTCTATGTCCATGATCAGCAGAACATGATCATCCAGCCTGCGAATATACTAGTGTGGATATGTAGTTTCTTAGCTGAAATATGTCTATCTCTATAAACATCCTACATATCACTAGGGATAGTTTAGAATGTCATTCGTTGGTTCACAGTTAATCACGTATTTTGATGACGTGAACCCGAAGTGTCATTCTTGGTTGATATAAGATTCACAACCCATACACACAGATATATAAGAAACAACTTTAAATGAATAAATAATAATGTCTTAATACATAATCCATTTCCTAGCACAAATACATTTGGCCTAGGGCACTAATCCTACACAATATACCTTACATGAGAAATTGACTGGGAGCCATAAGGACTACTAAATAAAATAATTAGAGATTAAATTTCATGGGAGTTATTTTGAAGCTTCTAATATTGTCAGCAAGATATGAGAGCTCAGGAGTGCATAAAATCGGGTGCTCCGAAAAATTCAAATGACTCCCAATTTTTAAACACATAGCGGATTCTCCTTCAATGGGAGCCCGGGAGCCACAAATTGTGGAGGTAATTAGTCAGTCCCTTACAGTTGATCTACCAATTGTTAATTGTATTGATTAAGGATGTTTTACCAAATTAGGATTAATAAAGTTTTCTAATACTTGCAAATAACTTATGTTATTGCTAACAACTGAAGTCATCTAAGTTTGGTATTGATTCCGTGATATTCCAAATTTGATTTCAATGATATTTATTTTATTCACTCTTGCAAATAGCGGTTTGTAGTGGTACAATAGCGGCGCTATAGTAGTTTCAGGAAGCTAAGCGGGCAGTGGTTTGTTGCGGTGTAGCATTTTTTGATAATTTAGCGACGGTGTAGCATTTTTCGATAATTTAGCGACGAAACGGTCCGCAATAGCGGTGTTGCGTGTGTGTGTGTGTTGCGGAGTAGCGGTATGAATAGCAATTTTTATGGATTTTTTTTAATGGGTTTATTTTAATGGATAAATATGTTGTATTTTAATATTATTTTGATTTTGGATATGTAACTTTTGGCAAAAACATTTCAAACTTTTATTGTTAATATTTTAATATTCATTATATTTTTGTATTGCATATTTCTTCTTTTAGATTTTGTAGTGTATATATTACGTAGTGATATATAGGAAAAAAAATGTTTATACATATTATCCGCTGCAAAAATGAATCTCCGCAATATCTGCGCTATACGCAATTCGCTACATAAAAATTTGTAAACGCAACACACCACAAAACGCAATTTGCAACATTGATTTTATTGAACATCTACTTTTATTATTTATGTCTTTTAGTTTCTTCTTGGAGTTGAAAGGAAATTTCAATTGAAAACAAAATAATTTTTTATGTTCGAAAATATGACACGGTGCAAATATGTGTGCTGACTAGCCTCTATTAGTGATATATATCATGGTCCTTTTTATGTTATAATTTGAGGTACTAACGGTATTACCAGTTTATAAACCAATAAAATGCAATCGGAATATTATTTATGTAGCATATTTACTCATGTAAAGCTATATTTCAAAAATTGTACGCAGCATGACGAGAAATTCCAACGGTATTTCGATAGAATTTGTTATGAAAATATTATTTTTATAGTTGGTTATAATATTTGTAAAATAAATATTGTCTGAGATACCATAGGATACTCTGTCACGTTGTGTAGCATTATTATATATATTTTTTATCTATTTAGTTCAATTTATGTTTTGCTTGTATACCGTAAGAATAATTTAGTGCAACCCGGGTGCTCGTGCCGGGGCTAGTTTCCTATTTCCAATCAAACCTCCATAAAATCCACCAAATCTATAAGCAAGACTACCATTACCTTTCCTATTCCTATCATAATAATAAGCAAGCCTATCATTACTTATCCTATTCCTATCACAACGCACTTTTATTCCTATTCCTAAAATTTACTTCGAAATGGCCCCCAAAAGCTCCTCTCACTCCTCTTCGCTCACTTTCTTCTCGACTCCAAACTCCTCTCCTCTTCCCCTCCAAGAGAGCCGTGCCTGCCGTGCCTGTGACGTGGCGTAATCCTCCAGTCTAGCTCCGGCGACGGACCAGCCACGGCGACTCTTCCAGTGACCACGGCGGCGCGTCAGGTTAGCTCTTTAGATTAGGTTTACGGTTTCTTTGCTGTCTTTTTCTTTTTTTCCTCAAACCCTAGTTTGATTGGGTAATGAAATTATTAGATTAAGATGCGCCATCAATGAAGGATTGAAAAGTTAGAATATCAATTCTTTGTAATTACATTTAGAAGCTAAGTTCCCTTTATTTTTTATTTTTCAAATATAAAGTACTTCAGAAGTGAATTTCTCATTGTGGCGGCTTGGTAATTTGATTATATTTTCTTCTAGTTTAGGTGTGGTACAAAATTAAACATGTGTTATGTTGCTTTTTCTATTATGATCTTTTGTGTTATTATTTTTATTGGAATTTGGATACTAGGTTTGAATTTTACTTTCTCTCTAGTAATTTACAAATGATAATTTATCGGCATGAGTTCGATGGATAGTTACTTGTATTTTGCTATGTATTTACATATTATACTCTTAAGAAAAGTTGTTTAATAATACTTGTTGCAGTTTCAGTAGCAGCTTTAGGGGTGCTAATATGGCGAGGAAACTCCATCATTATAAACTGTAAAATGGTATATACTATAAACTGGTAAATACTAGTCTTGTTGGTAACTTATTTTAGTCAATATTTTGCTTGTATTTGCATCTTGCTTTTGCTTCTTTGGAAATTAATACGTTAATATATGTTTCATATAGGTCCAAAAAGGATGGAGGACTACTTTTGTCGTATTTTGAATGTAGCTTCAGGTTTAGGTCAATATTTCATCCAATTTTTTGGTATGCCTTATATCTTTTTTTTTCCTTTATTGGATTGAATATTTTCCATATTTTTTTTTCTTTCTCGCTTTGTTTTTTGTCTGGCTTTTTTTGCGATAAAAAATAATGTTTAATCCTCTCTGTCCTGTTGTGGAGAGAAAAATAATATCCCAAAAAGATCAACATCTCCTTTAATTTTGCAATTAAATCTTGTCAATAATTATCCACAATTGTAATCAAGCCTCAATTTGATCCAATTTAACCTCACATTGACCCTCAATTGTGAAATTAAGCCTCAAAATAAACAAATTTATTGTCAATCTTCCTCAATTGTGCAATTACACATAAACAAGCGAGAAACGATAGAAAGAAGAAAAAATTGTTAATTTGTGTTTTTTTAACTTTTCTAGAGGATGCATTTGGATTTATTTATTGCGAGAGCAATCCCTATTATGAATATGAAGCTTCATTTGCTGGATATTTCTCTGTTGAAGAGGTTTTGCTTCCTCCTCATAATACCAGGGAAAATCAGAATGTAAATACATGCCCTTTATTTGATGGGTTAAGAAGCACTATTTCATTAATCAAAAAGGGGTATGATTTTTATCTATCTTTTTCTAACTAACCAAAAGTGTTACATATTAATGATTCCTCCACTTAATTTGCGGGTTTTATTTTTGGAATCCCAACCCAACTTGAAAGTATAATGTTAGAATACTCGCAATTTGTATAACAAGAATGACAGATATACCAAAATATCAGAAAAATGGAACAAAAACCAATAAAGAAGTCAATTGATCTTTTTTATTGGAAAATATTTGAGAAACATCTTACAAGCTGTGCATATGATGTTGCAGATTGATGCTTCCTCTATGCGGATTAGAATTGGGTTGTAAATTAGTGACCCATTGTTTCATATGTTGCACTCTTTACGTCCAAAAGACTCAAGTAAAACTACAAGGGTGAGTTCTTACCTTAATTAACCCTCTGTTTTGTTATCATGATCAATTAAGCCTTAAATCTACTTCAATTTCTACTCAACGATGTGATGGATCTCACATCATACTTCTATACATGCCTTTTACTTTCTTACTTTGCACTTTCATAAAATTGTCCCATTCAATTTCCCTTAGATTCCCATTATGCATTGGCAAACCTTCTGCACTTAACTTTTCATCCAATTTACAGTATTTTCATTTCCTTGGCTATTTATTGTCTAATCATGCTTTGCTTCAAGCTTAAATCCAATTTCATTTGCACTCAACCATGCATACATCTCAGATCATATTTGTATATATGGTTAAATTAAGCTGTAAATCTATTTCAATTTCTACTCAACGATGCGATGAATCTCACATAACACTTCTATCTATGCCTTCTACTTTCTTATTTTGCACTTTGATAAAATTGTCCCATTCAGTTTCTTAGATTTCCATTGATTTCAAGACATGCATTGGCAAACCTTCTGTTCTTAACTTTTCATCCAATTTACAGTATTTTTCTTTCCCTTGGTTATTTATTGTCTAATCATGCTTCAATTAAGCCTTCAATCTAATTTAATTTGTACTCAACCATGCACACATCTCAAATCATACTTTTATATATGTTTTTTTTACTTTCTTATTTTGCACTTAATTATTTTGCTTGATTATTTATGTTGTTTTGTAGGTTGATATATCGCTTGAGGACAACACTAGAAGGATCTTCTGAGGACATCGGGTGGTTACAGAAGACGAAAAATTTACCACCAGTGGTTGACGGTACGAGTCAGTTCAAGGAGCTACTTGCTGATGTCAGGTAAATCTTAAAAACAAAAATAAAAACCTAATTTACTTTTCTTAGATTTAAGAGATGTAACTTTACACACTTGCATGCTTGTTTTGAAGGCATGCATTGTTCCTTCAAAAAAAGAAAAGAAGGAATATATTGATATTTTTTGAGGTTTTAATATTCTCCTGTATGAATGAGGAAGCATTTATTATAACTGGGTTTGTTGAATGTTTGGATCACATTGCGTGAAGCACTCAAGGCATGCAAGTGGCTTGAAAAGTGTTGGGTTTATTTTGACACAACACATGAATGCTTTAATTCTTCTTCCTTTTGCAGAAATGGCGTGCATCAGCTACCTAACACACTAGTTTATCTTTTCATTCCTGGTAAGAACAATATCTCTGATATTATACTCGTGCCAAAGAATCGTCTTTGAAACAACGAGCCATCTTTACTTGATTCTTTCACAGGCTTGTTTAGCAACCACAGCCCCTTGTATTTCGTCAGCACTAAAAAGTTCTTCTCCAAGATGGGCCTCACTTGCCACATCGCCAAAATTCACAGTGAGGTAAAAACACATTATTAAGAACAAAATTTACCAAAATACCCCTCAACTAAGACCAATTCCCCTCAATTTTTTCAGGCATCAGTGGAGAAAAACGCATGGGAGCTCAAACAGTACATAGAAGAGCTCTACTGGGGATCCGGCAAAAAGATAATGCTTTTAGGGCACAGCAAAGGCGGTATAGACTCAGCCGCTTGCCTCTCAATATACTGGCCCGAGCTGAGAGAAAAGGTGGCGGGCTTGGCTTTAGTGCAGAGCCCGTACGGCGGTACGCCGATCGCTTCTGATATAGTGAGACAGGGTCAGATTGCAGACAAGGAGTCCAGAAGGATAATGGAATTCATTATTTGCAAATTAATCAAAGTAGTTGTTTCTTTCTGTCTTTTATGAAGAAAGAAAGAAAAATTGTAAAAAGCCCTTACATTATTGGAAATTGCAGAAAGACCCTCCGTTCTTTAGGAAATTGCAAAAAATCTCTCCATTATTGGAAATTGCAAAAAAAAATACTCTGCTTTACGTGAGGCTTTATGCAATTTCTAAAACTGGATGGGCTTTTTAGCATTTTTATTAAGAACAGAGTTCTTTCTTTCTGCAATTTAAGCAGAAAAATGCATGGTTTTTTTTTTTGCAAATTTGTCAATTAAAATCACGTCTTGATATCTTTTCTTCATAGGGTGACATGAGAGCTTTAGAGGACCTTACGTACGAAAAACGGAAGGATTTCATATCGAAACACAAGCTTCCTTCTGAATTGCCAATCATATCTTTCCACACTGAGGCCAGCTCAGCGCCAAGCGTGCTGGCCACAATGTCTCTTATCGCTCATACTGAGCTGCCTTGGCTCCCTTTGCCGCGGTTTGTGACAGAATCGGATGAGTTCTATTCGTTTTTGGCTTCTAAGAAGGTTCCTGTTGTTATTCCTATGTCGGCTGCCATGGCCATTAGTGCTCTTCATTTGAGGTTATGGTTTAAAAAATAACTTAAAACTAAGAGAAAATTGCAATAAATGCACTGTTGATTTGGCATGTTTAGTCTCTGTACTTTAACAAATTGTTCATGGTTAGGTCCCTAACTCAGGGGCTAGTCATGCATGTTTTCACAAATCAGAGGATCAAGGTTGTAAAATTATTAAAACGGGGACTAAATTGCAACCCAACAAAAGTACAGGGACTAAAGGTGCATTTATCCCAAAATATAGAAAATTCTAATTTGTATTATTTTTTTGTTTTGTTTTTCAGGTTGAGATACGGTGAGAGGAGTGATGGATTGGTAACAAGGCGAGACGCTGAAGTTCCTGGTTCAGTTGTCGTAAGATTGGAAAGGAAATTGGATCATGCGTGGATGGTTTATTCTTCAATGAAGAGGAACCCGATGGAGGCAGACGCCACCGAGATGTGCGAGGCTGTTCTCACCATGCTTCTGCGTATCGGAAAGGGAAAGGAGACGAAAATTTCTTAGGTGGTGTTTTGGATGGAATTTATTTATTTTATGGATGTTTTATTGCTTGAATTTTTTGGATGGGTTCAAAATGGTTTTCTTTTGTGTTGTGGTATCAATGGGGGTAAAAAAATCTCAGTTTCTTTTATTATAACTATGATATTGTACCAACTGGATTAGGAACTGTCGACTAGATTGCAAGTGAAAATTATTTTCACTTGCCATTTATTTTACATACTATCCGTCATATAAATGCAGTAAGATTAAAAAGAAAAATAAATATGAAACATTGTATGCTTTTGCCATACAGATTTTAGATTTAACCATACTTTCTCACTGAATATGAGAAACATAGATTCAGATTGTGTACAACCAGGAATCATGGGATTTTTTTTAGCGTGCTGATGGTTCTCAATTTTCACTTGGATTTGTTAGCTGTTTTATTATGATCATACTTCTAATTGAATAATTTTCATAATTTTTACAGTTCTGATGTCCGTCAAAATAATATTAAACTGTACAGAATCATTGTTTTGTTACAAATGCAAAATTTCACTTGTACCCCTAACAAATTATAGATCTCATGATTTCACGTATGCCTACAAAACTTAAAATACCACGAATACTCGCATAAAATCACTCATATGTTTTGAATACCCCTACAAAAACATTAATTATATCATGAATCCACTAGAAATCACTAATGCCCTTGCCGTTAATATTCCAACAAGATTCGTTAGTCAAAGAACATTTTTAATGATTTTATTGTTATCAGTTACTTTATTAAAAATATAAAATGACCATTATAGCCTCAATTTTTATTATTTCATTAATGTTTTTCATAAAATTATAAATTTTTCTATGAAATATCTTTATCTTGAACTAGTCATATATAGATAAAGCAGCTAAAAAAGAACATAGAATGTCTCAATACAATTCTTACTTTATTTACATAAGGGAAAAACAAGAAAACAAAAAATAACAGTAATCTTAACAATAAATCTAACATGAGGGTATTCAAGATATATGAGTGATTATGTAGGAGCATTTGTCATATTTCACTTTTTGCATAGGCATACATAAAATTGTGATGTTTTGTAGGGATACGTGTGAAATTTGGCCTATTATGAAAATGTAAGGAACAATGGCTGGTACGGTAATCGTTGATATTTATTATTAACTAAACTCTGACTGGTTAACAAATGGAGATATATCTCAGCGATCACATAAAGGATCCATTATGCAGCCAAGAGATAATAATTACGAAAAAACCCAACAATGAAGATTGAAAAACTTGGAGAATAAACAAGAGGTGGAACCAAGAATAATTCATAGAGGGCCGAAACCATATCAAAGACAAATCAATTGATTAACTTTTTTGTTCAAACATCGTAATTTTAATAAATCATGACTCGTTATCTTGATAGGCCAGTTTAATATTTCATAGCAAACAGTAAATTTAAGTAATGTTTAATAACATTTTAATTATACTAAAAAAATTCATTAAAAAAATCTACTAATTTAACAAAATAATACAATAAAATTATGTAATTTAATTCTAGAAATAGTATAATAATTGCATACCAAAAATTTAAACTCCGGACTTTTAATCTAAATTAAATTAAAAAAAATAATCTTTTTCAGAACAAGTTAAAAGGTCAGTCTTGTACGCAATTCTTTGATATTACCACAAAATTTATGACTAATTTAAACATTATCCATCTAATTGAAAACAATTATTACCTTTACTTGTATGAAAATTATATAGACTAGAATATAGATAAAAATGGAGATGACATCAAATTTTTTAACATAATAATTCTATATGATTTACAAAGCAAGAATCTTTTGTATGTTTTTTTCTCAACGTACATCTAATGTCGTGAGTTTTTGAAGAAGAGATTAGGCGCAAATATAATGGCCTATATGTAAATCATTTTAATACACAATTATATTCATTTGACTTCAATGCCATATAGAATATGCTTTAAAGGATGTGTGATGCTGTCAGAACTTTTCGTGTTGAGCTTTTTCATTTTAGAAATATAACCTTCGTATTCTTGTTATTCTTAGTAAATCATCTTGCCATTCATAGAAGGGGTCGAATATTAACATCTAAGGACTTGAATTAAAATTATGAAGGACAAAGATAAAATTTTCAATTTATAAGGGGGGGGCATGGCCCCCTATCCCTAGGCCCCTGCCTGCATCCGCCACTGAGAATAAATATAGACAGTTGAAATCTTCAAGTTCTTTTTCAGTTTTTCTACCTTTTATTCTGAACCTTTAACAGTTTGACCCGCGTGTTACATACTCAATATCTATTGCTATTGACAAATTTAGTAAATCGTGGTAAAACAAAAAGGAAAAAAAAAAAGAAAAAAAAATGATCAAACTGCACAATGTAATCTCACCCTCAATTGCAATAGGAAGAATGAGAAAACCGAAAAAAAGAATCTAAACTTGATCTTCCACATTCTGATGGTATCTCACATTTCTGGCTTTTGCGGATTCTTTGTAGTTCTTGTACTCTTTGCTTGGTGTGGCCTTATGTGTTGCACGTGGGTTCTGAACTATAACAAGCACTGGATCGATTGATGTACCGAAATTGATAGAAGAGGTTCTCTGTAAGTACATAATAAGAGTTATTATAATGTTTATAGAGTTTTATACAAAATGCAAGGTATTATTTGTAAAGTTTTCAGATTTTAAAGCTGAGGATAGTAAGAAATAGAGAGAACTTAAACTTACCACACCAACATGCCATTCTTGAGATATTAGCTCTTTGAAATCAGCTGCATCTACTTCCTGAAATTATTTTTTATTTTATTATCTATTGAAATTTAGTGAACTAGTTAATTAACTGCACTGATAAATAGATAATTACATTACATAAGTACATAAATATAAATAACTTCAAATAAAATGAAAAAGAAAGAGCATACCACACTATAAACTGGAGGTACAGAAATTTCCCAGCTGGACTTTGAAACAGGCATCACTGAAAAATGCATAAGTGCTTCTGGTATTCTGAAATTCCATCTGAAATAAAAAGACAAGAAGTAAACTAAAATTAATTTACACATAAGAAATAAAAAGAAACTAATTTCCAAACTTCATATAAAGGATTAAAATTGAGTATGCAAAATATGTATAGTGTCTGATTGAATTCTGTACCAGTTGGATCTAATTGGTTCTTAAAAAATTTCTTCTATTTTGTATTGCTCAATTTAGTAACTGAACCTCAATAAGTTGAGGAACTCAGAAAATATATAAAAAACATTCTTTGTACTTAGTAATTGTCCAAAAATAGAATTTATGTACCAGTACTGTACTGGATTGATATCATGATAGCGAATTTTGGTAAATGTTAGATTTTGCAAATTTAGTCATTTTCTAATGACAGTATACTTTATGAACTTACCCAATGTACAAAAATATGCAAAATTGCACCCATTCGCGCACCAACAAACGGAACCAATAATTGTCTGGCGTGTCATCAGTATTTATATTAATCTGCATCGACAATCAAACTATTATTCAGCATATCAATGTAAAATTTGTTCTAAAACTGTATAATGCTTCTGAGTTTCCTCTTTTTCTGTTTTTCATTTTTGCTTGGTTAGTATGTATTCAGTCACATAATCTGATTGAAAGAGAGTTAAAAGAGCCAATCTGGAAACAGTTGTTACTGTACTGGAAAGTTTGGTACCATTATGAAATGATTGTTAGATTAAAGTTTGTAAACATCTCTTACCAAAATGTACACCACAGCCACAATCTGCATGGTTCCTTGGAATCTCCTGTTCGATCAAAGAAATTAGTTAGCCCATTATCTCAGTACAGCATTTGACATTTTTTTCCTTAGAATTTATTAATATGCACATTTCATTTTACAAATTAAGCATTACATATCAAGAATCTAAGCTACTAAATCCAATCTAGTTAATTTACCAGTCAATCCTCAATATTTTTTCCATTTTTGGTCTATTTTTTTGCTTCTCTTGTCCTTTTAAGCATTATACTCTGACCAAAACAACAAGAGAATATATATAATTCATAAAATCTCATAAGGTAAAAGTTGCTTACTTGAACATTGTGTACTTTGTGTTTAATGCACCATGCATGGAGTGAAAATCCTCATCCTCTATAAAACTCAGTTGCTCACGTAGAACCATTAAATTATCAGAAATGCGGCGAAATATGACGTAAAAGGAGACCAAGTAACTTGCCAGGAGAAATACCTATTGTCAAGTATGACAAATTACAAATTAGCTTACTAAATATGACCCAATTATACAAGCTAGTCAGCATATAAGTAAAATTTCTGCCGATAGATACTGGTATACCCTATTTTGAAATTAAGTGAAATTTAACCCCAATTAATTTATCAAAGAATCCCAGTTTCCGATTTAAGATCCCATTTTATACATGTGAAACTTAACCAAGTTTACTTTAACCAAAATCGTGCAATTATCCCCAACTAACTCAACGTGGTACCTAATTTGGCCTTTATTATCCCTCAATTTCACAATTGTCACAAATTTTAAATAAATCTATACAATTCCGTATGTCCAATGATATCAATTAAGGCCAGTATGTCGTTACTTCTGTCGAAAGATCTTGATCTACCATAACAATTATGTGGAAATGTACCCAATTAATGCTCAACTAAATCTTAATTCTGCAATTAAGCCCAAATTAATTTATTTAAAAATTAATTAGTTTATTTAAAACAAAACGTACTGCAAAACACCAACTAAACTCACATAACAATATAACCATATCCAATTCAAATTCTCAATATCTAAAACCTTACCACGAAATACTGCACGGCAGCCTTAATCCTCACACCCAACAAGATCGACTCAAGAACATCAGAGACTCCAAACCCCAAATTAAATTTATTTTAAACCTTCTATAAACCCTAATTTAAAATAAACAACAACGAAAATCAATCTTGTGACAATATAAACACGTCCAAGTTACCGTAAAATAAGGCACGGAAGCCTTGTAGCCAATGAGACTCAAGTACATGAGAGAGCCCAAGCAGGCGGTTGTCCTCCGCTCTCGCAGGGAAATCCGCTCGCACATGATGCAGTAGCCGAGGGAGATGAGCATGAACGACACGAAAGATGCTGTTTGGAACAGAATGCCCGTCACGTACACGCCGAACGACATCCACAGGGAACACACCTCCAGGTTTATGCATGAATACCTAGGCATGAGAAAACACTTTTGTCAAAAGAATAAAAAAAAATAAAAAAAACCCAACAGTAGCCCGACAAAGTTTATAGTGCAAATATTATTATTGAATATTGCTAACTAAAGAAATAACATTTGCAGAATAGAACCTGCCATCATTGGGATTTTTGATCATGTTGTATAACATTTTTGAAAAAAATAATACTTGAAATACCTGACCAAGAAACATGAAACCTTTACCTGACCTAACTAAAATTCTAATAGATCCAGAAATAACCCAATCTTGAACTAGTATAATAAAACTGATCAATCTGAACATGAATCTGACTAAGAACTTGAAGACCAGCCAGATCCCGATCCATAGTTTCAACCCGAAATTACAGAATAAGATCTTGCGGTACCAGTATGGCTCTGTAATCGCACTTAATGAAGAAAAAATTGAAGCTTATTATTTATTATTTGGGGGTAACTAGTGAAGAAACAGTTTTACTGCTAGTTGTTAAGTAAACTTACCAGGAAGAATGAATTTTTTGGAAGGTTTTAAATGATAATTTATAAGTAAACTTACCAGAAAGAAAATGAGAGAGCCAGTTGCAGAGTTTTAATCAAGGGAACCAGTGACAGCATCCATTGCAGATTATTAGCCTGAAAAATTACAAAAAAGTAAGTAAAATATAAAAGTATGGAACTTTTTCAAAGAACGCCATGTGCCGTCAAAAATTAGAAAAAAAAAATTGCCATTTATATCAAAATCAAACCTATAAATGATTAACTAAGTAAAATAATGAGTTTGGGAAAAAACGAACTGGTTCGTCTGAATTTCTCCTGTTATGCACAATTATAATCCAACCCATAAATGATAAATCAGGATTTAAATTACAAAAGTATTAATAATGTCTTTTAGGAAAAGCCATCTTATATTCATTTAAAATTATGGAAATCACTGCAAGTAAGCAAAAAATTACCCAGTCCATAATGACAAAAATGACTGTCAACTACAGATTCTTTCACTCGTCGGAGTAGTCAAATTTGACCAAAGTTTTCAATTGGTAAAGTAAATGAAGTGGTAAAGTACCAATTATTCCTAATAAAGAATAAAAGATCAAATCCATATCTTAACAATTTAAGAAGAAATATGATCCTAATCATTCAAGAAAAGAAACACAAACACTTCTTTTGCATATCCGTAAAACCCCTATGTTATCTTAATGCCACTCAAACCTATTTTGACCACAATTCTTTATGATCCCATATATTAAGTTATTAACCCCATTGTAGACACAAGTATTTGGCAACCAATATATATTGGGAGCGAAAAACAGAGCTATTGTGAAAAAAAAAACATTTTTTTTCAAATCTAAGTGCAAGAAATAAAAGAAGAAACCTGGAAATGGCGATTTCTCCATGTATTGAATCCCCATGAGAAACCAGAGACGGCCCATATAGCAAGAAACGCCAAGTGAACTGAAGGAAGAGGCCTGTAGGAATCTTCCAAACCAAAATGATTAGATTGAGATGAAGATGCTGATGGTGAAGAAGAAGAAGAAGAGTTAAAATCCATTCTTGTTTTTCAAAAGGGTGATTGAAAATAAGAGAAAATTGAGATTAGAGAAAGGGGGAGAATAAATAGGCGGGACTCTCGTTTCTACTCACAGAGCGCCTTCTGCTCATCTCCAGTTCTTTGAAACTGGACTCTTACTTTGATTAGTCAGTTGCTATTGTGTTCTAAACATGGTTTCCAGAACTTCAAGATTTAAGCAATTTCATTAATATAGTTGGGCTTATTTAAGAAATCGTATAGGCAACAACATCACACTATTGAGTAAAAATCAAACTGGTGGTAGTTAATATTGATAACAAACCATTTGAAAATAAAATGTATGGTACTATAAATGTTTGCAAATTTCCTAAGATGAATTAAATAATGTTTCAGAAACTAGATATAAATCAAATTATAATGAATGAAATAGCAAGGTGCGGAACAGTGGACTATGTTGATGGGAAATCGACTCTACAGTTTTTTTGAATGGAGAGAAATTTGACGGGGACTGCGCTATTTTCTCACCGGAACCGTTACATGGGGAGGAGTAGGAGTGGTTAGGTTTAGGAGTGGTTAGGTTTGTTTGGTAAAAAAATCACCAAATGAATACAACGCCACTTTTGTCGGCTGAAATTACTATGTTGCCCCTGGTCACCTAATTGTAGACTTTAGTACGCATGAATACAACACTGGGATTGTGTGAAACGTTCATGATACTTGCACCTATGTATGCATTCTTAACATTACGTTAAAATGTTGTTTACTTTATTTATGAAATATAAAACTGAATATCTATATATCCGGTAACTTATTATTCGAATTTAACATTAATGAACTCCAACCAATTATTTTTTACCTACTTTTGAGTATCCTCAAAATGTCACATCATATGATTGGTTTATTGGTATTTTATGGCAACATGTGTGTTGTATTAAAATATAATCATATGATTGGTGAAATCATAGTTCAAAGTTATGTTCAATTATTAATACCAATAGTTAGTGAAGAATTCACTCATTAAAATATAAATAATTTTTCTTTTCTTCTTTATGATTCTTAATGAAATATTTTATTTCTCATGTTAAAATCGTTAAATATAAATTTATTGAAATTTTGAAATTAGAAAATAAATATAATAGATAAGGCTTCGTTATTTCCATAAAATGTTACATTATTAGATAAATAATTCTATAATTAAGTTTCATGATGAAGTTTTGTAATCGCTAGTTTATAAAAAGTTAAATAAAAATTTTAAATGGATGAAAGAATTTATTTCATAACACGAATAGTATATTTTTGTTCAAATAAAAAATCAATAATCTTTATAAAACAAAAAAATATTACTTTCACCATAATATTTCTAGATTGACGAATAAAAATCCTCTTGAAAAATCATTACACTAATAGATGTTAAAAAAATATTATAATTTCATTTCATTTTTTCTTATTTTTGCATTTTTCTACAAGGTAACATTTCGAATGACCGTCTAAAGCCGTTAACATGTTGGGCTAGAGCAACTAAAATAATGAGGCCGGCCTTGCATGCAATAAGCAACAAACCTTAACAATACATTGATTTGTAATCAAACTAAACATGAAAATAATAAATAATGATCAAAATACACTAAATAAATGAAATAAGGTCTGCCTGAATAATAGAGTTGAATTTGGGTGATCAATATCTAAGAACCTTTCTATATGCGTAACACAGGCAAACTCAAAACAAAGCATTTCCAATGCATAAACTCGTGAATTTAAAATACCCATGTGAAACTTCAGTGACGGAACACTTAAGTCAATTTTAAGATTGTGTAAATCAATTAGCTAACACAAAAATGAGTTTATATGGCGAATTGCAACTTCATTTCGTTTGAGCTCCTTACTGAAGAATAGCTACCCTGGTATATGGCTTGGCATTTCCGCATCTGACTCTGTGGTGATGTGGGGTATGGTGATTGATATTATGATAAATAAAGAAATGTTATAATAGTCTAGTTTTTTCCTTGATACGGCAAAACTCTTTGTATGATCCGCCGTACGGTAATGATTAACATAGGTGTTTAATTAGAAACTTTAAAAGAGTTTTTTTGTTCTTTGTATGTATTAAAAACCGGGACGGTACCGAAATTAATAATATAAAACTATTTTCCTTAAGTTGTGACTTGTTGTTTTATTTCCTTGTATATTGTGTTAATCAAGTCATGTTTGCGAGGCTTATTTGAATAACTGAGTTAAATACAAAAAATGCATTTAAGGTGTTTCATAAAATTTCCATAGAAATTTTATTGGTTCACCCATTTATAATTTATTTGACTAATTTATGTTAGTTCCTAATTGATATTCACCAGATTCATTAATTTATATGCAAATTTTGCGCTTTTCTAATTATCCAGAAAATTCATATTTCACATACGTGAACTTCACATTTTTTTAGTTATTTGTAAAAATCCTTATTTGAACTACTATGATAGTATAAAATAATTAAAACAACAAAAGTAATGGGTGCAGTGGGGCTAGAGATGCATGGCGGTGAGAGAGAGTAGGTGAGCAAGGTTGTGCTCAATCAAGAAAATCAAAAAAACAAAGAGTGTTGAATTTGAATCAACATTTCACTGCACTAACATAATACCCACGGTTTGCTGTGAATATATTAAATTTATTATTCAATTGAATTTATGTATAAATTGCAATTATGAAAAATCTAAATACAAATTTGAAATAAATTTTGAGTACATAAATAATATATAATTATTATATTATGTAAGTTGATTATGCTTAAATTATTTTGAATTACGTCATAAAATATTTTATCCATTTATTATTCATTCAAAAATATTTTCTATATCATATCTAATTTTATAAGAATGAATAACTCTATACAAATAAATTTATATATAAAAAATAAAATAACATAAAGAATAAATGGATAAAAAGAACAAAAAATAATAATCCAAAAAATAATTTGGATTATTAATTTATAATTTTAATTTATGTTTGCATTAAGATTTCTAAGATTAAAATATCATCTTCACTTTAGTTTTCTCGTGCCATTATCTATTGACATATTATATTAGAAAAAAACAAGTATTGATCAAATGATGAAGGAGATCAGAAAAATTAAAAATACATAATAATTTATTTCATAAATTTTAGTTGAAAGCTCATACGACTTAATTATAGGTGATTAACCTTAAAAATATAAAAATAATAAAGGTCGAATCCCTCTCATATACACGATTTTTTCTCGAATTCAAAAACTAACTAAGTTCCCAAGAATATTCCCAAGACAACACATCCTCACTCCAAGAGTGCGGTTGAAATTAGAAAAATAAACTCTTAGAGTGCGAGAACATAAACCGGTTTATTTTAATGCTTAAGAAAGAAACCGAGCTCTTGGAGTTCGGTTTTGAATTTAATATTTTCTTCTACCAAACCAGAACTTTCATAGTTCGCTTTTGAAGTAAATTATATTTTCCACTACTCAGAGTTCGAATTTTGTTCAAAATGATGTATAACTAGTGATGATCCTCGCTCCGCTTCAAATACAATACTTCATAATATATTATTTGCAATTATTTTACGTCGTAAACAAAAGAATGAAGTAAGTAAAATTAATTGAAAACAATGTCAAGTTAACATTACAAACATTGTTTGTTATTTCGCTTCGGATAAATTAGTTTTTGTTAATCAGTAAATTTTTTTAGAAATAATAATAAAAGTTATTATTAAAGTAATTATTTTAATTTTGTAATAACATATTCAATATTCAATTTTTTATCAATATTTTTATTAGAACCATATTAATATCCAATTTTAACAATAATTTTATATAATTTGAGATATATATATATATATATATATATATATATATATATATATATATATATATATATATATATATAATATAATTGTTACATTCATATATAATTTAGGGAAATTCTTCAAAAAACCCCCAAACTTTTATGGTATTTATCAAAAAACCCCTCACTTTATAGATTTCTCCAAAAACCCCTAAAAAGGTGATTGAATTGTTTTTTACCTCCTATGAAGGTTAAAGTTAACTTTTCCGTCCAACAATATATTTTTGGACAAAAATAGCCCTCACTAATTTTCTTTTCTTTTTTATCGAAATAAAAATAATAAATGAAAAGAGAAAATTATATTTTATATGAAATAAAAATAAATGGAATCTAAAGTACGAACAATATTATAATAAATAGATTAATGATATTTTACGTAAAGTAAAATCATAATTTATGAAAAAATAACAGAAAAAATATTTTATATAATATAATATAATATCATAAAATAAAATAAAATATTATCATAAAATATCTATATAATAATATTGTTAATATTATGTTGAAAAGTGTTATTTTTCTTTATTTATTATTTTTAATTGAATAAAATAAAATATAAAAGAAAATTATTTAGGGACATTTTAGTCTAAAATAAAAATTGGGATGGAAAAGTTAACTTTAATTTCTCATAGGGGGCTAAAAAATAATTCATTGAAATTTTTTTTGGGGGGGGGTTGAAGGAATCTAAAAAGTGAGGGGGTTTTTGATAAATACCAAAAACGTTAGGGGATTTTTGAAGAATTTTCCTATAATTTAATTGCTATATTTTTCAAACATTTATTACCAAATAAAATATTTTATATTATAAATATAGATGAATATATATTTATAAATATAGATGAAATATTTTATATTTATATGAAGATATATTCATAAAATATTTTATATCATACAATAAAAAGAATATAAGAGAAAAACTTTCAAGCAAATTTATTCAATAATAATAATACAAAAAGTCATTTATTCGAATGACATTCCCCCTATGTTTCATTGAAGAACTCGGTTCATGAGAACCATTGTTTTAAAATATTGTGGGCATACATGAACTAGTTTTATGCTATTTTCTTATTGTCCCAAATTTTGACTCAGAATTTGGAAATATTAGTGGACACCTGTTATTGCCCAAGTTCTCACCAGTGGGGCTCACACCTTTTTGCATGAACTATGATTGCTATTATTATATTTGAAAATGTAATGAGTCACTTACATATAAAAAAAATGATCCGTTATATAAATACTATACATATAAGGTATACTATTTGACATGAACTATGATTGCTATTATTATATTTCAAAATGTAATGAGTCACTTACATATCTAAAAAAATGATCCGTTATATAAATACTATACATATAAGGTATACTATTTGACATTATTAATGGGCCCGAATTCCTTGATAAAACCATTCTAATATATCAAAATAATAATGGGTCATAAAATAATATTTTATGATCCGTTTCATATAAACTACACATGATCAATGTCACAAAAAACATTGCAAAATACACGTGTCAACATTTGAGAAAAATTGAAGAATTATATGGAAGCGGATATGCTCCAAAGCCCTTTGAAAAAAATGTTTTCCAAAGATCAGATCCACCGTTGATTCAATTAGATTTTCACAGATCCCATCACAAACAAACGGAGCATTTTTAACAATCTTTTACACTGGACCTCTCCATTAAACTACTTTCTCTCTCACCTGTCTCCCTTACCTGCGCATCTCTCATTTTTCATGTCGTCTCTCGCCTCTCTCTCTCTCTCGTGCGTGTGCTCGGTCGCTCCATCTCTAAACCGATCCGACAGAGTTCAAGTTTTCCTCTTTTATTGCTCCGGTGTCACGATTTCATATAGGAAGCTGCTGGATCCAACTGAGAAACGAGCGGCAAGCGCTTCGCCAAATTCTATAATCAGGCACGACTGGTCACAATCTACTCCTAAATTTGCGTCTTCTGTTACGAGTCGACATCAATATGTGAATTAATGTGGTGGTTCTAATTGGGAAAGAATATGAAGATACCAGTTTTTTTTTTTTTTTTTTACTTAGTACTGATATCATGCCAATACCATCACTCAATTCTTTTTCTGGGAACAATTTTAGTTGCATTACCTTTTATGTACTTTTATTCTAAGCAGGTTTTGATATTTTGTTTGTGTAGTATTGAATTGCTGGTGTCGAATCATAAATTGAGTTTAATTTGAGGCAAAATGGGCTTAACAGAGGCTTAATTAAGAAAATTTAGAAATTAAGGATGAGTGCTTAATTGTATCCAGGCAACATTCATTAGTTCTCTACTTGGTATCAATGCAGTAGTATAATGCTATCTTTTTATTAGTTTTTCATTGTGTTAGGTGATTCTTGTTTAATTCTTATGTAATGTGGATATAATGGTAATCTGAATTTGTATCAATGCAAACCGGAAATCTTTCACCTTTGTTGTATACATACTATTATCTTTGTTGTATACATACTATTTGTAGATTGTACATATTTTTTGTGAATTATACTGTTATATAATTATTTATATAATTATCATTTTTTTTTCTTATTTCAGAAAATGGGTTAATTAGAAAGGTAAATGGAAAGACGGGTACTAGTACTAGCATCTGATTTTGATAAATTAGCTTCATGTTAAATGTACATGTAATATTAAATTTTTGATTTTGATTCACATAATAGCTTCGTACCAGTGGTACAATTGTCAAATATAGAGTTTTTAATGGAAGTATTTTGTATAAACAAATAAGTCTCAGAATAGCATTGTCTTATGCAAATAGGATCGTATTAATGATACGATAGATAAACAGAAGTTACTTTTTGTATAAAGATTATGTATTGTTGTTGAAGTAAATTATATTTTTAGTTGTTTTCTGGGTTCCACTTGCATATAATTATCTTACTAAAATGTATCAAATTCACACAAGAATTTACTAAAAATAAATACTTGAATTGTAGCTATATAGATACAGTGCTGCCTTGTTACTCTTAACAACATCAAATAGAAAAACATGTTGGAAAAAAGAAGTTTAAGAGACTTGCTTCAATTATATCTTTTTAATAGTAAAACAATCATGCAATGAATAAGATATAAAACTATAATCCCCCACAAGTACAATCATCATGCAAGGATTACAACATTATTATACAATACAACTGTTAAATCATCTTACAAAAATCTCAAAATTTATCTCTAATACCATAAAAAAGAAAAAGCCATATTACCAAAGAAGCTATGATGATATCACTAATTTAAAGGAAGATTCTTCTTACTCTGAAATTCTAATGCATTAAAATGTGACTGATCAATCTTCCTTCACCTTCCTACTGATCACCACAACAAGTCAAATGAATTCTTAAGTAACAAACTATCATCTTAGAACAATAGAAATGTCATAATGTCTTCACATCTGATATGTAGCCCTCTTCAAGAACATAAAAAATACTTAAATATATGTTTCTCCTTTTAAGACCAAACTTTTTACACTGGATAGAAGAAATTTGAAATATCTATGTATGATTGTTAGGACCTCATCATGGTTATCTCCAAAATTTACAAACCAGAAATATAATTATGTCCAGGCAAATAATGATATCAGTTCTTTAGATTTTTTTAAAATAATTTGGAAAGCTTTTACTTGAGAATATTGTCATAAAATCAATATACCAATGTTTAAGGCAAAATGCCATTTTACATATTAACACTGGTACTAACAACAGTACTGATCAATGCTTGAAAAATTGGTATATTTAATGGTAATCTACCCCCAGTTCAACCAATTTCGCTAAGCAAATTGATTTCAATTCGTGACAGATAAGGTGAATATTTAGGCGTACATAGAGAGAAGGTTCAAGAAGAAGAATATTTAGCGGTAGCCGAACTGAATATAAAATTTGCCGAAAAACGTGAGGGGGAAATCGAGAAACTTCAGAGGGAGAACCATAACCCTAAAACAGAACAATGGAAAGCTAGAACTCCATCGGGTCGGAAATAGATTGGAGGGAGCGAACGCGCGTGCGCGTGAGGGAGAGAGGGGCGACGGGAAGAGGAGAGCGAAGGTAGTAAGGGGAGAGAGGAAGCTTGTCAATGGAGAGCTCCAGTGGGATGAACCCTTCGTATTCTTGTCTTGTTAACAGTGTTAAAAATGCTCCGTTTGCTTGTGATAGGATCTGTGAAAATCTAATTGAATCAACGGTGGATCTGGTCTTTGGAAAATATTTTTTTCAAAGTGCTTTGGAGCATATCCGCTCCCGAATTATATAGGGGGGAATATACCTCCGATTGACATATTACTTTTTTAAAAATATTCATCCAAATTATTTGGATATGAGCGGGAAAGATTGAAAAAAATAATTATTAAGGAAGATAATGGGAAAATGTAAGATATTGGAATGTATATAGATTAATAAAAAAACAACATATTATAATTAATAATTGAACAAAATAAAATTCCCTAACTAAAAAAGTTCCAGTAGTCATTGAAATTAAAATTATTTGAATCATCTTGAGCAGGTGGTTGCAGAATTGGTGAATCATTTTGATTTGACTATTTTTGTGTCATATAATCATAATGTTTGTAGGTATCCGACTGCATTAAATCTAGAAAAGATGAATTATGATTGTTTCCCGGCACATGATGAGATGAGTTTGCTTCATTGTATTGTGTGCCCTGATGTGAGGAACTAGCCTCATGCTCGTACATGAATATTCAAATGGCATGGATGGGCCATACAAACCTCGATTCATCTGAACATTGTTTTAAGTTTGGTGTTCCGAACATACGCTTGATTCATGCTCGTATATTTTTTTGCCAATATCTTCCTTAATAATTATTTTTTTAGACCTTTCCCGCTCATATCCAAATAATTTTGATGAATATTTTTAAAAAAATTAATGTCATTCGGAGGTATACTATATATCATTTTGAACAAAATTCTGACTCTGAGTACTGGAAAAAATAATTAACTTCAAAACCAAACTATGTGAGTTCTGTTTTGGTAGAAGAAATAATTAAATTCAAAACCGAACTCTCAGAGTTCGGTTTCTTTCTTACGCATTAAAATATTTGTTTTTCTAATTTCAACCGCACTCTCAGAGTGCAAACATGCTATATTGGGAATTTCTTTCGCAACTTCGTTATTTTTTGAATTCGAGAAAAAATCGTGTATATGAAAGGGATTCTACCAATAATAAATTATATTTAACTTGATTTTTGTAAAAAGAAAATATGATATTATATATATGGAAAACATATGTTTACTATAACACCACTATTTTTCTTATTTATATTTTGTTAATTGTTAAAATGATACAGATTATCTGTAATAATTAAGTAATATAATATAATTTTTAATACTCCAGAATTTTATTCGATATAATAGTTCTTACGTAATTGGAGATATAACATGAAACATTAATCGAACTGACAATGTGATATTGTAGTAATAATTTAAATGAAAAGATAAGATTTGAAAAAAAAAAATTGATTAAATGGCCGAGATAAAATTGACGACAGGTCTTTTGAAACTGCTCAAAGAGAGATATAAAATAAGGTATAAGATATAACGTAATGAGCATATCATTTTTGTACATGTTCTTTTATATAGTCTTTATTCACAAATTTTAACAAGAAAAAGTAAATAAATTAGAACCACGATAATATGTAACTCAAAATAAAATAAATAATACTGTTCTAATGAATAATAATAGGAAGGAGATGTTGTTCTCAGTTTGATGATATTCAAAATAATTCCAAATTACTAATATATTTTGTGAGATTGATGTAAAAATTTAGAGAAATCAAGCTCAAGCTCAAATGTCAAAAGATGCAACAAATGTTAAAGACGTGTTCGAGTTGGATTCATTTCTTTTATCTCGGAAGTTATAGAAGAAGTCGTGCATTCTCAAGAGATCAAGATTTGTAGCATCTTCAGTGTTTTCTAGAATTAGTTTATGTTATTTTTGAGAAATCTTTATTCTACACTTAAGAGAGAAAACTGCCTGATTTTTGTCTATTCCGTTCAGAACGAAACTGCTCCATTCTGAACGGAAGACCCTTTTTCTAGAGCCTTTTCTGTGATATTCTCTGGCTGAAAAATGACCCCTTCCGTTCTGAATGGAAGGACATAATTTTTAGCCGTTTGAAAGAATCTGATTTTATTACCTTTCCTCTTCTGCCTTCCGTTCCGTTCAATACAGAAGGTCGCAGATTTCTTTTTCTGAGAGGCTGACTTTCCTCTTTAAAAAAGTCCAGCCTCAATTTCCGAAAAACATCAATATCTTTCAATTATTTAAGGCAAAAAGCTTTCTCTAGTATTCAATAAAATTACTCTAAAATAATCATGAGATTAGCGAGATTTGGAATGAATATTTGATGTTTGCTTATTAAATTTAAAGAAATCAAGTTTGTAAGTTGATTGTTCCATTGGCTGTCAAGAGATTGTTGTAAGGCGACGGTGGTTCGAGGTCATGTAAATGATCTTATTTGTTAGTGAAATCAGAGCCGCAAGGCAAGTCTTGGAGAGTAAGCAACTCGTGAATGCGGTAAGGGCCGCTAGCGTGTAAACGGGTGGTTAAGGCTAACGCAACCACCTCGCGAACTTCGTCAACAGATATGGTGTTTGGTATCGATCTCCTTTTTCTTTTACTTTAATTTCTTGTCTATTTAATTTATTTTGTTAATTAGAATTTGTACAACCATCATCCAATAGGCTAAAAATATCAAAATGTAAATATCCTAAAAAAAATTAGTATAATCTTCACACTTCCGCACGTTGTAGACCCCCTATAGGTCTCTAGTAGACAACGGGAGATTTCAAATAATGAAAAACAAAACTTTAATAATGTTTTAACTCCCGTAGGAATTAAAAAATTATGAATCTAACCAAATAATCGTATTATTAACACTCTTTTTACAATATTTTTACTAATTACTTAACAACCAATATTATACATGTATCTTAATTTTTAGTATGAGTAGAAAACGGAAGGCTAAGAAAATCTAGCTATATTTACTACTCAAATTAATAAATCTGAATTTATTTTGTGTTTGAAAAATGAAATTGGGAAGAACAAGAATAAATTTTTGTGTATCTTAATTTTCTCTCTTTTCTATTATTATTATCATTTCCTCATTTTGGTCTCCTTATTACAAATGACACACAAATCATTATATAGAGGTATGTCCTCATAGAGTTTTATCTTTTAGACACAACCTTTCACAATTATATATAACATTTGACATATATACATAACCTTTGGTTTACAATATTTTACACATACACAAATTCTCAATTAACTCCACACAACCTTTCACACATACACACACCCTTTAACAAATAACTACATACAACTATTAACTAAATATTAATTTTATTATTATCCCCTCTTAAACTCAATCATCTCTTTCGTCTCATAATTATTATTTTTTCTTCATGGCAACTCATCATTAGCCGAGTTTGAGCTCCTCGTAAGTCTTCTCAAGTGATGACTTTTTTTTTCCGAACATTTACTCTACGTTGTAGCGAAGAAATATCTCAAAATAACACTTCACTAAGAGAATCCTCATCAACTCTTCTTCATAGCGGATCACTATCTCAACTTATTTCCACAGAATCCAAGTTACATCGTTCATCGACTCCTCTTGACAACCTGCTTCATGGCGTCTTATAGTTGTTTGGTCTATACTTTTCCATGCCATGGTTGATCTAATTCTACTGCATTTACTTTCAGAGTTTATTTTACTCCTTGGCACATAGGCATACTTCTTATTCAAGACTATTCTCAATGATTCAACTCCCCCTCTCGGGACTCTCATCACCGTCGACATATGTTGTCGAATTTTTACTTTCCTTTTTCGGGAACTCATCTTTCCCATGTTGGGAACACCAGGAGAGTCACAATCATGCACAACTTTATAATAGCCACTACTTCATGAGACTCTTCTCAAATACCGTAGTTTCCTTTTCTAACTACTATTTTCAAACTGTAACATCTCATATTTTCTCATGCAAAACTATGAAAGACATCAATCATAACACCGACGTTCTATTCACTAATGAAAATGAGACTCTACACCTTTTATATCATCTTTTATGATCGCTTCTACAGAGCGCGAGAAAGCAGGTCCTTGATCATATCTTATTTGGCGTTGACTCTCATCTTCTCAATTGACACCAACATCTTCTCTTGAAATATTTCGTCAAATATCTCTTGATTTTCTATTATCTTGTTTTAAGGGTCTCCAACAATCCCATCAACTCATATATCATCGATTCGCCAAATTTCTTTTGAACTTCTCAATCTCTCACATCAAATTTTAAAATTCTTCGGTCAAACACCGGAATAATTTAACTGCAATTCACTCATCACTTGATTCTCATCATTCCATCTTCTCAATTTCTCTCTACATTTTCGCTATTAATCCAACTTCTTCATCTCCTCTAAATGAGTTCTTCATGAAAAACAATGAAAAATTCAGAAAACACTTCATATAGAAATTCTTAAATTTACAAATTGAAATCTATTATGGAAATTGAAACATGAAATCCTTAGATTCACAACATCTCTCATTACTTACTCGATTAGACAAGATTTTTCCAATTGATAGACAATAAATATCTATAAATAAGAACTCTAAACGGTTGTCCTTGCTCAGGTGGCTGTCCAAACCCACAAACTTGCCATGTGGCCGGCCCTGATTGCATGAAATGAACAAAAATGGAGAAGTTGGATTGCGTATGGAGAAAAAGGAAGGAAGTGTGAAGCAAGAGACCATTTAAAATTTAAAATCTCCTATAGGTATGTCAACAGTCCATAATGCTAAAATTATGTTTAAAATATGGGTGATTAAGGCCGTTAACAAACCGAATGCATTTTAGTTCGAGTTTGGTTCATTAAATGTTTGAATAGGTTTGGTTCGCTCGACTAACCGATTTCGAACAAATTTCTATGTTCGAGTTCTGTTTGGTCCAGACCGTTCATGTTCGGTTGGTTCATTAAGTGTTTGAAGTGTACTATTATTTATCATCATTAGATTTAAATATTCAAATTTTAATTAACTTTTCTTGATAAATTTAATAAAAATAACAAGTAACAAATAAATATAAACCCAACATAATTTAAAATCTCAAATTCTAACCAAATCCATTTAACCATAAACATCAACATAACATAAATCCAACATAATCATAAATTAAACATCCATAACAAATATAACGTAAATCTCATCAAATTTTAGTAATATATTACGTGGATCCGTGGATAATAATTGGGATAAATGAGTACTTTTTAGATTAAAACACAGATCGGCCAAATTCATATCTATGTTTTAATATCATATTTATTTTCTTTGTATCTTATTTTCAGCAAAATTATATTATAGCAAGCTTTTGTTAGAATTCAGTTACTGCTGATATTTTTCATTAATTATAGGAAAGAAGCGAATTGGAGCCAAATGGAGCTTAGAAGGAGCCTTTCGAGCTACATAGAGGGAAACTCGAAGTTGAATCTTGGTTCAGGCTCTACTGCATGTTGCTGCCCAGCAGCGATCGAGGTGAAGAGTGCCACAGTCAGAGATGGAAGCGGCATATGATTTTTCTTGAAGATTGGTGCATATTTAGCATGCTAGCTTTATTGTGCGGAAAGAACGTTCATTTGGCAGGTGAAATAAATCAAAGATTAGATTTGATCTTCAATTAGTATTAGACAGAAAGGAATTATTTAATTAGGTCTTGATTGGGAATAAATTTAGGGTTTAGATTCGGTTCGATTTTGGGTATATTTATTTCTTCTTTATTATAGACCGGACCTTCACCTATAAAAGGGTGGACCCTAAAGGGGTCACAATTTTTTATCATAGTTTGTAATAGGTAGCCGTGCTTCATTGCAAGAGACAAAGACAAACAAAGATTGTACAATTCTATGTATTAATTTATTTTATCTTTTCGATTTAGTTATGTACTTTCGTAACTAAATCCCTTTTTAGGGTAGAGTTTGAGTAGTAGTATCAATGTCTTTTTAATTTTATATTTGTTTGTGTAGTTCAAGTTTCATACTTAATATCTTGTTATGTGCTGTTTCAATCCAACTCGAGACAAATCTCGAGTATTTAGGTCAGCAGGAAAGTAAGCCGTGAGAAACCAGGCCGTTAGAACTAGACCTAACATCTTGGTGTTAGACCGCGTGGCAAAACCTGATGGGCAAGTGTCGAATTACTTACCACATCAACTTGAGAATCTGGAGGTGGAACCCTGCCGATCCGATCAACAAGATGAGACTTGAAGGAGCAAGTACGGAAGTGCCATTCTACTTAAGGAGGGTAAGGGAGAGTCTCTCCACGCAAGGACAAGTGAGAGACCCTAGTATTACAAGGAGAGAGTTTGGCGATCATAGCAAGTGGGCGTAGAAAGTGATCCCCCAAAACACATCGCAGCTCTTGATTTCAGAACAGTATGAGAATAAGTGATAGCCCCTCTAGACATGGAGAATGAGAGCAAGGCGGATATCAAATCCGTCACACGAAGGAAGAAACCCTTGCTAAGAAGAGACGAAAGCAACAACGACAAAGACAAAAGTGAAAAAACGGAGAACTATGAAAGAGCTTGACCCCTAGAAACCTCTTTTATCAATTTAAAGAATACCTTCTACCATGGACAAGGATTGTGACAACCTAGTCCGCGGCTCAATAAGCGACCACTTTAATTTATTCTATTTTATTTTTATTTTAAAACCAACTAAAAGATTCAATCCGAACTACGTTAAATAAACTAAAATTATGGTGTAAGTCAAATGATGACACGATAGGTGCGATGCTCAGACTAAGGACCAATAGGAGATTGTTCGGCCACGTCATAGATGACTTAATGGGAGAGCAGAAGTTATATGCGAAGGCTGAAAAGGAAATGCTAGCAATAGAACTTGGTTTGGAAAGATTCGAAAAACAGCTATGGGGACAGAGGATAGTTGTTCTGGCAGACCTCGTGGCACTTTGCTATCTGCTAGGAAAAGGGAACAAGAAGGAGAGATACTTCAATTGGTTCACCAGAATGAAAGAATTCGACATGGAGAGCTATGACAAGCCGGGGGTGTATGACTAGAAGTGGAGGATGTTACAATACCGAAAAGAAGACCCAGACATGTGCATGTTCGGGGAGGACCTGTACGAGATAAAGAGGAAAACATCAATACCTGATGACGCATCAAGAGGGGATATGGATACGAGTAGAGACGCACGACCTGGACACCCAATTTCACCGCTCACATCACAGTAGTTGACGTTGCTTAAAGGCCTTCGGGGGGCAACCATAAAATCCATATGAAACCAAAAAGCCAAAACAGGTGGTCGGGCTCGTGACCTTAAATAAGCCTAAGGATTTTACTTTTTTAGTATTTTCCCCTTTTATCATTTTTACTTTACTTTTTATTTTTCTTATTGTAGGAACTGTTAGCCTTAACCACGTCTGAGGGATAAAAAAAAGAAAGAAAAAGAAAATATATACAATATTTTCCTCGACTGCGGTCAGTGAAAATGCTACTAACACACATATTCAGATCAAACCAAACCACGATCGCGACATCGAAACTCAGCGACTGAGGACTATACGAATCGGTGCCTAGGCCGGATTAAAAGCCCATTTAAGACCACACTTAATCAACCCAAACCTTTCCTCTCTTTGAAATACAAAACCGAAACTTGACCATAGAGTTCTTCACGATCACAAGACTGGTGCGACCACCGGTCAACATGACCGAAAAGGTAATGTGTTTTAATATGAACACAGAGAGACTCAACCTGAGTCTGGGAGAGCTCAGCACAACATGGATGATCGAACCCAAGAGAAACTGGCCAAATCAAGAACTAATTTTGGGAACATATAGGGATTGGGCCCTAACACACAAGAAAAAACAATCTCAAAAGGGTCTGCAATCTGATGATAAGGGTAACTCTCCTAATTCAAGCTACAGTCGCGTTCCCAAGATCCAACAAGGGAGAGATAATCCCGAAAGAAATAGAGGTCAAGATAGTTTAGGTGATGACCACCGAGGGAAATTACAATATGGCTATCACAGAAGATATAATTGAGTATCTCCTCCGTGAAGTCAACACGAGGGGACAAGATGGGATTTTTGGAGGAGCTATAGTTATGAGGATATAACGATATGTCAACAATAGTAACATGGAAAGGGAAGACACGGATGAGAGGGATGAGAAGTTTGACATGGACTTGCTTAAGGCCGGGAAGATCGTCAAAGAAGAAGGCAAGAGATTTTGCTGAAAGACATGCAAATCACCGGATATTTTAATGCTAGACGAGGAGAAGACAAAGGTCAGAAACTCACAGACATGGCAACAACCACCGCCTTCCGGCGGTAACTGAGCAAGTCTTTCTTTTTCTCTCTCCCTTTATTTTGCATGTCCCGAGGACCGGACAAACTCTTAACTTGGGGATAGTTTTAGTTATTACATGTCAACTTTTTATTTACGTACTTACATGTAGGTTAGTTGGTGTTTGTATGGATTTTTAAAAATTTATAAAACCAACAAAAAAAAAGAAAATAATATAAAATAATAATAAAAAAGAATTTTAATAATAATAAAAACTTACCGACCAAACAAGTGAAGTCCCCTCCATCCATAACAAATATAGCATATATCTCTTCAAATTAAACATCCACAACAAATATAACATAAATTGTTTCAAATTTTAGTAATATATTACATGGATCTAGTGGATAATAATTTGGATAAATGAGTACTTTTTAGATTAAACTACATATTTGTTGGAAAATTCAAAACCATGTACGTTACATGCGCAGCAAAACCTATGGATTTAACCCATCATAGGATCTATGTTAAGGGAATAAAAGTACGAGATTAACTATTAAAATTTATACCTCGGATCTTCCTGATCCGCGAGACGAAGAACTGATATAGGTCCGAACATTTCTGACTTTCAACCTTCTCCTTCCTGAAGCTCGACTCGCGACCTACTTGCTTCTCCTAGGGATGAAGATCGATCGTACGCCCGTTCTCAAGATAGAGAACATCTACTCGTATCCACGCGAACTTCAGACGTACGGAATAACCGGACTTGGTTAGACAAGTCCGGAAATACTTTCCGAAAATCTCTCAAAACTTTCTCTCTCTCTTTTCTATGTAATAGACGGCCTCTAAGGCTTCTGAATTGTGTGTCGAATAGAAGGGGGCTACCCCTTTATATATACCAGAGAGAGGGGTGAAAGAATAACAACTTTCATTAAGGAAACAAATCCTGCCTGCCGTGTGAACAGTAATTTCTGCTTCGAATGGACCATCATTTCTATTTAAACGATGCTTGTCCGCCAAGCAAATCAGCACATACCATATGTGTTCCGTTAGAACGCGTGAACAGTAATTGCTGTGCATAAACAATAATTCCTATGCGTGAACAGTAATTCCAGCACAATCAAATATCCAATATTTGATTTATTCATTCGCCCATTTATACATCACATGTATAACTGTTATTGAGGCATTTTCATCCTGTACGAATGGAGTTCATTGTGTGACCGTGTAGGTTCCATTTAACGCTGGCAATGATCTTCTAAAGATCGTAAGTCATGAGTAACCTCTAGACTGATGTCATGACTACCCATGTTAAATGAAATGATCAGCGATCATAAACCTATCTAATAGACATTTGCTTATTCCTTTTGTTCTACGATTTACATCTTGATCATAAGGCACGGTAATATGTCATCTTTGAGTTTGATCAAAGTCTCTTTCCTGATCGAGAATTAGACTGAGTAAATACAAAATGATATTAACAACACATGTTAATCCATTTTGAGCATGACCATGCATTTCCTTCAGTCCTAGTTCATTAGGGGGCCCAAAGATATCTCCCTCTTGTCGAGAGGAACAAATCCCATCTTGGTCACTCACATTCCTCGTCATGATTCAGTGCATACCTAATGATAACCTTAATAACCATCCCATTACGGAGGACGTAGGATCATATTAAAGTATGCAGTTCCACATGCAGGAATCCATGGTGACCTCAGGTCGTAGGAGCAAGCACACTATTCATATGAGAATCACTAATGACATATACCATGTATATTCTCATAGTGTGGTCAGTCCAACACGTCTTCTCTAAAACGAACTGATATGCCAGACTTGACATCCCTATGTCCATGATCAGCAGAACATGATCATCCGGTCTGCGAATATACTAGTGTAGATAAGTAGCTTCTTACTTGAAGTATGTTTATCTCTATAAACATCCCACATATCACTAGGGACGGTTTAGAATGTCATTCGTTGGTTCACAGTTCTACTATCAGAATCACTTATTCTGATGACGTGAACCTGAAGTGACATTCATGGTTGATATAAAAAATTTACATTCACAACCCATACACACATATATATAAGAAACAACCTTTATTGAATAACTAATAATGTCTTAATACATAATCCATTTCCTAGCACAAATACATTTGGCCCAGGGCACTAATCCAACAAGATCGGCCAAATTCATATCTATATTTCAATATCATATTTACTTTCTTAGTATCTTATAGAATTCAGTTACTGCTGATGTTTTTCTTTAATTATAGGAAAGAAGCAAATTGGAGCCAAATGAAGCTTAAAAGGAGCCTTTAGAGCTACATAGAGTGGAGACAGAAGTTGGATCATGGGCCACGGTCTACTACGGGTCGCTGCCCAGCAACGGTGCAGGTGAAGAGCACCCCAATCAGAGATGGAAGGCGGAAGATGATTCTTCTGGAAGATTGGCACATATTTAACATTCTAGCTCTATTGTGCAAGAAAGAACAAACTTCATTTGGTAGCTAGGAGAAATAAATTAGAGATTAGATTTAATCTTCAATTAGGATTAGACGACAAAGAATTATTTGATTAGCTCTTGATTGGGGATTAGATTTAGGGTTTAGATTCAGTTAGATTTTGAGTATATTTATTTCTTCTTTATTGTAGACCGGCCCTTCACCTATAATAGAGTGAATTTTGGGTCGCAAATTTTTATCATAGTTTGTAATAGGTAGACATGCTTCATTTTAAGAGACAAAGACAAACAAGATTGTACTAATCTATGTAACAATTTATTTATCTTTTTGATTTAGTTATGTACTCTTGTAACTAAATCCCTTTTTAGGATAGAGTTTGAGTAGTAGTATCAATGACTTTTTAATTTCATATTTATTTGTGTTGCTCAAGTTTCATACTTAATATCTTGTTTTGTGCTTTTTCAATCCAATTGGAGACAAATCTCGAGTATTTAGGTTAGCACAAAAGTAAGCCGGGAGAAACCAGGCCGTTAGGCCTAGAGCTAACACTGTGATGTTAGATCGCGTGGTAAAACCTGGCGGACGAGTGTCAAATTGCTTATTCCGTCAGTCTAAAACCCTGGAGGTGAAATCCTACCGCTCCGATAAACAAGACGAGACTTGTGGAGCATGTATGGAAGTACCGTTCTACTTAAGGAGGGTAAGTGAGAGACTCTCTATGCAAGGACAAGTGAGA
Organism: Juncus inflexus; assembly: GCA_024447665.1. NCBI lineage: Eukaryota > Viridiplantae > Streptophyta > Magnoliopsida > Poales > Juncaceae > Juncus > Juncus inflexus. The sequence continues at coordinate 3,891,915 of JAJHPC010000018.1, forward strand.
GAACCTCGTATTACAGGGAGAGAGTTTGGCGATCGTAGCAAGTTGGCATAGAAAGAGCTTCCCCAAAACACATCACAATTCTTAATTTCAGAACAGTCTGAGGACAAGTGATAGCCCCTTTAGACGCAGAGAATAAGAGTAAGGCGGATATCAAATGCATCACACGAAGGAAGAACCCCCTGCTAAGAAGAGACGCAACAGTGACAAAGACAAAAGAAAGACAGAGAACTACCAAAGAGCTTGACCCCTAGAATCCTCTTTTATCAACTTAAAGACTACCATCTACTGCGGATAAGGATCGTGACAACCTAGTCCGTGGCTCGATAAGTGACTACTTTACTTTATTGTATTTAATTTTTATTTTTAAAATCAACTAAAAGATTAAATTCGAACTACGTTAAATAAACTAAAATTAACTACTACTCCCTGTCTATTCAACACCCCAAGTACTACGGGTAGATTGCGCGCTTTCAATCGAAACTGAGTAATTTAGTATAATTTAAAAAGCTATTTTATTATTGATAGGGATATTTTATATAGATAATTACCGCCTATCTTGTATCTTATTTTATGGACATTTATTAGTTATTTTAGTATTTTACTTATGTTTAAGTCGAGAAGCAAGATATTACTAGAGTTCCCTTGTGTTTCAAGAAATGAGCACAAAACGATAGAAAACAACACACTTGGAGCACATTTGGAGCAAAAGGCGACTTGTCATGTTACCGGTACTTCACTGGAGGAAGAACAACAGTAATATCACCTATACTCGCACCTTGGAGGCCTCAGACTCGCACTCTGGAAGACTCAAACTCGCACCCTGAAACCCTTACTCGCACCTTGCGAAACTGCTGACCGCTATTAGTATTTTGGGCATAAATCTCTCTCTGGACCTCGTGCCGGGACGTGTGAATGTGCATTGGAAATATAAGAGGAATACCTAAAACATTCATCCAGGCCTAGAGAGCAAACTTAGGCAAAAATGTAGAGTAAATCACGGATCTTCACAGCTAATCAATTATGGCAGCTTGACAAAAGCAAATGGAAAAAAAAATCTTGGGCAAATTAATGCATTGAATGACTTGCTGTCTTCAGGAGGGGCCCTTCTATCCTATAGTAAGAGACTCCCATGAGAAGAGAAGGATATCAACCCAGCCACCACAATTCAATCTCCACCAAATAGTTTAAGGCAGTCTCCCGCGGTCGAGGCTCAGCCTTGCCGCAACCGCGATCAAGAGTAGAAGGGGGGACACAACTAAATCACAATAAATTCGATTTCTCATGGAAATTAGGGTCTATTCTTACTGTAATGTATATTTTTATACATATTTTTAGGGTTTTTATCATATAAATTCCATCCTTAAATCACATAAAATGTTGGAAAAATGTTTAAAATTAATAAAAAATATTTTTGAAACATTGAATACACTTTTGTGTGATTTTTCAGGTAAAAAGACCAAGAAAGGGATATTTAAATGACTTGGTGAAAAGTCAACTCCAAATAAAGAGCCGGTCTGCAAATCATGGGCCAAGGATGGCCGAATTGTCGATAAATCTCCGCGAAGAGGAAAATCATGGGCCAAGGACGCCTCTGCAATTCCCTTACAATCCTTACCCACCAACCGTCCAAGTAAAAACCTAAAAATTCACAAAAAGACGAGAGTCAATCCCGAAAAATCACCTAGTTGACCAAAAAGTCAACTATCTCAAATAAGGTCAAACTAGGTACCAAATCGAAGAGCGCGACGATACAAATCCAACGGTGCAAACCTCGCGAAAAATGATTTTCTAAAATTCCCAGAAAATGTGATAGAAAATCCGGTCAACCTTGGTCAAGGTCAACCTTTGACCAGGTCCAATCTCTTCTCAACCAATCCGAATGAGCCACGTGACCCTGATTCTCCTCCATAAATTCCTCATAATTTTTTCCTATCCAATCAGGCAGAGACATCTGGCGCAGAAGTTTATTTTTCCTCGAGTCACAAACTAACACGTGGCAGAGGCTCTTAAAATTCTGAGTTGAAGAAGACACGTGGCAGCTTGTAATTGGGGAACATGGCTGATGCATTTGACGGGGGTTAGTACGAGATTTGTTTCTTCTCCACTCACACAATGCCATGTGGCATGCTGTCTCCAAAAGCACGTTTTGCAAAACCAAGGATTGTATGGGACCAATGATATATCAACACGTGGCGCACAGTACTGAGAAATGCGTGTTCGACCGTACAATGATCCTTTTTCCTCTTGTAGTAACTCGACACGTGTCGGTCAAAAATGCATTAGATTTCAACTGATCTAACATTCCTCCGATTTAAATGTCAATGGGTACCTTCGTTGATTCTATAACGCTCGTGTAAGGAAAAAATGGACCATCCAGTAATGCTAAATGGAAACTGAATGGGACGCGGTTTCTGCAGCTCCTGAATCTCCTCACTACGAGGTTCCTTTCATCCAATCGCTAAGTGATACGTGGCGGCCCTGATCCCATCTCATTTCCTTTCCCAATTCACGAGATTCTCCCCGCTGTTAATCTTTATACTGGAAGCCTCCGTTTAAGATATAACGTGTGTTATGTGAATAATTGGAACATCCATTGAAATGGAATGGAGGCGTTTGTTAACGCCTTTTCCTGCAGACTTAGTTCGAGGAGGAGTTTATCGAATCACATGGCGACACGTGGTGATTTTTCTCAGAAATCGAGCGGTTCAGTACAACGTTATTTCTTGATCCCCAATGGATGATTGACACATGGCACGGTCATTCGTGTTGGGTTTCAGACGTGCATAACGCAGCGAAAAACATAAAAACTTTCGTCCAAAACCAATCCGAGGATCCGTGCGTATCGGTTAAATCAAAGAAATAAATTTTAAAGATACCTTTCGGATTACGCTTAATCCGTGACGCTCAAACAATGCGTGTTGTCCATGCGCCTCTAAACCGGTTACCGTCCTAACCGATTTTCCGTCCGTCTAGGCCGTCTAGGTCGGATTGTGCGGAATCATCTACCGCACACACAATCGGTCTCCACCAAAACTCTCAACAAATCTTTCTCATTTTCTTAGGCCGAATAGATCACAAGCGCCGAAAGTACGAACGCCTCTACCGGTGTCCACACAAACGAACTTATTAAAACGGGAAGAAGAACAATATATATGCTTGTAGCTAGTTCTCCTCTTGCGTAAGAAAACTCTTCTTATTTTATCTCACAAAAGATGTATATAATTCCTCTCATATAATCGTACTCTTTCATTTTTGTCATACAAAAAGAAAGCACCCTTTCATAATTTTGTCATACAAATTAGAAAGTATATTTTCTCTCTTTTGTCTCACAAAAGAGAATGAGAAATAATGAGAGAGAGAATGATGTGTTGTATTATGAATTTAGAGTCCTCTATGTCCTTATATAGAGGTGAAGAGTCATGTCTCTTCACACTAAAAGATGTGTATGACATCACTCATCATTATCCATATGACATCATCTAGACTCTTCTAGATTACATGGTCATTTGTGCTCATAGTCTTTATATACATATATATCACATCTTATCACATAAGATGACAATATATTTTGTGACATTCTTATGCAACTCATCATATAAGTCGCTAGGATTTTCTGCGCCCGTTTCATTTTGTTCTTTGTGTGTGACCCTGTAGGTTCACTTAATGTTGGCAATAGACTTAACAGTCTATAAATCATGAGCAGACTCTAGCAAGCCATCATGACTACCCAATTTAAGTGAATATCGGTGATCCGATTTACCTAATCAACAATCACGTATTTAGTCCCTTTGTCACACGATATTTATATCGATCATAAGGCATGTAATACATCATCCTTATATTAATCGAATAATATTTCTTGATCCCAAATTAAACTGAACAAGAACAAATGACATTAATAAGTCTTATTAATTCATTTGAGTATGGCCATACATTTCTTCAGTTCAATTCATCAAGAGGCCTAAAGATATCTCTCTCATTTATGAGAGGAACAAATCCCGTCTTGATTGCACTCATCCCTCTACATGATTCATTGTATACCTAATCATAACCGTTATGACCACCCGGTTAAAGGCAGTGTTAGATTATATTAAAGTATAAAATTACTCATGTTGGGAACCGAGACAATCTCAGGTCAAAGGACTATAAATATTTTATGTTACAAGAATCGCTAATAACGTAAAACATGTAGCATTCTTATGGTGGGTCAGTCCAGTATATGGTCTCTAACATATACCTATGTTAATGACTTGATAACTATTTATCCATGATCAGTAAAACATAATCATCAGTCAACTAATATACTGGTGTACATTTATAGCTTGTATATAAATATATATTTATATGTATCCGCAAGTATATTTGTCTCCACAAATATCCTATAAATGACCAGGGACGATTTAGAATAGCATTCGTAACACTTTATAGTTTTACTATCAAAGACACGCACTTTGATGGCATAAAGGTGAATTGCATATTCATGGTCTATTTTAATTATATTAAAATAACCTATACGCACATATTATATGAAATATCTTAGAATAAATATTATGTTTGTTATTACAATCCATCATCTTGGTCACAAATATTTTGGCCTAGGGCATAACACCATCAATTCGCTCTCATCCAATCAGAGTTTTCGACGTGTCTAAGCTGTTGAGTTTAGTTGAGGTTGAGGAAAATTGCTAAATACACCCAGAAAATTGCACCCAAGCAGAATTTGAATAGAAAGGAAGGAAAAAGAGTGCTACACATCTCCCAAATTACTATCCAAAACAGAATCCGGATCAAGCTCAATTTTTAGTTCCACAATCGTATTTTCAAATATATTCTGGGCCAAACCTCTCTATAAAAAATACACCTATTTCTCTCTCTAACCATCCATTATTCAAGGGTCATTCATACATCCATTCTCATATTCAATTTTTCACACCCATTTCTTCTTCCATTTTCTACCATTCCCATTTCTTTTCTTTTCCACGATTAATGTCCAAAAAGCTTCAAACTTAAATTCTTGAGAATAGAAAAAGAGAGGGAGGTTTTCAAAAAAGAGAACACCAACTCTAGAAGGAGGAAGTGCAAGATCCACCATGAAGGATGAAAAATTCGAGAACGATTGTCATCTTTAGGGTTTGATTTATCTTCTCTTTATTTCTTTTATTTTCTTTCTCTTCTTGGATGAATAATATGACTCAAGGACTTATAAATTTCATGTTTGTCGACATGAGTGAGTAAATTCATAGTAGGGAAAGACTTTTCTTGTGACATACATTAATAAAACTTTAAGTAAGAAAAATTGCATTTATTATGATATTTGAAAGACTAAATTTTAACACTAATTCATTAACTCTTAAGTTAAGTTGTTTGGAAGAATGATTTAAATTGAAATATTTGTGACGAGTGTTGAGATTTATTTCAGTAATAATAACTTGGAAATGTTGTTTTTTTATTCGAATAAGAATTTAAATCGTGTATTAGTGATACTTAAAAATAGAAGTTTTTGAGTAAAAATTAATATTTGAATTATTTGCTGATTAATTTTTGGAAATAAATTGATCAAACCTTGTTTTTAAATCTTAGTAATAAATTGCTATGTATTGTGATGAAATATTAACATGTCATATGAATAGTCGATATTTTCCTACTTTTTCTCTTTTGAACTTTTAAAAACAAAATTTATTTCTATTATTTTCTCTTGCATTTTTCTTTTAAAAATATCAACAACAACATCTTGATCAACAACTTACACTTAATAAACACGAGATTAAAAGTAAAAGAATTTAAGGCCTTGCTTTCTTGTGTTTGACACCCTAAACTCAAATTCCACATATACACTTTGTTAATAAAGTAGGGGACTTATAAATATTTTTTTTAACACGTGATTATACAAAAGACAAGTTTTCACGTAGTTATACTTACTCTATTTTTTTGATGTATTTCGATTCCTTATTATCTTGTATCTATTAGTTATGTTTTGTAACTGAACCCTTTTTTAGGGTTAGATTGGTAGTAGTCTAAGTAAAGTTTATTTGAATTTGTCTTGTGTTTTCTTGTATTTGATATTTTACTTGTGGATCCTTATCTTTATCTGATTGTGCGACAAGATATAATTGGTGTTAGACTAAGAGGTGAAACCTACGTCAAGATGAATGGGTGTTGGACCGAGAGGTTAAACCAACAAAGAAAAAACAAGGCGCGGGAGGTATTGGACCGAGAGGTGAAACCTACAACGCAACCTACATGGGTGAAGCAAGGCGTGTGAGGTGTTGGATTGAGAGTTGAATCCTAGACGTGAGTGCGAGTGCCATGGGGACTGTGGCGAGCTTACGAGACTGATGAACTACCCATTTCATGAGGGACAATGACAATCTCTCCGCGCAAGGCCAATTGAGATCCTCGCATTTGAAGAAAGGAGTACGGCTACCACGGAAAAGAGGTGCAGAATGACATCCCTATCAATACGAGAAACTACATCAAGGAAGAGGAGGACGAACGGACCTACGATGAACCTAATCAACACCCTAGATCTCTCATCTCAACCCAAGCAAGACCATAATCGCGGGTGCAACCAATGACAATCACGACTGGGACTTCCTTTTCTTTCTTTCTTTTTACTTTACTTCTATTTAGTATACAACAACCAAATAATCTCATTCTATCTGGACTACAAAAAGATTACCAAACTCAGTCTATGCCTCTTTGTGGATCGACCCCAGCTCCCGCTATCTACAGTTCATAGCAGGGTATTACAAATTTTGCTTGATTTGTCCCTATATGGCAAGGGCTTATCAGTTGTATACCCTTACAACATACCAACCACACACCATTAAGAATTCACAAAAAGTTCCAAATCTTATTCCTTCGGATACTGAAGGCTAGAAACCTTGCATATTGGCCCAATCAAAACTATTTCTATTTTCCTCTTTCACTATTTAATGAATTCAATCGACTTTCTCCAAAACATCAACTATGTATATAATAAGAAGAGTGTTGTACCATTGCTGCAATCTTAAAGCTTACTTAATGAAGTGTCCTGATACCTAAAGTTACCCTGTGTACTTTAAATTCTGAGTTTTCGCAATCTTTTGAGCTATTTTCAACTCAAAGAAACTCTCAAATTTCTTCCGACTTAAATTTCTTCACCCATGTACATTGAAACACATTATCTCCTATCTATTGCTGTATCAATGCAACTGCTATCTGTTTGATTTTCTTTTAATCACCATCCGTCATATTTTTGGGTTTCTTCATGCCTCCCTCAGTTGACTCATATGTACCCTTGCAAAATTTAAGTCTTCCATTTAGGGTTTTCGAATCGATTAATTTGTGGAATGTGATTAATTTGAGCCCAAAGGCTTCGATCCGTTAGTGAATATGGTTAGTATTATTCTCGATTTGAGGATGTTTAAAACTATTCCGTAATTACTAATCTTGTTTGAGTTTCATTTTTAAGATCAAGAGTTTTAAAAAGATTGAGTCGACATGCGAAAATTTTATCAATTTTGAGTTGACGTGCAACTCGATCGGATTTGAAATTATTGAAGAGTTGCTTCACTTTTTCTAGCCTTCAAGTTTCATGTTCTTGACGTTCAAGTTTTGGAGCTCTTCGTGTTCTCCTAGTGTGTAGTAACGTTTTGAGTTATATTAGTTTATACTTAAGATAGTCTATTCTTGTAAAAACAGTCTTATTCTGTTGTCAACGAAATGGGCAAAGTTCCATCCTGTTGAGGACATAATCCCTCTATCTCTGTAGCTATTTTTTTATTTTATTTCGTTGTCAATGGAATACACAGATTTCTAGCCATTTGAGCATTTATTTGGTTGATTTTGTTTCCTCTTTGGTATTCCGTTGTCAACGGAATAATCCATTTTTTTATATTTGTAAGCTGCTCCTTCTATCTTTAAAATGATAGTTCCAATTCAAATTTCAGGACCAGATTTTCTAAAGCAAAAGCAAGAATTCTCTCTCTAGTATTGAATAATATTCACTCAATAATCTTTGTGAGATTAGAAGAAAATAGTGAGTATTTGTGTTGTTTGTTGGTTGAGATTGAAAAAGATCTATTGTAAGCTCTTGTTCCATTACTTCGTCAAGAGTTGATTGTAAGGCGAACAACGGATAGTGGCCGTGTAAACAAAATACTATTTTGATTACTGATTATAGGAGCCGAAAGACAAGTCCCGGAGAGTAGGCGCTCATGAACGCGGTAAGGGCCGCTAGAGAGAATGGGTGGTTACAACAAAAACAATCACCGAGCCGAACTTCATCAACAGATCTGGTGTTTGGTATCTCGTTACTTCACTTTTATTTATTCGTTATTTCTTCAATTATGTAATTATTACGACCATGTGCCTAAAAGTCTAATAACCTAAAAGTCATAAAACCTAAAAGTTGAATCCACACTTCCTCACGAAATTAGGCCTTTTAAACCCCCCTATAGGACTCAATCAAACAACAATTGGTACCAGAGCAGAAGTACAGACAGTTTCGAATTCAATTTGAAACAATGTGTATTCGACTACATGAGTTTTATCCGGAGGAACTCGACGGGAAAATTAGAATCTTCGGAAGAGATGCATGGTAAATATCTTCGAACTACATAGACTTCGTCAGGTAGAACATGTTGTCCTCAGTTTGATGATATTTAAACTATTCCGAGCTATTAATATATTTATGTGAGAATGTCTTGAGCTAGATAGTCGCACATTCAAGTTCTCGGAAATATCACGGTCGCATCCTGCCTATCTCAGAAGAATAAGAAGTCGTCACGCATGCAAAGTTTTCAAGAGTATTTCAAGGCGTGGGAGCAAGCTTCTTAGTTATTCGTGTGTGTTTATTTTTTTGGTGAGCAATTTAATTCTTATTAGAAAGAGAGTATAATCTGCAAATTTGCCGATTCTGGCCAGTTCCGTTGTCAATGGAAGTGGTCCGTTCCCAACGGACCACTTTGTTGGCAACGGAACCCTCCGTTGAACAATATTTCATTCTGTCATTTCTTTTGGCTGAAATTGTATATAATCCGTTGGCGACAGAACTGTAGGAATTTAGCTGTTTGGTTTGAAATCTTCCTTGATTGCCTTCTGTTTTTGGTAGTCCGTTGGCAACGGACAAGGTCCATTGTCAACGGAACTACATAGTTTTCCATTTCTAGGGCTGCTCCCTTCTTTCTTTAAAAAGGGGAGCCGCCTTTCTCAGAAATTTAACGAATTCTACATACAAAAAGCAGAAATACTTTTTTCTTAATACTGTTGAATTGCTCTAAAATTTAAAGTGAGATTAGTGGAGTTTTTGAGCGTGTTGCTCGTTGGTTTGTTGAAGTTCAAGAGATCGAGTTTGTAAGTTATTGTTCCACCGGCCTTCAAGAGGTTATTGTAAGGCAATGGTGGTTCGAGCTCTTGTACGATCTTGTTTGTTAGTGATAAACAGAGCCGCAAGGCAAGTCCCGGAGAGTAGGCAACTCATGAACGCGGTAAGGGCCGCTAGCGAGTAAACGGGTGATTAAGGCTAACGCAACCACCTCGACGAACTTCGTCAACAAGTTCGTATGTTCGATATCTCTATACTTTTTTCTTTTTTTTTACTCTATTTTCTTATCTATTTATCTTTCTTTGTTAATTAGTATTCAAACAACCATCAACAAAAGTCTAAAAATAAAAAATAAAAATATAAAACCCTAAAAATACATATATTCACATTTCCGCACTTTAGACCCTTTAAACCCCCTCTATAGGCCTCAATCCTTCAACAATTGGTATCAGAGCGGGAATACAGACTGTTTCAAATTCTAATTTGAAATAATGTATATTCGATTTATGGCGACCCCCCGATCAACCATCTTCAAATCGCGTACCCCGACAAACTCGACGGCAAGAACTGGAATGTCTGGAAAAGATGCATGATCAACGTGTTTGATCTTCACGGTCTTCGAAAGGTAGTGGAAAATAGTTTTACCATAGACTTTGTAACAAATAGTACCACAACCTATACTGAAGACACTAAAATAAATAAGACACTTGACATAATGGCACAGAACCTCATTCTCACAAATATGTTAAACACTTTTTCTGTAATAATAGATGGTTGTGAGAATTCTAATGAAATGTGGAAAGCTTTCCTAAATGGATTTGAGGGAAATAATCAAATGAAAAGAACCAAATTAATTTTTGGATGATTGAAGGTGAACCCGTCGAGGATATGTACATTCGTATGTCGCATATCCGAAATGGATTCACAGCTTTAGGAGAGAAACTAACCGATGATCGAGTTGTAGGAAAATTAATTAGGGCGATGCCATCGAGTTGGGAAGTACTTCGAGTCTCATTGGAAACCATGCTAGCAACAAATGATATCGGGCCGGAAGAACTCGTCAACTACTTCCGTAACTTCGAAACCTGAGTGAGGCAAGGGAACCGACTCCCAACCCAAAACGGTAGCTATGCCGGCAACGAGCTCGATTGATGAGGATGATGAAATAGCATGCTTGGTGTGACAATTTGGTGAATTTTGAGCCAAGGAAAAACGGTTTTACGACAACCGACGTCGCAACAACCAAAAGATGTACTGCTTCGAGTGCAACAAGAAGGGACACACCAATCACCCTACATCCCGAGTTCGCTTCATGGAATAAGAAGGATGATGAAAAATGTGATGGATGTTCACATGATCGACGTGAGCGACGCGAAAGGCGATCCAACGATCAACACGACAAAAGACGAGAAAAGAGACACGATGACAGAGGAAAGGACAAGAAAAGAAAGTCGAAAGGTCATTCCGCCAAGGTGGCAATGTGGGGAGACGAGTCAAGCAATTCATCGGATGGTTCCGGTTCGGACTCCGACTCTGAATCGGACATGGCGAATGTCGCGTTCATGGCGTATGATGACGTGGACGAAGTGTGCGGAAGGGCGATACAAGAGATGATTCGACTCGGACAACTTCCAACACAACCCCGTCCTCCTACCGCGACATCTTACATCGACACTACTTCCTCCGGTTCTTCCCGCGACACGAGTTGTGAGGTATATCTAGATCGTACTGTTAATCATGTTTTAGAAAAGGTTAAGGTTCCTAGTTCAAATCAAATTATTGAAATTGTAGAACTCGGAACCCACGATAAATTAGAACACGAATTAAAAAGGTTTCGGTAAGATCGTACATGGCACGAATAAAAGGATGTTTGATGTATGTATCAGTTTGATGATATTTAAAACTATTCCGAGCTACTAATATATTTGTCTTAAACTAGATAGTCGCACGTTCAAGTTCTCGAAAATATCACGGTCGCATCCTGCCTATCTCAGAAGAATAAGAAGTTTTCACGCATGAAAAGTTTTCAAGAGAGTATTTCAAGGCGTGGGAACAAGCTTCTTAGTTCTTTGTGTTTGTTTATTTGTTTGGTGAGCAACTTAATTCTTATTAAAAGGGAATTATAATCTGCAAATTTGCCGACTCTGGTCAGTTCCGTTGTCAACGGAAGTGGTCCGTAACGGACCACTTTGTTGGCAACGGAACCCTTCGTTGAGCAATCTTTCAGTCTGTCATTTGTTTTGGTTGAAATTGTATACAGTCCGTTGGCAACAGAACTGTAGGAATTTAGCCGTTTGGTTTGAAATCTTCCTTGATTGCCTTCTGTTTTTGGTAGTCCGTTGGCAACGGATAAGTTCCGTTGTCAACAGAACTACGCAGTTTTCCTTTTCTAGGGCTGCTCCCTTCCTTCTTTAAAAAGGGGAGCCGCTTTTCTCAGAAAATTAACGAATTCTACATACAAAAAGCAGAAATACTCCTTTCTTAATACTGTTGAATTGCTCTAAAATTTAAAGTGAGATTAGTGGAGTTTTTGAGCGTGTTGCTCGTTGGTTTGTTGAAGTTCAAGAGATCGATTTTGTAAGTTATTGTTCCACCGGCCGTCAAGAGGTTGCTGTAAGGCGACGGTGGTTCGAGGTTTGTATGATCTTGTTTGTTAGTGATAAACGGAGCCGCAAAGCAAGTCCCGGAGAGTAGGTAACTCGTGAACGCGGTAAGGGCCGCTAGCGAGTAAACGGGTGGTTAAGGCTAATGCAACCACCTCGCAGAATTTCGTCAACAAGTTCGTGTGTTCGGTGTCTCTGTACTTTTTTTTTTACTCTATTTTCTTATCTATTTATCTTTCTTTATTAATTAGTATTCAAACAACCAGCAACAAAAGTTAAAAAAAAAAAACAATAAAAATGTAAAACTCTAAAAATATATATATTCACGTTTCCGCACTTTAGGCCCTTTATAGGCCTCAATCGTTCAACAGTACTTAATGGTTTTACCCTAGAATTTATATCCAATAGTTCTACAACCTATAATGATGACAAAAAAACAAAAATGACACTTGATATAATGGCACAAAATCTTATTCTTACAAACATGATAAATGCATTTTCAGTATTAATTGATGGTTGTTTTAATTCTAATCCAATGTGGAAAGCACTCCTAAATAGATTTGAGGGAAACAATCAAATGAAAAGATCCAAACTTATGGGACTTGAACAACAATTTGATTGTTTCCGGATGATCGAAGGTGAACCCGTCGAGGATATATACTCGTATATCACATATCTGAAACATATTCACCACTTTAGGAGAGAAACTAACCGATGATCGAGTTGTAAGTAAATTGATTAGGATGATGTCATCGAGTTGGCAGGTACTTCGAATCTCATTGGAAACGATGCTAGCAATGAAAAAGATTGGGCCGAAAGAACTTGTCAACTACTTTCGCAATTTCGAAACTCGACTCAAGCAAGTGAGAACAGACTACCAACCCAAAATCGTGGTGATGCTAGCAACAAACCTCGAATGATGAGGATGATAATATAGCTTGCTTGGTATGACAATTCAGTGAATTTTGAGCAAAAGAGAAGCGGTTTAGCGACAACCGCCGTCGCAACAAGGTAAAGGTTCCAAGTTCTAACAAATTAATTAAAAAATGTAGAATCCGGAATCCGCAATGAACTAGAACAAAAATTAGAAAGGTTACGAGAGTCTCTTATCAGTACCCAAAACACCTAATTGTATCAGAAGCCTCGGTAAGATTATACAAGACACAAATATTAGAATTTGAAAAATTAAATTTAATAAATAATAATAACTTAAGCAATAATGATAATTGCAAATGTGAAAAATTAAAAATTGAAATATGTCATCTAAAAGACGAACTTGTATGTCTTAAAAGTGAAAATAAATACCTCAAATTCGCTTGTACCAGAAATGTCACAAACAGATTTGAGTTTGACAACATACTAATAGGGCAAAAACCAAATGATAAAAGTGGTTTAGGGTTCAAGAAAGAAGTCGGTACTAAACCCGCTCCTTCAAGATCTAAAACTCATACAATAAAAAGGGAGCTCAATTAACTGAGGAGTAGAGGAAGTGCATTTATGTATCGAGACTACTCTAAGGGCCAAAGTCCTAAAAGTCAGACCTCTAAAATTTTTAATAACAACAATAGATTTCACTAATTTCACGATTCGCTACAAAGTCGTGAGAATGACCTCAATTTCACAACCACTTTATAAAAGAGATCAAAATTATTATTTTTATGAAATTGTCAACACACATATCCCAAGGAAGATTCAATATAATGAATCGCAAAATCGAGCTCCCAAATATTACACTAAAGAACATCAAAATAAAAAAATTTGAAACTCAAACAATTTAAATCAAATAATTCTTCAAAATCAAATAATTTTGCGAAATCAAACGTTTTTAGTGCCAAGTCGACCGAATCTAGACTAAGAAAAGCGTAGTTTTCATTCTACTATAAGAATCATTTTGTTAAAGGCACTGAAGAGACTTCGAGCTGAACTTGTTCATTTTGAAACTATTGTTGCAAAATAGGTTATATCTCTTTAGAGTGTCATTTGTGTAAAATAATTTTGTCTTCTAAATTTGTTTGGTTGCGGAAAGACCTACACTATAGAAAGCTCTACCTCCGAAGTCTACCTAGATGCTTCGGTAAGTTTCCCCCATTTTCAATTAGTCATTTTCTAAGGGGAAGTTGTGGTCAAGTTTTGCCTCGACATATCTAACTTGTGAGCCGAGAAAGTTTTGTTTTAGATACAAGAAAATTGGACAATTTTACGGTAACCAATCAAAAGATGTGGACAAATAATAATTGATATTTTTTTATTTAAATATTTTAATATGTATTTGAATATATTACTATTTTCAAAACCTCAAAAACCAAAATTATCATTTTGGGAGCATGAATGAGAATAGCAAATAATATTTTCCTTATCCCAAATATATAATTTGACATTTTTTCTTATATAAAATTTTTCTCCTTTTATTGAAACGTGTCGTCAGTATTAATTTATATCAGTCCCCAGTTTGAACCCACAAGTATTTTTATTTGATATGAGTCCCCAATTTGAACCTAATAAATATTTTCATCTTTTTATGAAATTTTTTAACTTATTATTATTTTAAGGAGTAATAATATATAGTAAATAGTACCAACTAATGTTTGATATTATGATATTTTTTTAGTAATAAATTAATAATATAATATTTTAATCCATACAAGATAATTTTTTTTATAAATTCTATTGGTTAAATATTATAATTTATTAGAAAAAAATAAGATTTTAAATGTAAATAACTTAAGAACTTATTAGAAAATTGAAATTGAGAACGAATGAAAAATGAGTTAAATCGTCATATTATAAGATTGTTGTAGTTTTTATAGATCTCATAAAGCAATACCACTTTATTTATGTGGATTTGCATTGCTTTTCATGTTTGTTTATTATTTTAATTTGTTGAACAAAAATCGTCAGCTAATATTTGAAAAGTTAGGAAAACAATCTAATTATACTGAAGCGGAGCGAGAGTCTCTCTCGTTGATTTTAGATTCGGTTGTTCCATTATTTTCCCAACTTGGTGTCTTTCTCGGTGACAACATATGTCATAAGCATTTTGTGAAAGGGACCCGATATGTCGACGACACTGTAGCATGTCGGATCACGACAAAAATATATATACAGTTTATTACAGTATATATTATTCATTTTTTATAGCAGTGTAGACATAAAAAGTGAAAATAATATATAAAAAATAAAATATTATGCTAGAATAGTATATATAAATTTTAAAAGTAAAAAAAAAATTAAAAAAATACATAGAGAATAAAAATAATATATAAAATAAAAAAAAGTAGATTATAACCGTCTGAGTGCCCTCATGATATGAGATTTTGCTTTGTGAAAATCACTTATCATCTGTATATGTTTTGTTCGCCACAGGTAGGACACTAACATACCACTCCGTTATCTCAGACTGGAGAGGATCCAAAAGTTTGTTTTGTTCTAGCTATTTCTACGGTCACGGGCTTTGGATTTTACATGAATGCTCCAATGCCACTTGGTATATGACTTCCAGTCCTTTTGTTTAATAATTTTTTATTTTCATATTTTTATTCTTCTAATCATTTTGTTTAACACACAAACAACTATCACATTTGTCTGGATTGCTCTCATCTTCTATCGTTCTCTCTTTCCGTTTGTCATCTTCAAATAAAGATACAGAATCAAACAACAAACCAGAGTCTTGTTTCTTCTTTCGCTTGCTTTCTAAAATGGAAAGAAAATTCATCTATGCTCTATCTCTCTTGTTTCTCTCCTCTTTAGTCCTATCTCTTGTAACAATAGTCCAAGGACTTCTCGTTGGTACCAATGCTAATGCAACTAACAGAAAATTACCGGTACACCATGACTTATCACTGGATTTCTACTCCAAGACTTGCCCTCAGGTTGATCAGATCGTATCATCTGTTACTGCCAATCAGTACCGTGACTCACCAGCTTCTGGACCAGCAACTATCCGTCTCTTCTTTCATGACTGCTTTGTTGAAGTATGAGTGTCATTTGTGCTCATGAATTTATTACTCCATTGTTGAATTATGTTCTTTAGTGAACTTAGGCTCCATACCACGTGATTATGTATTCCGTAAACTTTCTCGAATATATTAAAAACACAATTAAAGAATCTGTTGCATTGCAGTAAGAGACATATTACATTTTTATCCTTTTTTTTGAAAAAATTGAATATTTTGTTTGCCAATATACAGGGTTGTGACGCATCGATATTGATTGCCCCAACGCCCGGGAGCATGAACAAGGTGGAGAGAGAGATGCAGGAGAACATAAACCTGGCACCAGAGGCCTTTGAGACTATAAACATGGTGAAGGCTGCCATAGAAAGCAAGTGCCCTGGAGTTGTTTCTTGTGCTGATATCCTCGCAATTTCTGCTCGTGACTTTGTTCATCTGGTAAGGTGTTAGCATCTCTTATTTTGAAAGAAAGTGTTGGTATACTTCTAATTGAATCACTTCTTGGGAAAGTGATGTGCCGAATTTCCTTCCGTTATTGGCTTTTTGCAACATATTGATAATGAAAAATGGGATTTGATGGTATAGGACGGAGGGTTTTATCGTACACGACTGTCTCTTTTTTTTTTTTTTTCTTTTTCTGAGAAATAGTATATAGAATAGAAAATAATATATAAAATATATTTTCTAAAAATAGAAAAATAGGTAAAGATGAGTTTCTTCTTCCTCATTTTTGCTATTTTTATTGAAAAAAGAATCTCATCTCTTTTTTCCGGGATGGGATTAAAAAGGAGATGAACTTATTTGGTGGTTATAGGACCAGAAGCAGGTTTGCACACACGTGATCACGTTAGTCATTTCACCTTTTGTTTTCTTTTCTGGAGTTAATTCTGGGTGCTTTTTAAATAGTAATCATAATTTAGAAAGCACAACAAAAAACAAAAAAGTAGCAATCATAACATTAAGTTAGCACAATTTTTTTTTTTGGGAGAAACCTTTTAAGAACTATGTTTTCATGTAGGTATTGCTTTTTATTTCAACGTATTTTTTTGTGACTATTAATATACTCTTTTTGGAGAAACGACTTTAAGCTTAAGTATACAAATCTAATCAATAAGCTTTTTTAAGCATTTTTTGCATGGCTGAATTTCATATGTACCCATGAAAAACCTCATAATTTCACAAGTAACCCTACAAGAAGTGAAATATCACCAATTACTCTCCAAAATAACTCAAATATCATGGATATCCCTACAAAACCACACATATATTATGAATACCCCTGCAAAATTCTTAAATCTCACAAACACCCTCGTTAATATTCTGTCAAAATATGTTAGTAAAATACATCTATAACGATCGCACTATTATTAATTAGTTTTTTAAAAATATAAAATGACTATTATGTATTGATTTTTTCATTTTTATTATTATTATTTTTTTTTGCGAATTTTGAGTTTTTCTATCAAACACGAATACTATATATAAATTCATAAACTAAAAGCAAATAAAATGATTTAATATAAATCCTTACCATATTTACATAGACGAAAAAATAAAAAAATAAAGTTAATTTTATCACAAAATATATCATGGGGGTATCAATGATATTTGAGTGATTTTGTAGGAGTATTTGTGATATTTCAGTTTTTGTAAGGGTACACTTGAAATTTGTCTACTTTCATTGTAGCAGTATCTTTCATAATATTATTCGACTGTATTTTTTCTAAATAGTCTTAATTATTATATAATTCTGAGTTCATGTTTAAATATTTTTTTAGTACCACTAGGCTCCGTTTGGATGGAGAATAAAAGAGATATAATTTAATTTAGGCATAAGAAGTTATACCTTTTTATCCCTCAATTTTATAGTGATTTTTGATAAGATGATAAGGATATAAAAGACGATAGTGTTGAATTTAAAAAAATATATAATAATCAAAATACCCTTATATTATAATATGGTAAGAAAATGGAAGACTTTTACTAAATTATTAATAATATTATATATTATATATTATTTATTGTTTATTGTTTATATATTTGTACACAAATATGTTATTCAGATTATAGTTTAAATTATTACTATTTTAGTATATAATTAATATATATAGTGAATTAATGTATTGTAAATTTATTTAAATAATATATAAAATCTATAATTAATAGTAATTAGGTATAATAATTTAATATGTTATTTAAATAAGAATTTATTATTTTATATTTATTATTATAAGGATTAATATAGTAATTAATAATATTATGAATTTTATTAAACAAGAATATATTCTATTAAGCTAAATTTAGAACTAAATATTTAATTAAATTAAAGTTAAATATACTTAATTATTATAATTATTTTATATTAAAATTTTATTTATAATAAAATTTTAATTTATATATGAATATGAATATTATTATTATATATTAAATATTAATAATATATTATTAAATATATGTTAATGATGTTATAATTAATTATATATAATACTATTTATGACTTATTTATATATTAAAAATTTATTGTATTTATTTACTTAGATTATGATTAATTATATAATAAGTAATTATTTAAAATTGAATAATATTTTATTATTATATATTAATAAATAATAATAAAATTATTTCAATTAAGTAAGTGTATTATGGTGAAAAAAATGGAGAAATAGATGAGGTATAATCAAGGTTGCAAATAACGTTTGGCGGATTGTAGCGTTGATGTCATTTTTGTAGCGTAGAGCGCTTAGTGATCGCTACAACTTCGATATAGCGGATGTTATAGTATGTAGCGGATGATATAATTAAGTATCATTTATAGCAAATACATTCTTTTTTAAAAGGTGAGTGATAATTTGGCTTACTTTTAATAAGCAAATATGGTAATTATACTATTTCTTCATTAAATAAGTTTTTAAATTCAAAAGATGATACTTAGAGTTAAAAAGATATAGCATAAAAGAAACTCACAGCGTGCAGCGTGTTGTCGTTGACGCATAACGTTCGTGCTATAACGAAAGTATAGCGCACTGGTTGGAACTATGGATATAATCTTATAACCAATAAGTGTGATTATAATTTTATTCTCACTACACCTCCTTATTCCATCATTTTTGTATGGTGTTTGGCAAGAAATAGAGGGATAAGTAGGCTTATACCTTGCTTATCCCTCATCCAAACTAGGCCCTTGGAATTAAAATTGAGGTGTGTGTGTGACAAAGATGAAGCTTTATAGGGACTGGGGATATGCCCGTCTAAGGTTTCGATAAAGTAATATATATTAGTAGTTCTTAGTTAAGAAAAATTAAAAATACTTGCATTTCTATATATTTGGCGCATTCCTAAATTTTTTCTACAATGTAAATTAATAGGAAAAACTTTTTCGCCCACAAATAAATACTGTCAAGTTTTATCCTTGTACATAGAAGCTTTTTTCTTTATGCCACTAGGCCTACACAGAAACTTACAATTTCGAAATTTGTCAAATTCTAGAAATTAAATGAGCACTAGCAAATTCTTCGCACGCTGCGCGAGATTGAAAAAGTAATTTAAAAACAATTTATATAAAAATAATATTTCTATTAAAATATAATAAATATTGGTATTATTATGCATCATAATACTAATTTAGCCAAAAATAAATTTTATAGTCACGCCAAAAATTTTCACTACAATATAAACATATAGAAAATTCAAAAGTAACCAAAAATGAATAAGTAATTATTTTTTTTAAAAGTAATTCACGATGTAAGAATAATTTTTATCTTATTTTTAATATTTGTTAATAAGAATGTTGAACAATTCTCCTTTATGGATATGTGTTTTTTTCCATCACTAATTACCCAATTTATGGTACTAATTGTCATCTCACAACAACAATAAAAAAATCATAATTTACCTAAGATTGTTTTGAGTTAGAAGTATGTGTAAAAATATAAAAATATATTTTTTCAACTAATTTAATTCCTTAATTCCATTTTCAATAAACTCCTAATAATGCAAGGCGAGAAAGAGTGTCAGACGGAGAGAGGACAGCATTGGGAAGTAAAGTATTTCTTTAGTCAGAGAGAGAGAGAGAGAGAGGGGGTTGGGCGTGAGAATGTGAGCTCGTAAATTGATGGGCAGAGAAATCAAAGAAATGAAAAGGAGGACGGAGCAATTAACATGTACATAGGGGTTTAAACGATTCAAATTTTAGTCATAACATATTCGTATACATATTATTTTCTTGGATATGAATACAAATGTGGATAGCTTCGGATACAGATTTAGTTCCGTTTATACGGATATGAATGTGCTTCGGATATTATCGGATATAAATACAAATTTATTTCCGATATTTAACCGGACACGTATCCATATTATATATCTATACAGTTAACTACTTGTGGCAACAAAGTTAATAAATTATAATAACTTTTAAAACAAATTCAAAGAAAGAACAACAATAATTTATGTATTTGTATTCAAATATGATAAAAATACAAAATATCCATGTCTGCATCTGTGTCAATATCCAATCCGTTTCTGACATGGACTGAAATATTAGAAAATTGGTACTATTTGAATAACGAATTATCCGGATACAGATATAATCCACATCTAGGTGCCAAATCGACAACTGAATTCGAATCTGTACCTGACTTAAAATATCTAAATCTGTATATGTTTGCATCCCTACATACATGGACTTAATCTTGACCTTTTCTTTCTGGATATAACAAAATCTTATCATTTTGATAATACATGATTAAATTGTGACCTTTAGATTAAGAATCTAATGGTAAAGATAAAAAAGCCAACGTGGGAGAGAAAATTTTGTAGCATTATAAACTATTATAAATATTGTCCCTCAAAATATTAAATAGAATTATAAACTCTTTGTATGGTTCAATTGAACTACTTCAACTTAAAATGGTTTTGTTACAGCTCGAATATAAAACACCACCCAATGCAACTATAAAGACCTAACCCACGAATACATCAGCCAAATTATAAGAATAGTATGATACTTTACCTATATATTGATTTCATTTCTATTTTTGAGATTCTATATCTATATATTAATTTAAAACTTTTAATTAATACTTAAAACAAGAATACATAACTATTTTATTTAACAGATGCAAGATTTGTAGGATAGTTAGATTTCTAGAAAACTATGAAGCTGGCTCTTTTATTTCTTGAAAGTATACTCTTCAAGAAGAAGTCATAATATTATGATGCCAGTTTTTATGTTCCTTTCTTTTGCAATTTAATTAATTAATTCAGACACTAGACTGTAATTTTAGTATAATAATCTCGCCCTATCAAGATTAAAAGCAATAAAAAAGAAAGAGGCCAATAACTTAATATTAGCCTTAAAGCTTTAGGAATCTTGTGTATCACATATTTGACAAAGTTTATTAACCCACAAATTGCGGATTTGATCTAAAAAACTTCCTATTTAAAAAAAATAAATATCAATTTTATTTGAATAAGAAGAAATTGTTACAAGGTTTAATGAGCTGCACTGCTAAAATGTACATATGTTATAAAGGGTATCTGATATTGGGCGCTTAGAGATGATTTTTGGACCAAAAAAAAAAATATAGAAATCAATATTTTGTAGGTTTTACAATATAAAAGAGTATATATATTACGACAAATCATTATATAACAAATTAGCGCGTCAATACGTCGCGAGAGGAGAGAGGAGTCTGCAACCCATAATGTAATGAATATATTTTTTCCCCAAAAGCGCTATTTGGTCAAATATCCACACTTTTGTCTCTCCAACTGCTTTCTAAAGGCTTTTGAGAGATTCAACAAATAATTGATTTATTGTCAAAGCCTGCTCAAGCGGTAATGCGCTCTGTTAACATTAGAAATGATTTAAATTCGAATCATGATAAATATATTTAAATCATATATTTAGTTTAATATTTAGCAAGTAAAAAAAATCAAATAATTGAGCAAGAACTAAAAGTGATCATCTGTTTAGTTCTCTTTAGAGTGGACTTATACGTTCTCTCTAAATTTTAAATAAATTTTGCTAAAGTACAAAATTTGAATCTCTCATCGTTGGATAAATAGAATTAGTATATACCACTATTCTAGCCGTGGTTAAAAAAAAAAAAAATAATTGATTCATCAAATAAAGGTTATCCAGAGATTCATCAAACAAATGAAAAATTAAAAATTAAAAATAGGAGATGATGACCTTCAGATTAAGATACGAACAAATGATCAGACAAGTCGATGTCCCAAATGAACAATCCAAAAATCAGAGTAAAACTTGTTTGTCGTATGCCCGTTTGCATGTGATATGGTCCCACATTTTATATCTTCTCAAAACATAACCGCTGGGAGCTATAGTTATTTTTACCGCCAGAAGATAACCATCCCTATATTAACAGGACCAGCTCCACAGGCTTCTTCCAAGTATAAAATAAGTCAATATAGATCTATATTTTTTATACTTGTTAGCTATATCTATTGTTGTAGTTAGAAAACAAAGATTAGAAATAATATTTAAGTTTTATTTCCTGATATAGCTATATCTATTGTTGTAGTTTATGGTTATTTGAGTTCTTTATGCCTATGTGATTTCTTTAATGGACATGATATTCAGCAACATAAATCGTGTGCACCATTGGTGGCCCGTAGTATTTTTGAACTCTCATATATTAAATAGTAAATAATTTTATAAAAAAATTAGATGATTTTATCAAAATATATAAACGATATGCAAGTACTAAAAAATAATATATTAACTATTATAAGAAAATATTTAGACTTCTAAAAACAATATTAAATGCTATAAAAATAGCATATAGGATTACAAATTAGTACACAATTTATGGATATATTGTAATAGTTATATAATGTAGATAGTATTATAATTAACCCCTTTTGGCCCAAATGCTTAGCCAGTAATCCGGCAGGGTCAATATTTTGTTCTGGCGTTTTTTTTTTTTTTTTGCTTTAACCATCACATTCTTTAGGTTTTTTTAATTAGTGCATTTTTTTATATCATCATATTTTTTTAAGGAAAATATAGTTGTTCCCCACTTAAAACCACCCCTATTCGACAAGTTATCACTGTCAAATGAGACTACTTAGTTTTTTATTTATTAAATGAAAAAAATGTGAAATTAAGCCCATTTGACAATGGTGAAGAGGAACAACCGGAGATTTTAGGGAGACAAGTATTTATACCCTTTTTTTAGTTAGTGCTTTTTCCAAGTCGCCGGGTTGTATTTATTTGAGTAAAAAAAGCTCAATTTTGATCCATTTAACTTGGTAAATTTTATTACTAATCTCTATTTGGGCTAAAAAGAACATATATAACGTTTTAATTAACCACACATATATTCTTAATATCTTATCACCAATCATACAGGCAGGAGGCCCATACTACCCTGTGAGGAAAGGCCGCAAGGACAGCAAGGTCTCCTTAGCATTCAAAGTCCGGCAGAACCTCCCACGCACCAATGCAACTGTGGACGACCTTCTCCGCCTGTTTTCCTCCAAGGGCTTGACAGCCCGTGACTTGATTGCTCTCATCGGGGCCCACACAATTGGTTTCTCACATTGCGATCAGTTCTCAAGTCGCCTGTACGATTTTCGAGGCACAAAGCACCCTGATCCTGTTATGGATGCACGTTTGCTCAAGGCCTTACAGATGTCGTGTCCTCAGTCAGGGGGAAACACTGACGTTGTAGCTCCGTGCGATGTAAAAACACCATTCGAATTTGATCACGTGTATTTTGGGAACTTGGAGAGTAATTTAGGATTGTTGGCGACTGATCAAGCGTTGTTTTCGGACCCACGTACGAGACCGCTTGTGCAGGAGATGGGGAGGGATAAGGGGAAATTCTTTGAGGCGTTTACCATCGGCATGGAGAAGATGGGAGCTATTAGAATTAAAAAGGGGAAGAAGGGTGAGATCAGAAGGGATTGCAGCAGGCACCTTGGTTCTTGATTGTTTTTTCCTTCTTTGTTAGACAATAGATGTTTTTGTACATGCGTCTTCTTGCTTTTTATTGTTGTTAACTTTCCTTTTTGTCATTTTAAGTTTTGGTGGCTTTTGAGGGAAATGGTTTGGATCTGTCATATTCATACCAAACGTAATTGTTTCTAGAATCTTTGTGGGATCCAAACCATTTCCTTTTCAGCCAATTTCGATGTTCATGCATGTTCTTTTATTTGATTTTTCTTTGTCATTGGTCTTAACTCTTATATTATGAGTATTGTGTTTTAACTTTGAAGTTGGCTATTTTCAAATTTGGAGGCTGTTCTAGACAAACATTTATACTATAGTCCGTCTTGTTATACCAAGACAGTCTGATCCTAAGCTAAATACAATAAGTTGATCTTGTATAGTTGTATCCAAGCCAAGTAAGCATTACAGTAATCCGTCACACGACTTTCATAGTACATGATATCAAGCCTTAAGACTTCCTTCACATACTGACGTATCCATCGAACTCCTTACTATGATCACATGACTATGAGTATATATCACATGACCCTCCATCGAACTGCTTACTATGTGATAGCTTACAGTTCTTACTACAAAGACTGAGTATATATCACATAACCCGAATAATACTTCATACCCTTACGACATCGATAACCTATGTTGAGGGGACGTGTTATTGGGGCATGTTTCAAGTATGAGTTGTGCGTGGGTAGCGGAAGTAGATTGCACTGGACCAGGCCAAGGGTGGGCAGCGCATTCAGGACAAAAGTACGGCCTGGCTGAGGTGATGACCTGCCGTGGCAGTTGAAACGCCTCGATTCATCCAGCACACCTATTAACAAGACAAATATTGAAGACACAAAAAGTCATCCCTTGGAGATTTCAAATTAATTTGAATATGTCGGCATTATAAAATCCATCCCATTCACATTGTTAGAGAGAGAGTCAAAATACCTTAATTATAAATGAGAAGACACATCAATTCTCAAGACATCTCCACTAGCATTAATTGTTGTTTAATGAAGGCCTAAAGAAGACACATCAATTCTCAAGACATCTCCACTAGCATTAATTGTTGTTTAATGAAGGCCTAAAGAGGGGTGCATGAGCCTTAATTGTGCGGAAGCGTGTGAATTTTTATCTTTCTCTGGTTTTAAAACTTTTTAGGTTTTTAGATTTTAAATGGATGAATTGTATAAATTGATAAATAATTGAAATAATGATAAATAGTAAAGTAAATAATAGAAAATAACGAGTCTATATCGAACACACGATATGTTGACGAAGTTCCGTAAGGCGGTTGCGTTAGCTATAACCGCACGTTCTCGTTAGTGACCCTTGTCATGTTTACGAGTGCTTACTCTCCGGGTATGTCTCTTTGGCTTCTTGACCATTAATCCAAATAGTATTCTGACATGACTCGAGTCGATGATCGCTTTACAAAAACTTAGCGATTCTTTGAATCAAAACAACATATTTTTTTGAATAAAATAAAGGACCATAATATCTTTCAATCGAACTAAACAAACAAACTAGAACTTTCTTTTTATTTTTCTCACAAATATTGAATAATTTAACTAGGCACTAGAGATACAATTATATTGATTTTGTAAAGGAAAATGTTGGTTTAAAACGAATTGGGCATGCTCAATATAAAGAGGAAATAGCAGCCTATCAAAATTGGAAACTGTTGCAGCATCCGTTCGAACAGACTGTACAAAAGAAAGTCAAACTTACGCAAAGATTCACCCAAACGGATAGTGCATTTAATGGTCGGGTCGAACTGAGTTACGTTCCATTCTAATGGACTATTTCTCAAACTGTTTGTAGTTTTGGTCCGTTCGAATGGACACAGGTTTCGTTGAAACAGACATAAGTCCAATTTATAGATAAATATCTTCTATCTAGTATTTAATTGTTATTCAAATTAAAAATTAATTACTAGAAAAACACACGAAGATTTTTAAATCTTGAGAAGTCTTGAAAATCCAGAACAAATCTTATAGTTAATATTGTTGCATCTTCAAGTCTCGAAAAAAAGTTTAACAATCATAATTTAATATAAAAATGTTGCATGACAAAATTTAGGTGTTTACAAAATTGTGCAGATAGGTATTTCAATGAATTTTTGTTAAGACAGTTTTTATTTTGAAAAAAAATAATAGAAAACAAATTGAGGAGAAGATATAAAGCACCGAAAAAGCATGAAATGAGTATATGAAAATTTAATCTAGATATTAAGCAACATAACCATAACCGAAGGTCGAGTAATTTGAAAGCACACACGTTGCTTCGTTGAAAATCGTCGACTGCATCAGATGAACCACTTTGACAACTCTTCACATGACCTTGGTTAGCATGATGATGAATGTCGTATAGCTTTCCCAGAATCTCATTTGTTTCCTCGACCCTCTTCAAGTCACACTCACTTTCCTATATCTAAAAGAAAATTCTTTCTCGACCCTCTTGTTACTTTCATCAAGATGAAATTTGACCACTGTTGGGGAACCCGTATTCATGTACGTTACATGCGCAGCGGAACCTATGGGTTCAACCCTCCCTGGGATCATCGTAAAGGAAATAAAGGTACAAGATTATGCTATTAAATTTATAACTCGGATCTTCCTGATCCAGGAGAGAGAAGCGGATGTAGGTCTAAATGAACTTCCGTCTTGCTTCTTTCTCCTTCTTGGCATCTGAAGCTCAAATCTGCGAACCCTCTTGTTCTTCCTAGGGATAAAGAACTTGATCGCTCACTAATATCCAAAGTAGGAGATCTCTACTTGTATCCACGTCGAACTTCGAATAGTCGGAATAACCGAACTCGGCTAGACGAGTCCGAAGGCTCTCACAAAATCTCTCTCTCTCTCTCTCTCTCTCCATATTATGGTAGCCTAGAGGCTCTATAATGTGTGTATAATAGAGGGAGTTTGCCCCTCTATTTATACTAGAGAGGTAGACGAAGGATTAGTCAGTTATCATAACTAAAAACCTAATTTTAGTCTTATTTCATTGTCGACAGGGTTATTCTGTTGAAAACCGAATAAGACTGTATTCCATATGTGAAACCTTGGCTACCAAGAAATCATTTATTCTGTTCCCAACAGAACCATTCCTATGGCAATGGAATAAGGCTGATTTTCCACAATCAAACATCTAATGTTTGATTATTTTCTTCACCAATTTATACATCATATGTATGGCTGTTTTGAGAGCATTTCCTTCCTGCCTAAACAAGCTCAGGAATGTAGGGCAATTCATTATATGCGATGAGAAAGTTCCCGCTTCCCTCAGGGTTTTCTATGTGCGACCGTGTAGATTCCATTTAACGCTCGCAACGATCTTTTAAAGATCGTAAGTCATGAGTAACCTCTAGACTGATGTCATGACTACCCATGTTAAATGAAATAATCAGCAATCATAAACGTATCTGAATAGACGTTTGCTTATTCCTTTTGTTCTACGATATACGTCTGGATGACAAGGCACGGTAATATGTCATTCTCTTTCCTGATCGAGAATTAGACTGAGTAAATACAAAATGATATTAACAACACATGTTAATCAATTTTGAGTATGGCCATGCATTTCCTTTAGTCCTAGTTCATTAGGGGGCCCAGAGATATCTCCCTCTTTATGAGAGGAACAAATTCCATCTTGGTAACTCACATTCCTCGTCATGATTTAGTGCATACTTAACGATGACCCTAAAGATCATCCCGTTACGGATGACGTAGGATCATATTAAAGTATGCAGTTCCACATATAAGAATCCATTGTGACCTCAGGTCATCGGAACTAGCATACTATTCATATGAGAATCACTAATGACATATACCAAGCATATTCTCATAGTATGGTAAGTTCAGTATGTGTTCTCTAACACGTACCTATATTCAAGACTTGACATCCCTATGTTCATGATCAACAGAACATGATCATCCAGTCTGTGAATATACTAATGTAGATATGTAGCTTATTATCTGAAGTATGTTTATCTCTATAAATATCCCACATATCACTAGGGACGATTTAGAATATCATTCGTTGGTTCATAGTTCTACTATCAAAATCACGTATTACGATGACGTGAACCCGAAGTGTCATTCGTGGTCGATCTAATATATGTAAATATATTAATCACCCATACACTCAATCATATATGAACTAAATAAACGTATTTCTCATAATCTAATCTCTAGTCCAACACTTTAGCCTAGGGTATAATTTTTTCAACCACAACTCCCCTTAAACATTTAGCTTATATAAACTGGGGGGGGGGAGAAGATAATCAAGCGTATAGGTAGGGTTCGATAATTTCTCACTTAATGTGGAGTTGCTTGTGATATTTCTATATTTCGGTAACCACATGTACTTCAATAAAGTACCTATTTTGCGCAAAGGACACTCCAAGAAAATATGACATATTTTGTAAAAATAGTTGCAAAATGTGCAAGTGGGTTCGTGGTCTTCTCAGTACTCTAACCAAAATGATTTATATATTCTTCTTTTCTCATCTTCGGATCGGTGGACTTGGAACTAAAAACTTTAGATTTGAATTTTTTTGTTTAATGTGTTCTTTAGTGAAATATTTGGGAGCTTGATGTTGCGATTCGTTAGATTGAATCTTCCGATGGGCATGTGTATGAACTATTTCTTAAAAATAACCATTTGAGCCTATTTTATATAGGCGTTCAGTTTGAAAATATGGTTATATTCATGAATTTGTCGAGAATTGTGAAAGTGATTAAACCTAATATTGTTGCTAAAACTTTTAAAAGTTTGACTTTTAAGACATTTTTATTCGTAGAGTAGTCTCGGTACATAAATGCAGTTTCTCGACTATTCTTTGGTTGATTAAGCTATCTATTTTATTTTTGATGTTTGGCCTTGAAGAAGCGGATTTACAACTGATCTTCTTCTTAAATCCTAGACCAAACTTATCATTTGATTTTTGTCCTATTAAATCTTGTCTAAGTGAATTCAACATGGGTCATTTCTGGCCAAACATACTTGAGGGAGTAATTTTCAATTTTTAAGCTTAAAAGTTCGACTTTTAAGAGACTTATTTCTCTTTTTTTTTCACATTGTCATTTACTAACCAAATTATTTTAATTGTGTCTTGTACGACTTTACCAAAGCTTCATTATCTATCAATAGTTGTTGAGTACTGACAAGATACTCACGCAGCCAATCCAATTCGTGTACTAGATCATATGTTGATTCAAGTTCTATATTATTTAAATTGTTTGAACTTGGAAGTTGTACCATTTATAAATTGAAATCAAGAGTAGAGTCTAGAAATACGTCGTGACTCTTGTCATGGGAAGAATGGGAAGATGATGCGTCGAATGAGAAGACAGCGAAAGGTGGTGATGGAGCAACTCGTCATTGCTTTCGAAGCATATCTTGAAAGGCTTGCTTGACTACTTCATCCACCGATATCGAGACCCCCGCCGTGAGAGCAAGATTCACCACTTCTAAATCGGAGCAGGAATCCGATTCACAGGAATCGCTCGAGTCATCTCCCCACATGGCCACTTTGGCGGAGTGGTTGTTCGACTTTTTGTTCTTATCGTTTCCTTTGTCCTAACACCTTTGGTCGCATCTTTTCTCATGTCGATCATCGGATCATCCTTCACGTTTCTCATTCTCCTTGTTGCTCCATGGAGCAAGCTCAGGATGGAGAGTATAGCAATTATTGATTGTATGTCCCGTCTTGTTGCACTCGAAGTAAAATATCTTCTTGCTGTTGTATTCACGGTTGTCGTTGAACCGTTTCTCACATGCTCGTAAATTATCAAATCATTTCATAAGAAATACCATCTCGTCATTATGTGTGTCAATTGTCGACATGACTATGGTTGTTGATTGAGAGTTATTTTGCTTGAGCCGGGCTTCGTAGTTCCAGAAGTAGTTGATTAGATATTATGGCCCGATCTCTTGTGTCGCCATCACCATCTCCAACAAAACTCAAAGTGTCTCCCAACTTTGCAGCATTGTCCTAATCAATTTATATACAACTCGAGGATCTATTAGGGTACCTCCTAAAGTGATATATCCATTTTGGATATGCAACATACGAGTATAAATATTCTCGACGGATTCACTTTCGATCATCCAGAAATAGTCAAATTGTTGTTCAAGTCCCATTAATTTGATAATTAAGTTGCTACAAAGTGGTATCAGAGCCGGATCTTAGCACTTGTGTGGAAAATTCATAGTGTAAATGTCAGAGATGACAAGAAGAGGCCATAATCAAGTGTCTCAATTGAGAGAGGACCAAGAAACTCTAAAGAAGCAGAATGTTGAGAGAGCTAATTAATGGTAGAGAAATTGACAAAACTGAATTCCATGAAGAGATGAGTAGAACGTTTGCAGTCCAAATGGATCTGATGGTGACACAAATCAAGGAGGCCGTGAGGATCATCATGGCAGCAGAAAAGGAGGTTATGCATAACCAGATCCTGCAAGAAAAAGAAGCCATACAAAATAAAATACCATAATTAATTAAAATTATATTAAATAAAGGAAAAAATGTGAGTGATGCTGACTCATCCTCCACTTCACAAATGGGCGGTAATCAAACAATGAACATAGGGGTTAATCTAGTACCTACATCTAGTACCGGTATCAGCCACAACTTATCTCCTAGACCTTCTTCCCCTTACATACCACCCTATTGCAGCCAAACCACAAGAACTACCATAAATCCTAACACTCAAATTCACATTGCCCAAAACCCTAATCCTCAAAACATCCATGGCCAAAACCCTAATCCTCAAAATCACAATGCTCAAAACCTGAGTTTCCAAACCAGCCATGTTCAAAACTCCAACCCTCGAAATAGCCATACCCAAAACCCTAATTTCCAAAACCCCACCTTTCTTAACCCTAATCCACAGACTCCAAACCCCAACCTACCAAACCTTAACTCTCAATTCCAGCCACCAAATTCACCCATTAGCTTCTCAAATCCACAAATTCTCAAGAGATTTTGTTTGTATGTATTTGTGGATTTGAGATTGAATAAACTAGGGTTTGTAAGTAAATAAGAAAGAAAGAGATAAAGAAATAAAAGTAGGTAAAAGTATTTTTGATAATGTTTTTCTGATCTGAACCCCGTGCCCAAGTTTCCTTACATAACCAACTACTCAACATCCTCTCCATTACTGACACGTTTGACTCTCTAATTAATCAGCACGCAGGCCTTAATTGCAAATTCAAGACTCTTAGCCTCACAAGACTCAGCCCATTACTCAAAATAGAACAAAACATAAAAATTAACCCCAACCCCTTATTTTTCACCTACTTTTGAGCCTTCTCAAAATGCCACATCATCACTTTTATATCGACTGTTAGATTAATTTTTTTGTCGAATCTTAGATATTCAGTTTTTCAAATTTATTGATATTTTATGGCAATATTTATGTGGTTATTCAAACATAAGTATATGATTGGTTGAATTGGTGTTTTGTGTTTCATACCTGATTTAGTGAGAACCGTTGTGAGTTTGTTTGTAACCATCATATTTTAATCAAATTGTTTCAATGAATCATGGTACAAAGTTATGTTCAATTATTAATATCCATAATTAATAAAGAATTCACTCATTAAAATATAAATAAATTTTCTTTTCTTCTTTAAAAAATTATAATTCTTAATGAAATATTTTATTTCTAATGTTAAAATCGTCAAATATAAATTTGTTGAAATTTTCTCTTTATTATGAGTTTCATATTGTTATGGTTTTATTTTTTTGTTGCTAAAATATATGAATATAGACTATATAAAAATAAAAATGATGTGCTTATTAACTTATATCTTATAGCTTATTTTTCATCTCTCTTTGGGTATTTTCAAGAGACATCTCGTCAATTTTATCTTCGCCGTTGGTTTTTTTTTTGTAATCTTAGATTTTCATTTAAATTATTCCCGCAATATTACATGTGCCAATAGTTAATGAAGAGTTTACTCATTAAAATATAAATATTTTTTTTCTTCTTTAAAATATTATTATTCTTAATGAAATACTTTATTTCTCATGTTAAAATCATCAAATATAAATTTATTGAAATTTTCTTTTTATTTTGAGTTTCATATTGTTATGGTTCCATTTTTTTTTCTTGATAAAATATGTGAATATAGACTATATAAATGAAGATATACAAAAATGATATGCTTATTAACTTATACTTTATAGCTTATTTTTCATCTCTCTTTGAAAATTCTCAAGAGACCTATTGTAAATTTTATCTCGGCCGTTGGATCAATTTTTTTTTTTAAATCTTTTCTTTTCATTTAAATTATTACCACAATATCACATAAACACATATTGTTATGATTTCAATTTCATTTTTTCTTAATAAAATATATGAATATAAACTATATAAAAAATATGTAATAAAATGATAAACTCATTTATTCTTATCATATTCTTTTACCCTTCTTTGAAAATTCTAAGAAAATTATTATCAATTTCTCTCCGCTATGGAATCAAAAAATTTATCAAATCTTAACCTTAATTTTAAATTATTATCATAATATCACATGATTACTTAGATTAATGTTTAGTGTTATATTTTCGTTATGTGAGAATTATCATCCCAAACAAAATTTCAGAATATTGAAAACTATATTATATCACTTAATATATTACGGCTTTCATAATAACATATATGTAATCCATACAATTTTAACATCTAAAAAAATAGCGGTTACAAATTTTTGAAGAAATGAGTAATGTTACTTTTTCCTATATAGTATACATATTTTTTCCATATATATATAATATTAAATATTATTATTATAATTTTTTGTAGTTAATCATTTATTATTTAATCTTATATAATTTCAACTAAAATCTTCGAAATAAATTATCTTGCATTTTATTTTTTTCG
Source organism: Juncus inflexus (assembly GCA_024447665.1). Taxonomy (NCBI): domain Eukaryota; kingdom Viridiplantae; phylum Streptophyta; class Magnoliopsida; order Poales; family Juncaceae; genus Juncus; species Juncus inflexus. Next base: position 3,924,635 of record JAJHPC010000018.1, read on the forward strand.
ATCTCAATCATCTAAATATGATTAATACTTAATTTATTTTTCTAATATAATATATCAAAACATAATGACATAATAAAATTAAAAATAATAATTTTGAATTTTGTATTATTTATGAATTCCCAAATCTTGGTTTTGAATTTTGATTATACATTATTAGATGTAATAACTATCCAAATTAAAATACTCGCCGCCGCGAGCATTAGAGGACTAATAATAATCAGAGGTGTATTATCCTTCTCTCTCCTTACGACTTTCCCCTTTTACACACCATTTCACTCAGTCCGACTAGGGTTGACTACTCCATTAATTCAGATTGTAACACTCGATACTGGCGAATCTTTCATCCCCTTTTGTTTCCAGGCGAGCTATCTCCGCCACAAATTGACCGGTAAGTCTCGCTTCTAGTTGCTTTTGACTTTCCTTTGTTATTGCTAGCGAATCTGAGAGTTGGGTTTGGAGATTTTCGACCAATCCTCTCAATCTTCCATCGATTGAGATCTGGTTGAAGGCATAACTGGATATCACTCAAACTTAGAGAGAAATCGAGATAGTGTGGGAATCCCCCAATCACAACTCAATCAATTCCTCTCTTGAGTTGTTGAGTGTTGCTCTGGTACCAATTGTCGTGTTACAGATTCAAGAACATGCCAGATTCAACAGAAAATTCGAGTAGAAATGAACAAGAAGAGTTTAGTTCGATAATAGTTGTGCAATCCGATTACAACATAATTTCGTGATAAAATTTGGATAGATAAGTAAAATTGACATGAAACCCTAATTGGCAGCTATGGAGAGGCTTATATACCATCTCTCTTTTACATTAATAACCCTTTTACATTTCATATTATAAAAAAGGTAAATAAAACAAAAGAAAGGACTTTAATGCAAAATATTCTTCATCCTTCTCTCCATTTAGCATTTAAACACACTCTCCATTATTTGTTTCAAGCTTTATCACGATGAAAATTACCCCTTGAACTTAAATCGGATTTTTCGCGCCTTCTTTGATTTGTCAATACTTGACATAATAATATCAATAGAAATTACAATTCATTATAAATAGATTAGTTCATTAAATGAAAATCAAGTTACAACAAAATCTTAATACACGTAATACAACCATAATAATCAAGTTCGACACCTCATAACCCTATTCCACATTTGCATTCATTTCCATGCTCCCCTCATAACCCATGCCAAACCCTAATTTTAAACACAAAAAATGTCCTCTTTGTTCCTCTCATAATCCTAAGCCTAACCTAACCCTAAACACAAAATCAATGGTCACAAGATCAATTCATCTTTCCATTTCAATTTCAACTCATTCATTCAATACATATTCATCTAATTTTAATTTCAGTAAATATTATATATACAAATCTGATATATAGTCAGTTCAAAAGATAGAGTGACAGAGAGGCCCCAAGTAAAGAATCAATTACTCCCCAATAGCCTCAATTAAGATATAGAAACTTTAAGTCAGTTCAAAAGATAAGAGATAAGAGTGACAGAGAGGAGAGTTAAACATGTCGTTTCTATATGGAGGCACGGTATGATTGTGTGATTTCATCATCTGGGAAACATGGGTCTTTTGTGCGACAGCGAGAAGGCGATGGAGAGAGGAGAGGCGGACTTGTCCGGTGGAGTTAGATCTGACCAGGGGCGGAGCTGGGGGAAGGAACGAAGGTGAGGAGGGCGAAGGGTCGAACTCTCTGTTTGAATGAGAGAAAAGAAAGAGAGAGAAATAATTCCAATTAAAAAGAAAATTAAAAAACAAAGGGTAAAATGGTCATTTAAAAGAATTATTAACGGGGTTAAGTTGCTCCGTTAAGTCAGGGACTAATGGGGCACTATTTTAAGAGTACAGGGACTAACAGAGCTAAATTGAAAGTACAAGGATCAAATGGACACTGAATTAAAGTACAGGGACTAACGATGCATTTATCCCTTTAACTTATGTGTTGATTTTGTACACTATAGATTGATACATTAATGAGATTTTGTTGATTTTATAGTTTGATTTTTTATTATATTTGGAGAAATAGATGTGAGATGTTGGTATTTTTTTGTTTTTGTTTTTCACCCTTGACAATTCATACAAAAGAACTGAAATTGCTTGGCTGAAAATCAAATTATGTGATCATATCTGACATCTAATTCTATATTTTGTTGTTGGCCTATTAAAAAAGGGATCTTATTTCGTACACTAACTTGTTGCAATCCATACATTTGATATCTTATTCTGATCTATGTTTTTATCAGGTTAAGACTTTCCCAATTTGCCTCCCCCAAATTCTCCTTCCATTTTTCCCTCCAATCTAATCCCAAATAAAGAAGAAGCAAATGAGCAACACCACAGGAAGAATCGCCACATCAGCGTCCAACATTTTATCCGAAAACCAAACTCTCATTTCCGTATATTACACAACACTTAATGCTCATCTTTCTCATTCGGTTCAGTTTTCCCATTACCCCTTCAAAATCTCGTAAATTCCCTTTAGAAGTGAACCAAAAATAAAAAATTGAAAAAATCGAGGTTACATATGATATGTTGAGATATTCGAGGGGTATTAGTGAAAACTTCCTGATTATGAACCCCTATATTTTGTTTATTTTTTGAATGGCATTTTTTTATGATTAGGAAATAAGAAAAGCATTGGGTATATTCAAGTTCATTGGTGTGGATCTGGAGAGAGAAGGCAAGGCAGATAAGGTAAAATATCTTTCTATATCAACCTTGAACTCTACCCAATAAGCTAATGTGTCCCTTTAATCGTTAATTAAATATCATTCAAATATGTATTTCAATATATTGGTAGGTAAAGAAACTGGACGAGGTGGTGCTCGAGCTCCTTAACACATATGACGATTGTGCATTATTTTCCGAAGCTATTCAAACCATGAGCACCAATTACCAGCTATTTGATCAGGTTTAATTAATTCTCCTCTCTCTTTTTCACTCCTCAGTTTGATCTAATTGATTATAAAATTATTTTGATTTTTTTGTTTCCTCTCTAGCCTACCGATTTTCGTAAGGTTTTAGAGGATGAGGTTGCAAAAGTGAAAGCTTCATCCGCACCGGCTCCGCAAAGTAATCCTCTTTATCGCCAATTCAAGGAGGCTATTTGGGTACACTTCACAAAATCCTTCATCTTTAAATTGTTTCTTTGAAAGAGTTGTTACAAATTATTTCTTTAAAATGAACGTAGAATGTGAGACATGCTGGTGAACCGATGCCAGGAGAAGAACAAGAAGACATAGTGATGACAAGTACTCAAGTAAATGTGCTTAATGTCACATGTCCTTTAACTGGCAAGCCAGTTGTCGATTTAACTAATCCTGTCCGCTGGTAAGTTTTCTTTACCCTAAATTAATGTACTGTTAGTTTGTCAATTTGGTTTTTTTACCAAATGGATGCGGTCCAGTATATGTGTGACCTGGCCATTTGTTTTCTACGCAAGATTGAAGCTTAAGTTAAGGTTTAATTGTAAAGTTGAGTGTCAATTGAGGCAACTTTGTGGGTTAAATTTGGGATTAGTTGCACAAATGGGATAGCCTTTACTGTACCGATCTGGTATTGGTATTGAAAAGGTTCAATTGGTATTATTTCCATATGGTCTGGTTCTTTGTTTTTCCATTTCCTTGTGACTTGTATTTCGAGATTGTTAGTTGATTTCTATCATTCCTCAAGATTTTCTCTCAAAAGATTTTTTTCGTGTCGTGTAGTATGGATTGCAAGCATATATATGAGAAGGAACCAATATTGCATTACATACGAACAAACAAGCCGCCTCGGTGCCCTATGGCCGGTAATTTTTTTGTTCATTTTCAAACTTTTTCTTTTTATTTATCTCTTCTATTACATGCCAATCTGTTATTTTTTTTTAATTCATTTCGTTCTATGTATTTGTAGGGTGTCCAAAAGTATTGCAAGTGGCCAGAGTGATATGCGACCCACTTCTCCAAGTTGATTTAGATGAGTTGCGATCGGCTGAGAATGCAACTGCACGACAGACGTTTGTAGAAGATTTCACGGAGCTCGATGATGAGTGAATTTGTGTTGGTAGAAATCAAATTAACAAGACTTGAAATTAGTATTTGATGCTGCTACATATTAACGGTCAATTACTCTGTGGCAATTAGCTTATTTAGCCTTTTGCATAGTTTGTCTTTTTTATGCTCAGTAAGCACTTAATTGTGAAACATATTACTGGCCCATTTGTGGCAATTAGCTCACCCCTTTTGGACGTAGGTTGTATCTTTTTTCTCCATTAAGGACTTAATAGTGAAATAAATGAAGTGTCCAGCGCTTTACTTGGAAAAGTGGGAATTTCGTATTTACCCTTCGGACAGAACAAAAATCGGTCAAGTTTTTGAGGAAAAAAAGGATAAAGTATATTGACTGTTGATTTTGCATTTTATCTACAAGAGTATTTATATAGGGTAAATGTATATAACTTAGGCACCTCAGCCATTCCGGGTCCATTGAATTTTTGATGACGACCCATTCTTTCCCCTCATGAATCATGATGCGCTGGCATTAGGGTTCATTATATTATGTTTATAGTTTTTTTGTATCTTGTAAAATTAAAAAAAAAATAGCAATTTACATATTCTTTCCATTTTTTTTACTCAAGAACCTTTCGTAAATCCCATTTTATGATTGCTATGGTACCCATCTCTACTGATGGTATCAAATCCAGGCCGCACCATGCTATATATATATGATTAATCTCTTTTTGCAATAAAGTAATGGTTCTTTGTTCTCTTAACAAAATAAAAAGAAATTTCAAACTATGGATCTTCCCTTTATCATGTCGTAAACTGTAAACGCGAACATAAGAAGACACGATGAGAGGAGAATATATATGAGAAGTATCAAGAGATTAGGTTAAAATGAACCTTGTAAGAGAAGCCTAGTTGGTCTGAAAATATCTAGTAGCTTCCAAAATCTGGCTTTTCTTTTCCTGTTTTTTAGAAATAGAAATTCAGGCTTTGTAATACGTAAGATTTCATTTCCATTTTTTTTTTTTTTTTTTTTGGGCCGGTTGTAAGGATGCATTAAGTAGCCCGATTTCCCTTTTTGTTTTAAAAGGATTCTATGGTTTATGTAATGTAGTTACAAAATTATATATAAAACATATTAGATGAGTGGTTTTAAGGCTTCTATAATTTTCTAAAAAAAAGAATTAATTTTCAAGAATGATTACGGTAATTAAAATTGCAAATTGTCCTGTAAAACTAAAGTTGAGGGGTTTTAAGCCCTCTATAATTTTCTCAAAAAAAGAAAAAGAAAAAACAAACAAAAAAAAAAGAAAAAAACAAATAGGAATTAATTTTCTAAAATGATTACGGTAATGAAAATTGCAAATTGTCCTGTAAAACTGAATGTCGATTTTTTTTAAATCGAAAGTTACCGCTATATTTAGAATTTCTTTCATTAAATTTGTTGTTCAAATTAGTTCTTAATCCATTGCAAATAAGAAACTAGTTCAAAAGAATTTTAAATATTAATCATGAATATGTTAGAAAAATTGAACATCGAAGTATTAAGTCTCACGTTTTTTAGGTAGTTATAATTTAACTCAATAGTTGAGGCAGAGACAATCTCTAGTTTATCAAAATAAATCCTCTTCATTTGACACAACAAAGAAGTTTATTATGTTTCATAACTTGGACATGGCCCAGTATAACTAAGAATTTAAATATAAGATAAATGGCTCAAGAACTTTGAGAACAACAATATATCAGAGTTTCCCCTCATGGTCCATCCGATAGTTTTCAATATAAATAGCAATATTCCTAAATTAAAATTTTATTAAAATTTTTTTTTAATATAAAAGATACATATATTTCAGCACACCTTCCTGATGGTTTGCCCTTTTTCTAATTTCTCTTCTTTCTCTATTTTCTGAACCGTAATTGGGCTCGAGTTTCCATTTTTTTTTTTGAGACGAATTTCCAAATTTTTTGGTTAAAAAAGGAAGATAAATGTTAGATATTCAGAAAGCTCAAGACAGAAATTCTCGAGTAAGGTTTGGTGATCGAAAAGCACGACGGCCTGAAGGAGATGATCTCATTATGAGAAAAAGAGGGAAATGAAATTTTGAAGTGCGAAGGCTTACTTTTTGACCAGATACAATTCAAGCCGAACAAAACTTACACAGGACGTAGACTGAATACCAAAACCGGTCTTAGGAGAGCCCTAATTTTTAGATCTTAAATTTTTTCTTGAAGCGGACTAATTAAAATGTCTTATGGAGATTTTTTAGTTCTAGTAGCGAAGAAAAATTGATTAGGGCTATAAATTGGTCTATATACTTATAATAGTTAATGAAATTTGAAACAATTTTTCTACATTTCAACCAATAGATAAAGTCAAACAAAAATTTGAAGCTAGAAAGGTGAATATAATTATGTAATTAATTTATTTTGTAAGAGTAACGCAAAAAAATTTAATCAACAAAAAGTTAATTAGAACATTTACTACGAACTTATTGAATAATCAAACACCACCTAAAATGTAAGCAATTAGGAATTTTTATTTTGGCAGAGAAAATTTTCATTTAGTTTTTCTTATAAGCAGCTCAATATCGCTCACATGTGAAGATCAAGAGAAAGATAATTATTGAACGAGCATGAAAAATATTCAGAAATCGATTTTTAGAAATTCAGGAATTTAAACTTCCTATATTGTCAAATTTAAGAAATTTTGAATTATTTTGTAATTTGAAGTTGTATAACCTAAAAAGAACCATGCATCTGAAGAGACTTTTGCAGGTCCCTCCACACCAGCAGCCTCCTTAAGTTGGTACCCGGTGTCTACGTTCAACCACTGTTAAGATCCTCCAATAATATAATTAGTATGCATTCAGTGTTTAGGAATCAAGATTATTGAAAATTAGGGATGGATAGTGGTCTGTCTCTCTAGGAATCAAGATTATTGAAAATTAGGGATGGATAGTGGTCTGTCTCTCCATAATACATTGAAGAAAGTCTAGATACCAAGAACCAAACCACGATATAATTTCCCGAGGACATCCTCAATTAAATAAATAAAAAACTATTCAGATGACATCAAGCACACAGGTTTGGTATCACCATAGGGTTTGGATATTTCGTTTGATGATGTCATGTGGATTTAGCGTTTTATGGAAGAATGATGTGTTTAAATTATGTACTTCTCTTTTATTTAGAGTTTATGTGATGTTTTCAATATATTGTTAAGATTTGGAGTATTTTTTTTTATATAAATAATAATTTCTACGAATTTAAAAATTCTATTTTGTTTCTATTTATTCACATCAGCGGCGGTTCTATCTCACAAACTGCTACTAATTGTATTTTCTAGAAATTCTGAAAAAACTTATCAGTGGCCGTAATGATAAAGAAAGAACGTGCCACCAATAGCTTATTTCATAAATTCTGAAAAATATATCAACGTCGGTTATCCTGACAACATGCCACTGATAGAGAAATGACAGTTGCTGATAATACTGCCACTAGTAGTTTAATTTGGTCAGATTCCAAAATTATCAGCGGAGGGTGGAGGCATCGCGCCATCGCCTCTGGAAAAATGAAAATGCCGCTGATAAACATCCGCGGTAGTCCCGCCATTGATAGTCACTTTCAGCGGCACCGCAATATTGGTGGGTTACAGTGGTGGTAGACCGCTACTGATAGCTATCAACGACAGTTTTTTGCCATAGCGGGGTTTTGAGCCCATCATTGATATTCTATTTTCTAGTGTAGTGGAGTTCTATTTATATAATTTTATTAAAGAATAAAGAAGTTTTTTTTAAAGTAAGAATGATAGAATAGTAGTATATGTATAGGAGTACCTTATATAGCGTAGCATTCCAGGAATTGGATTCTAGATGTATAACTTGGTTTGTAGAGTGTACTAGATTAAGTATGATCTCAACTCTATAAATAGAGTCATTTGTACAGCCTAATCATGGAATTAATCACTAATCAATCTAATACAAATATTCAAATATCTCTTCCCTCCTTTCAATTATACATCTATCATGGTATCAGAGCAATCTGTTTTTTTTTGCTTCCGGTTTTCAATTCTCCAAATTCCCCTCTTTCTTCCTATTTTCCTTCAGCTAGAGAGCAGCGATTTGCGCCTCTTCCTTCAAGAACTGTCCAAGAACTAAGTTCTTGACCAGTTCTCATCAATCTTTGACTCAATTAGTCAAGAATTGGTTCTGATCAGTACAACTTTAGGCAATTCATGATCAAGATCCACTTTTTTCCGCACAATTCGGACTGATCCAACTCGATTTGAAGCCAGTAAGCAAAATTCAACCTTTTCCTTAACTCAAATTCAACGCCTCAGTATCAGTCACTCGACAACTGGAGCAAATCAGAGGAGCGAGCGCCTGAATCAGGGTTCCTCTACTCCGATTTCACCTCATAGTCGCGATTCAGTACTGTATCATCACAGGCAGACAAGGAAAAGACGACAGAAAAGCAACACGAACTCAAGAAAAGTCAAGAAATTGTTGTTCTCTAACCTGATTCAGAAACTTTCTCATCATTACCAGGTCTTCTTCTATCTTATTCTTCTTCCATGGCTTCTTGAAACCACCAAAATCATCACTTTCAATAACCAAATATCAACCAAACTCGATGGAACAAATTTCCTGGTGTGGAAATCACAAGTCCAACCGATCCTTCTCGGATACGGTTTGGCTAACCACATCAATCCCCAATTCTCACCTCCTTCCCTCGAAATTACGATTCCAGCCACCTCTGAAACAACCCAAACTCGCACCACAGTAAATCCTAAATTTACAACATGGTGTCAGCAAGACTGCATGGTCCTCGGATTGCTCTGAACGACCATGACAGACAACGTTCTCAGTCAGCTAGTGCACTGCACAACGGTTGCTGATGTCTGGAAAAACCTCAACTAGCTGTATAATTCGACAACCATGGCCAAACTGCTTGAGCTTTTTCTGAAATTAAGAACCACAAAGAGCAAGGAAAATCGTGCAATGAGTAGTTCAGCCAGATGAAGAGCTACTTTGATCAACTCGCTCTAATTGGTCAGAAAATTGATGAGACACTATTGGTGTTGTTTATGCTCGGAGGTCTTGGATCGGAGTATAACGAGTTTGTGACTGCCATAACTACCCGAACTGAGCCCCTCTTCTCTCTCAACTCCATGGTTTCTTACTTGGACACGAGCAACGAATCGAGCAACAGATCGCCATGGAAGGATCGAGCTCAGCTCTCGTTGTTTCGAGAAGCTCGACAGGAGGCGATTTCTCCAAAGGCTTCACACCGCCTTTCTCTCACCCTCTCTCCAGTCCGTACTCTTATCTACCCTCTCCAGTTCCGTCCATGGGCCAACATGGGCTTTCTCATTTTTCAACGGGCCAGCCTTCCTTATCTCACCCAATGGGCCCAAACGTGGGCCACCAATTAATTCCCTCTTCCCATTCTCATTTGGGTTCAATTTTGGGTCCCACTCCTGGCCCAGAAAATCTTCTTCAACCGATGTGTGAGGCTTTCGCGGCCCAATTCATCAAATCAAGCAGGTTTCGTGGGCGCGAAAAAAAGGGCCGAGGAGGTCGTAATAATAATAATAATACTAATAATAATCATCACAACTACAATAATAATTACAACAATCATAACAACTATAACAATAATAACAACCATAAAAACAAAGGGGGACGGTGTCAAATTTGCTCTCAACCCGGTCATGACGCTCTACATTGCCCCGAACGCTTCACCCGTAATCCTCCAATGGCTTTTCTTGCCGAACCATTCGGTGGGTCATCGGATGATTGGTTCTTGGACTCTGGCGCGTCCAACCACATGATAGCCAACCTCAACTCTCTCACCTCATAGCATCCTTATTCAGGTACTGATCTCATACGAGTCGGAAATGGTGCGGGAATTCCGATTCAAAATATTGGTGAAACACTTCTTAAATGTTCAAATGGCTCTTTAACCCTCAAGAATGTACTTTATGTGCCCAAAATTACGAAAAACCTTATAAGCATCTCTCAACTTACACACGACAATAACGTTACTCTTGAATTTAATCCTTTTGATTGTTTCATCAAGGATCAGACTTCTAACATGATCTTGCATCGTGCGGTGCCTGACAACGGTCTCTATCGCTTCTCCAAAAGACCGAATAAAGTACATCGACCTTCCGCATTTCTCGGCGAACGCGCCTCCGCTGACTTGTGGCATAGGCGACTTTGTCACGCCTCTTTTCCAATTATTGAGAGTTTAATTAAGCAAAATAAAGTGTTGTTTTCCAATAAACGAATGATGTTTTTTAATGCTTGTTGTGAGGGCAAAGCCCACAAATTACCATTTAATAAAAGTGTTTCCCGTTCTTCTTTACCACTTGAAGTTGTTCACTCTGATCTTTGGGGACCGGCTCCGGTCCTCTCTCATTCGGGGACCCGTTATTTTGTACACTTTACCGATGATTACTCGCGGTACACATGGATTTATTTCCTCTCCTCCAAAGACCAAGTGTTACAAGCCTTTAACCATTTTGAAGCACAAGCCGAAAATCTTCTCTCGTGCTCTATAAAAACACTTCAAACCGATGGCGGGACGGAATATAAACCTATTGCACGCCTTCATCCCTCCATTACTCATGTGACAACATGCGCATATACCCCCGAGCAAAATGGACTTGCCGAGAGAAAACATCGCCACATTGTTGAACTGACTCTCTCCACCATGGCACAAGCTTCTATTCCCCTTCGGTTTTGGGATGAAATGTTCTATAACATTGTCTACCTCACTAACCGATTACCCAATACCGCCAACCCGCTCAAATCTCCGTTCGAAACACTCTTCCACAAAGAACCTGATTACAACTTCATGCATGTTATAGGCTGCCTGTGTTTTCCATATACACGACCCTACATTAGTTACAAAATCGGTCTCTCCCGTGTGTATTTCTTGGATATGACCCAAATAAAAAAGGGTACAAATATCTTCATGTCCCATCAAACAAAATCTATATAAATCGCCATGTAATCTTCAACGAAACCTACTTCCCTTTCATGCATGAACAACCTCCCATGTCATCTCCAACCTCTCTACCTCCCCTTCAAACAACTCTCACACTTTTCCCCTCCAACCTCTCTCTTGAGAGCCCTCACCTCTCCAATGAAATCTTCCTTGACGGTTCTCAACCCTCGGTTGAGAATCCTAATCCACCTTCTACCTCTTCTGCACCACCGCTATCATCTCACTCAATGGTTACTCGCACGCATGACAACACAAGAAGAGCGCGATAATTTCCCGATCATGTCACGTATACAACCACCAAACATCCTATTCCTATTACTCTTTATGAACAAGAAAGTGAACCAACATGCTTTACCCATGCTAACAAAGATCCCAAGTGGCGTGCTGACATGCAAACCGAGTTCAATGCGCTTCTTGAAAACAGAACATGGGATCTCGTTCCCTCTCATTCTTCTCAAAATTTAATTGGGTGCAAATGGGTGTTCAAGGTGAAGAAAAATGCGGATGGATCAGTAGAGCGTTATAAGGCACGACTAGTCGCAAAAGGCTAGCACCAAGCGAAAGGGATTGATTATACCGAAACATTCAGCCCAGTAGGTAAGCCAACTACTATTCATGTAGTTCTTACCCTCGCCTTATCAAAAGATTGGCCAGTACGACAACTCGACGTAAATAATGCTTTTCTCAACGGGGATCTTGAAGAAACGGTGTTCATGCAACAACCCCCTGGATTTGCGGATGACTCTAGACCAAACCATGTTTGTCTCCTCAAAAAAGCTCGTTATGGCCTCAAACAAGCTCCTCGTGCCTGGTTCACAAAGCTTAAGGGTGCTCTATTCAGTCTTGGTTTTGTTGGCTCTCGAACCGATACTTCTCTCTTTATTCGGTTTCAAGACAATGAACTTCTTGCCCTCTTAGTCTATGTGGACGATATTCTCATAACCGGAAGTAATCCCACTTCCGTCGAGCAAATTATCCAGGATCTAAATGCGCAATTCTCTCTGAAGGACCTTGGTTCACTTCACTACTTCCTCGGCATTGAGACACAACGGGTGCAAGAAGGCGTTTTTTTATCTCAACCCCAATACATCTTAAATCTTCTTAAGAAGGCCAAGATGGACGGTGCGAAGCCGTGCTCCTCTCCCATGGCTGCTGGAGAACAACTCTCCAAACTTAAAGAAAACCCAATGAAGGATCCAAAACTCTATCGAAGCACGGTTGACGCGCTTCAGTACGCGACAATCACACGACCAAAAATTGCCTTTGCGGTAAACAAAGTATCTCAATTCATGCATTCACCAACCGACATCCATTGGGGAGCGGTCAAACACATCTTGAGATATCTTAAAGGCACATTAACCCATGGTCTCCTCCTTCGCTCTTTCCCGTCTCTTCGACTCCAAGCCTTCTCCGATGCGGATTGGGCTGGTTGTCCAGACGATAGACGGTCCACTACCGGATATTGTATTTTTCTTTGCTCTAACTTAGTTTCGTGGAGTGCAAAGAAGCAGGCAACGGTTGCTCGATCTAGCACCGAAGTGGAATATCGCAGCCTTGCAATGGCTACCACGGAACTTATCTGGATCCAATTCCTACTACGTGAACTCCACATCCTTCAAAAAGAAGTCCCAGTCCTATGGTGTGATAATATTGGTGCAACATATCTCGCTATCAACCCCATGTTTCATGCTCGCACAAAGCACATCGAGATCCATTATCATTTTGTATGCGAATTGATTGAACTTAAAACTCTTCAAGTGCGCTTCATCAGCACTAAGGATCAAATTGCAGATATTCTTACCAAGGGACTCACAACACCTCATTTCACTCGATTACGCGACAAGCTCACCGTGTTTAGACCCGGCTAGTCTTGAGGGGGGGTGATAGAATAGTAGTATATGTATAGGAGTACCTTATATAGTTTAACATTCTAGGAATTGGATTGTAGATGTATAACTTGGATTGTAGAGTGTACTAGATTAGGTAGGATCTCAACTCTATAAATAGAGTCCTTTGTACAGCCTAATCATGGAATTAATGTCTAATCAATCTAATACAAATATTCAAATATCTCTTCCCTCCTTTCAATTCTACATCTATCAAAGAATAAAGTGGTTTACTTTGTCATCAATAAATATCAATAGTTTAAATTGCGATATAGCGGTCCATAGCGTTTGAGCTTTTTTTGTAGCGGATCGCGGTAGCGGATGCGATTACGCCGCTACGACCTCATAGCGGGGAAATACCATTTTGTATAGTTATAACAAAATTTTCAATATAAAAATAAAAATCAAAACCCCATAAATAAAGATATTACAATAATCCATATTTAAACATGTACCACACAAAATTTATTGTCTACATTTAAACATGCGACATAAAATAAACATATGAAAACTTAATTATCTAAAATAAACACACAAATACTTAATTATCCAAAATAAATATTAATACTTAAACTAATTATTTACTCTTCGGATGAAGAGAAATTAGCATTCATTATTTCATCATCTTCGGATAAACAATTTTAAATATTTCTCCACAATCTTTGTTTGCACCTAAAACTCATGTTTCATGCGTTTGTTTGCTCATTTGAAACAAAAATAACAAGGCTAGATTTTTCGTAAAGAATGATAGTAAATACTAAATTATTCAAACGCAAACCAAAATTTGTGTTCAATTTAAAATATTTCACCACAATCTTTTTTTGCACGTAAACTCATGTTTCATGCGTTTGTTTGCTCGTTTTAAACAAAAATAACATTGCTACATTTTTCGTAAAGAATGATAGTAAATACTAAATTATTCAAATGCAAACCAAAATTTATTTTCATTTTAAAACATATTTTCACAATCTTTGTTTGCACCTAAAACTCATGTTTCATGCGTTTGTTTGCTCGTTTTAAATAAAAATAACACGGCTACATTTTTCCGTAAAGAATGATAGTAAATACTAAATTATTCAAATGCAAACCAAAATTTATTTTCATTTTAAAGCATATTTTCACAATCTTTGTTTGCACCTAAAACTCATGTGTTCATGCGTTTGTCTGCTCATTTCATTCAAAAAAACTCGAATAGATTTTTAGTAAAGAATGATAGTAAATACTAATTTATTGCAACGCAAACCTAAATTTCTATTCATTTTAAAATATTTCTCCACAATCTTTTTTTGCACGTAAAACTCGCATGCGTTCGTTTACTCGTTTCATTCAAAAAAACTCGAATAGATTTTCGTAAAGAATGATAGTAAATACTAAATTATTCAAATGCAAACCAAATTTTGTGTTCAATTTAAAAATATTTCTCCACAATCTTTGTTGGCACCTAAAACTCATGTTTCATGTGTTTGTTTGCTCATTTTAAACAAAAATAACACGGCTAGATTTTTCATAAATAATGATAGGATCTATGGCCAAGTATCTCGACTCTTTTCAGCTTATTTCAAACCAGTTAGACTCGTTTAAATTGAACCTGGGTGAAGAGATGGAAACTTTTATGTTGGGGAGGTACGAGACCGCATCCTGAACGAGGATATTCGGTGAAAGGAGCGAAGTGAAACCTCGAGTTCCATGAGTTCAGTCTTTAATGTCTAGAGTCAGGGTCGTGGAGGTCAGAGAAACAACAATAACGGACGATCCAAGTCGAGAGGTCGCAGCGAGTTGGAGTGTTGGAACTATGACAGAAAGTGCCACGTGAAACGGGACTGCAAATCCCCAAGAAAGGAGAAAATGGCGGAAACAAGTTCCGCAAATGCCGCCACTGAGGAGAATACAGATGATGCCATAGTTCTATGCATCGACAGCACTATCGGTTCATGGGTTCTAGAGTCAGGTGCATCCTTCTACTCTATCTCACAGAAAGATAAGTTTTTGAATTTTAAATATGGAGAATTTGGAAAAGTTTACTTAGCGGATGAAAAACCACTATGCATATCGGGCATGGGCGATATTCAAATAAAATCGAGCAATGGATTTAGATAGTCTTTGCGGGGAGTTCGATATATTCTGGGTTTAAAGAAGAACTTGATATTCATTAGGCAGATGGATAGTGAGGGGTAAAAAATCGTGTTTGGGAAGGGGTTGTGGAAGATTGTAAAGAGTGTCATGGTTGTGGCGAAGGGTACAAAAATTGGAACTCTTTATCTCACGGACAACAAGAGAGATTTGTTGGCGGTTCCGGGAGCGACAACCGACCTGATATTGTGTCATAATTAGCTCAGTCATGTCAGATACAAAGGACTGCAAGTGCTGGCTTCAAAGGGTTTGTTACCCAAGGTGAAATCAGTAAAAATGGGTTTGTTTTTCGAATGTCAATGGGGAAGCTAGACTTGGTGCAGAGCAATTTGTAGGGACCGGCTCCGGTCCAAGCCGGATCACGCAACTACGAGAATAGGTCAAAAGATGAATCTGAGGACTACCATGATGCGGTAGAGATGGAAGATTCTGTCAAGTGGGAGCGTGCAATGAGAGATGGGATTGAGTCTCTCGAAAATAATATGACTTGGGTATTGACCTGGTTATCATATGGCAAGAAGGCGCTACAAAACAAGTGGATTTATCGGATAAATTATGAACTAGCTGACAACAAGAGGTACAAGGTGAGATTAATAGTAAAGGGATTCCTACAGAAAGGAGTTGACTACACGGAGGTATTCTCGCCGGTGGTGTAGCTGACAATCATTCGTACGGTGTTAACTATTGTAGCGGCCGAAGATTTGTACCTCGAGCAGATGAATGTCAAGACGACGTTTCTCCATGGCGATTTGGAGGAGGACATCTATATGGTGCGGTCTAAAGGTTTTGAGACCCCGGGAACGGAGGGTCTAGTGTGTAAACTCAAGAAAAACTTGTACGGTCTAAAACAGGATCCCAGACAGTTGATCAAGAAAGTCCCCATCGACAAGCTGAAGCTGTGCGCTATCTCAGTGAGACTGGTCGAGTGAGTCAGTGGGAGCATGTCGTCGGGCTCAAGGAAGATACGGGAGAAAACGAGAATGGATTCAATACCAAAGATTTGTGTCAGTATAAAGTCTTCAAGTGAGAGATTGTTTTGTGTGGAAACTTCTGAAAAACTCTAGATACCATAAAAAAGAAAACCCTACAGGAGATAAGAAAATTCTCCATATTTACTTTCCATGACTTATTTCCATAAGTGACAATTGGAATTAGAAATATGTTTATGAATCAACTTCATCATTTTAGAAATGTAGGGTTTGGGTTTATCATTTTTTTGTCTTTATCATTTTTTTTTTGCCTTCGTTAGCCTATGGAGAAAGAAATGTGTTTTATTTTTTTTGGGTTTGGTCTTATTTACTTATTGGGTTTGAATTTAATTACTTATTGGATTGAGTTCGGGTTAATGAATTTCAGGTATAAATAAAAAAAACACTATCCAAATAGCGCTATAGAGCCGGTTTTTTCCGCTATTTCAACCGCAATAGCGCCTATAGCAGCGAAAACGCTATTATTGCTATAATTTCATCGCGAGTTGTGTTTATGAGTAATTTCTACAATTGCGCCGCTATTTAAAACACTGATAAATATACATGCTACTTTGTAATTTAGACTAGCAAAAGTATTTTTTTTTCTTATTTCCTATACTAAAAAGACAGATATATGCGATTACTATGGCAATAGTAATAATGATAGGCAACTAATTAATTCTTTTTCCATTTATCTGACCACAGTTTTTTGAGGGGTTCCATTGCTTATATATTTTTTTAGGGTCTCATTGTCTTGAAAAAATGATGATTTGGTAAATTTCATTAGAATTGCAGGTATGTAGCCAGTAATACAGGTCCAATTCCAATTTGTAATTTTCATTTGCCATGCATAGTTTTAGTACATGAACTAGGAGATGTTAATCAAGCATTACAAGAATGAACTTTCTGAAAAATACAATAATGACGGCTACGTCACCGTGCTTTCTGGTCTGAGACTTGCACCAAGAGATCCCAACAAGAAATCAGTACAGCTTGTCCTCCAATAGGAGATAAAATATAAAGGAAACTTCCTAGTTCTAAATAATGTGTTCTACAATAGGAGATTAAATATAAAAGGAAACTTCCTAGTTATAACTAATGTGCTATTTTACAGGTACACTGAATAACAAATAATTAATCGTACAAACAAGATAATAACAAAGCAGTTTTATTTGGCACCTTAGATATATTGCAGAGGAGCCCTTCAATTAAAAAATTTAGGGGATTAAAATCCAAATAAGGAATCGGGCAATACGATTTTTCATGATTATTTGATTAGGACAGCACATATGTTGTGTGAGTATGGGGCCTATGGGCTATTGTAAAAAAAAAAATGATTAAAAAAATAAAGCAATTTTTATTTGTTTGTTCTTTTGTGAATTAATGATGGTATTGTTATGAATATAATTAATGTGGATGTCCATTACTTGGCTCCTAAGAAAAAATAAATTAAGAAATACTTGTAAGAATGGAAGGAGTTGTGGCAGGATATTTATTATTGTATATTCTATTGTATTTAGGTTATATTATTTTCTTTATTGTAATTCTAAATAAGACAAGAGATTTCTTGACCAGCACTCACCCTCTACTATATAAAGAGGGCAGTGGCTATTGTATTCTTAATCCACAATTCAATGAAATTCTCTCCTTCCAATTCTCTCTTTTATTGTTCTTTTGTTCTTTATTTTATAACACGTTATCAGCACGAATCGCTCTCGATACGTCTACAGATGTATATTTACTTCCGATGATGATATCATTATATAAATCTAAAGGTTCACTAACACAGACAAAGGTAAAGCGGAATTTGATATAAAGAGAAAAGAAATATTTTTTTATTTTCAATATATTCTCTATTATTTATTTTGGTTTATTTTATTTCAAGATTTTGCAATTGTTTTATTTATTTATTTATTTTGATGCACCAGAAGTTGCAACTGTAAGATTATATGACGTAACCTGAAGTTGCAAAATTATCACTCAACCAGATGTTGAGAAATTACTAATAAACTAGAAGTTAGAATATTACAAATTGAAATGAAATTAAATATTCAACCCGAAGTTGATACTTACAAATCAACCTAAAGTTGCAAGATTATTATGAGACTAGAAATTGGGAAATTATTAATCAACCCGAAGTCGAAGAATTACAAATCAACCTGAAGTTGAAAAATTAAGAATTATCCTGAAGTTGAACAATATAAACAACTTGAAGTTGTAAAGAATATAAATTAACTTGAAGTTATATTGAGACTATGAATATGAATATAAAGTTTGAATTAGCCACGATGTTAATGAAGAAGACGTGTGCCTCACTGATTGTGCTATTATGCATACCATACCTAAAATTGAAACTATTTCTCTCACCTGACAATGAACAATGAAGAAATACCATTTCTGGTAGCTCTAATTCAATTGAAGGCTCCGGAAGAGTTAATATCAAAGTACAAAAGGGGAAAAAAAAAATACAATTATAAATATTATGTAATTTTTCCCTAGGTCTCTAAAAAATTTAAATTACCAAGATATATGCCGGAACATATATCATATGGAGACGGTGAGTGATTGTTGAATATCTGAAAAATATTTCAGGAAAGATATGTATTTGAAAAACCTGGAGTTTTTCTACTAATTTGTATTATATGAGAATAATAATAAATGAATGAGAACTTTCACTCTTCCAATTTCTTTCTTTAATTTTTGCCCTTATTATATTTTTTATTTATGTAGCAGAAGTTACAATTATATTTATGCACCAGAAGCTGCAAAATTTATCACATTTATTTTAAGCACATTTATTTTTAAGTTCATTTATTTTTATGCACATTTATTTTTTTTTGTATATTTATTTTATGCACATTTACTTTTATTCATTAATGCACCTGTAGTTGCAACATGATATTTATTGATGCACCTGGAGTTGCAGCATTATTATTATTGATAACCTAAAGTTTCAATATTATTAATAAAGAGAGATAAAGTTGCAATGCTATTTTTAATAAACGCACCCGGAGTTGCGTGATTATAAGTTAGTAAATATGTGAATTTGAAAAATTTTAATTTTATGTGAAAAAGTGAAGGATAATCCATAGACAAAATATTATTTACTTATAATCGTTTGCTCCTGTAGTAGCGGAGATATAAAGAAGCAAGACTTAAGAAATATTTTGAATTAGCATTCTATTTTTTTTTTATCTAAGCAAAATAGTGAATTTTTATGAATCTCGTCAAACCAATTCCTCCCAATTCCCTGAAGTGAATGATGCCACATATGGAATTCATTGTAGTAATAGTGGTTGTAAAATTGGACGAGGAGATGGTCAAAAGTCATAATAAGAGAACCGCGCAAATGAGTAAACCAAGAGTAAAATTAAAATACTCGGTATTGGTTGTATGTACCTGTTGTACATTAAAATATCTCGTTGAATTTAATTATGTTTCTTTAAGAAAATAAAAGGATAAAGGAAGGCCAATTATGTTTATAACGAAGATCACTTCAATAAAGCCTTAAACATGACTCACTTGGATGTCACATATTTTTTTTGACCCCAAACTATATTTATTACTTTACATAATATATGTATGCTCAGTAGATAGAGCAACTAAACATGATTGAGAACTCCAGAAGAGTCATTATTTTATTTTACGAAATAAAATTCGTAATAGATATTATTTTCATTACCTATGAGAATATATATTTGCTAATTCACAGATACACCAGACAATAATGAATAGATATATTGTGTATCCTTATAAAAGAAATATGATCTACATAAGTAAATGCATATACTACAATGAACTAAAAGTTCACTAATTAGAATAGCAATTTTATGATTTTGGCATCGAACTAGAAGTTCATTAATTTAAAAAGCAACTTTATCATTAAACATGAACTAGAAGTTCATTTGAAAAGTAATTTTATGAATCAGGAGTTCACTAATTTGAATAGAACTTCCATGATTTATAATATCGGAGCACTAATGATGCAAATAATTATAGAAAATTCAAATGTGCATCAATTAAAGAACCAGAAGATTCTTTTATCAAATGAATTTTCATGTGTTGCATGATATCAAAGAAAATTAATCGTTAGACATCACAAACCAGGGTTGGGAATGAATCACCCAATTTCCTTGAGCGTATTCATCGAAATATATGTGGGTTTATTACTCTTTCATGTGGACCATCTAGATATTTTATGATATTAATAGATGCATCTATTAGATTGTCACATGCATGTTTATTATCATCTCGAAATATTTTATTTGCGAGATTGCTTGCTCAACTATTTCAATTTAAAATAATAATTTTTGGATAGTACAATTATGATAACTTATCTTGATGATGACCTTGTAGATCACATCCCAAATATTCAATGACTATTGTACGCTGATCGAGATTATAATTGAGCATTGGTCCACGCACGCACTTAGAATGATCTAACATCATATCTTGTTAAGTGATTTTAATTAATCATTGGCCCCTAATAATAAAATGAAAGCTCGTCTTTTGATTGAGGCCTTGAAATGATATATGCTGCAGCACTAATTAGAGCAAAGCCAACATTTTAAAATAAGTACTCCCCATTATAATTTGTGACTGGTCTCTGCAGTCAAGTAAATACTATTTGAAATATTTTGGATGTATAATATTTGTTCCGGTAGCTCCACCGCAATGCACAAAAATGGGTCACAAATAAAAGTCGGGCATATATATTAAGTTAAATTGCCCTGCATAATTTGATATCTTGAACTTCAATACATGAATTTATTCACTACATAAATTATTGATTATAAATTTGATGTGACGAATTTTCGATCATTATCTAATTTTGATACTTAATCTTATATATATGAACTATAATTTAAAATGTAACTCATTTGTAAAATATAGCAAATCTATTATCAGATATATTTGTTCTTTCATAAAAGCAATCTGACAACATCTTAATTTGGATGGATATCCCTGGGGATCATCCAAAAATACACCTGAAGTATGTTAGATGTTTATAGACAAAATTCCAGAAGAAAGAATTGAATAAATACCCAAGTGATTGTTGTGAAACGATCAAATATTAATGAATATGTTCAAGATATAATAGACAATGAAAGTCCTGAAGAACTTGATTAATAATTAATGATAACATTAGGGGAAGAGAAACAAGAGCTGAAAAATTTAAGTTATATCTTATATGTAATGCATCATTAATATCTTTCACTTAGATCCTCGAACAAGTTAATATGAACTAGAAGTTCATAAATTTATTAATGTGAAACAACATGCAATTATATTATTTATATTGATGCAAAAATGATTATCATATCATACATTCCAGCATTATGTGCTCATAATTATATTGAAGTACCCTTGGATAATTCTATGTTTGATATATGCCAGAAGCATGGTCGACCAATCAGTTCCAATGAATAAAGATCCAAGGAAGAAAAAGGAGCATAATAAAAAAAAGTTGGCATAATTGAAGTTAACGATACTTCTAAAGAAATAAATTCTTCTGAAAAGAATATTAACGATAAAAGAGTAGAAGACATAGACGGGCAAATAACCCCAGAAGAGGTTCATGTACCTAATAATATTGAAAATATTGAAAATGATGAGATCTCAATAAATTATGTCTCTACTAGAATAAATATGGAACCGTAATAAAATTAAGATTAATCAAAATTTATTTATGCAATTGCAATTGATATAATAAATAAAAATGAGGATCTAGAATTAAAATTATTTGTATAATGTCGACAGATAAAGTATTGGCCAAATCGAAAGATGTGATTAAAGCATCATTATTTTCACTAGTGAAATATAAAATTGTGGACATGTAGTCCAAACACCTGGCGTTGTGTAACGGTAACTTATAAGCGGGTATAACTTATAAGAGGGTGTTTTAAGAATATGTAATGAAAAATTAAATTGTGATATGCAATTATATTTCTAATTTTGTCGTTCCTGATGAACTTATTAACGTAGTAGCAAATTATTCATATCTCATTTGATTGCAATATATTAATGAAAATCCCTGAAGGATTTAGAATGCCTGAAGCATTTCAAACTCTCGAGAGATTTAATCTATTCAATTACAAAGATCTTTGTACTAATTAATGCAATATTGAGATATGTGATAAAATTGCTATAACAAATGTTTGTTAAATGAATGTTATGTAATTGATCAAAATTACGTATAGGAAACTATATATTTACCTTTTGAATGTTGATATATATATTGATGATTTAAAATCTTATGGTACTCTAGAAGAGCTCCAAATGCTACCATATTATTTAAAAGAAAATAAGATTAAATTCTTTAAGGCATAAAATATTATCTTGAATCATAAATTGAATATTATTTCCGGAAGGAGTTATTGTTTCACAATACATTTATTCTACGATATATGTCTTGATCACAAGGCATAGAAGTATGTCATCCTTGAGTTTGATCAAAGTCTCTTTCCTGATCGAGAATTAGACTAAATAAATACAAAATGATATTAACAACACATATTAATCCATTTTGAGCCTGGCCATGCATTTCCTTCAGTCCAGAGATATCTACCTCATGATGAGAGGAACAAATCCCATCTTGGTCACTCACATTCCTCGTCAAGATTCAGTGCATACCTAACGATGACCCTAATGATTATCCCATTATGGATGACGTAAGATCATATTAAAGTATGCAGTTCCTCATACAGGAATCCATGGTGACCTCAGGTCGTAGGAACAAGCACACTATTCATATGAGAATCATTAATGACATATACCATGCATATTTTCATAGTGTGGTCAGTCCAGTACGTGTTCTCTAACACGTACCTATATTCCAGACTTGACATCTCTATGTCCATGATCAGCAGAACATGATCATCCAGCTTGCGAATATACTAGTGTGGATATGTAGCTTCTTACCTGAAGTATGTCTATCTCTATAAACATGCTACATATCACTAGGGACAGTTTAGAATGTCATTCGTTGGTTCACAGTTCTACAATCAGAATCACTATTCTGATGACGTGAACCCAAAGTGTCATTCTTGCTTGATATAAGAAATATACATTCATAACCCATACACACATATATATTAGAAAGAACCTTTATTGAATAAATAATAATGTCTTAATACATAATCCATTTCCTAGCACAAATACATTTGGCTTAGGGCATTAATCCTACAATTACATGCCTTATGATCGATATCGATATCACGTGACAAAGGGACTAAATACGTGATTATTGATTAGGTAAATCAGATCACGATATTCACTTAATTTGGGTAGTCATGATGGCTTACTAAAGTCTGCTCATGATTTATAGACTATCAAGTCCATTGCCAACATTAAGTGAATCTACAGGGTCACACACAAAGAACAAACTGAAACGGGCGCAGAAAATCCTAGCGACTTATGTGATGAGTTACATAAGAATGTCACAAAAGATATTATAATCTTATGTGATAAGATGTGATATATATGTATATAAAGACTATGAGCATAAAAGATCATGTAATCTAGAGCATATGAATAATGATGAGTGATGTCATACATATCTTTTAGTGTGAAGAGACATAACTCTTCACCTTTATATAAGGATATAAAAGGCTCCATAATTCATAACACCACATCATTCTCTCTCTCATTATTTCTCATTCTCTTTTGTGAGACAAAAGAGAGAAAATATATTTTCTAATTTGTATGACAAAATTATGAAATGGTACTTTCTTTTTGTATGACAAAAATGAAAGAGTGTGATTATATGAGAGAAATTATACATCTTTTGTGAGACAAAATAAGAAGAAGAAAATAGTTTTCTTATGCAAGAGGAGAACAAGCTACTAGCATATGTATTGTTCTTCTTCCCGTTTTAAGAAGTTTGTTCGTGTGGATACCGGTAGAGGCGTTCATACTTTCGACGCTTGTGATCTATTCGGCCTAAGGAGACGAGAGCAGGTTGTTGAGAGTTTTGGTGGAGACCGATTGTGTGCGCGGTAGATGACTTCCGCATGATCCGACCTAGACGGGCTTGATGGATGGAAAATCAGTTTGGACGGTAACATGTATAAAGGCGCTTGGACAACACGTATGGTTTGAGCGTCACGGATTAAGCATAATCCGAAAGTTATCTTTAAGATTTATTTATTCAATTTAACCGATACGCATGGATCCTCGGATTGTTTTTGGACAAAATTTTTGTTTTCCGCTGCGTTATACATGTCTGAAACCCAACAGAGGAATGACCGGAGCTTCTCCGGCGTGGGAGAGCAATCCGGTGGGATGAAGAACGTGGTATCCTCAACTGCGACCCCTTTGACTACCACTAGAACATAACTTCCGAGCCCACCGGTAATAAGCTCTAGGATCTCCAGTATGCTAATTAGTTTGTGACAGGCTACCACAAATCTAATTGTTTCAATGGAATCCATTCCATTGAGTGGATCATGATCGAGTAGGAGTCCGAATGAGCTCGTAATAGTTGCAAGCTCGTTTTCACACCACGCATGCGCCAGCAAGTGCCAGAGGTCTATCCAAATTTTGAACTTAAAGTTAATTACTTTACCTCCACTGGAGCTTGTCCAAGGGAAAACATAGAACACCGCTCATGGGGCAGTTGATGCAGCGCCTTTGGTCCCGGCAAGCCTCTGTTTCATGTCCGTATTTTACACATCTCCTACATCGGCGGAATTAGGAGGGGTGACTCGGGTCCGGTGGGAACACTGGTCGGGTGAAGGGGAACGACTCAGTACTGGGTGGTTCTAGAGGTGGTGAAAGAGGTCTCTTGCGAGGTCTCTCGATAGTTGAGTGCTGACGTTGTGGGTGCTCGGGTCGGGATTGAGAGGAATTTCTAATGTGGAGAGATCGGGGGGGGTTGTTGTTGTTGACCTCTCGTGAATTGAGACGAGTTGGTAATAGCCGAGATGTACCTTTGCTGTGAGAAGCCTGGTGGAGATCCCTCAGACCCTTGGGGTGTGGTGTTTCTCCTTTCTGACAGGGTTGGATGGCCTAGGTCCCTGTTGGTATTCCGGCGGTGGTAGTAGGAGTCGTTGGAAGGTGGGTTTCTACATTGCATAGTATTTTGTTTGGGTTTTTGAAGGAAATGTCTGAGAGGAGGTTTGGAGAAGGAGGGAAGACAGGGGGTTCTGGGGTTACAAAGAGTGAATGGAGAGAACAGTGGCTTGGACTGTGTCTTGAAAACTCTTTGAATTTGATGTCAGCCATCTCCAGTGGGCACCGCTCTCAAGTTTCCATTTCGTCATTCTTGTCTTCTTCCAAATCTTTCTTTTTATCCTCTCCTTTTCCCCCACTCCATTTCCTCCTCAAAAGTTTCCTCTTCAATTAAATGAGTTAAAGAATATTTAAAACAAAGACTCAAAATACACTTATTTTAAGATTCAATTTAAAATAATCTTTTCCTACCTCGTGTCGTTATTTCTCTCTTAATTATTTGATGACAATTATGTAGGATTAGTATCCTAGGCCAAATGTATTTGTGCTAGGAAATGGATTATGTATTAAAACATTATTATTTATTCCATAAATGTTGTTTCTTATATAACTGTGTGTATGGATTGTGAATGTAAATATCTTATATCAACCATGAATGACACTTCGGGTTCACGTCATCAGAATACGTGATTCTGATAGTAAAAATGTGCACCAACGAATGACATTTTAAATTGTCCCTAGTGATATGTAGGATGTTTATAGAGATAGACATACTTCAGGTAAGAAGCTACATATCCACACTAGTATATTCGCAGGCTGGATGATCATATTCTACTGATCATGGACATAGAGATGTCAAGTCTGGAACATAGGTACGTGTTAGAAAACACGTACTGGACTGACGACACTATGAGAATATGCATGGTATATGTCATTAGTGATTCTCATATAAATAGTGTGCTTGTTCTTACGACCTGAGTTCACCATGGATTCATGTATGTAGAACTGCATACTTTAATATGATCCTACATCATTCGTAATGGGATGATCATTAGGGTCATCATTAGGTATGCACTGAATCATGACAAGGAATGCGAGTGACCAAGATGGGATTTGTTCCTCTCGTCAAGAGTGAGATATCTCTGGGCCCCCTGATGAATTAGGACTGAAGGAAATGCATGGCCAGGCTCAAAATGGATTAATATGTGTTGTTAATATCATTTTGTATTTATTTAGTCTAATTCTCGATCAGGAAAGAGACTTTGATCAAACTCAAGGATGACATACTTCTATGCCTTGTGATCAAGATATATATCCTCGAACAAAAGGAATAAACAAACGTCTATTCAAATAGGTTTATGATCGCTGATCATTTCATTTAACATGGGTAGTCATGACATCAGTCTAGAGGTTACTCATGACTTACGATCTTTAGAAATTTATTGCCAGCGTTAAATGAATCCTACACGGTCACACAATGAACTCCATTCATACGGAATGAATATGCCTCAAAACAGTTATACATATGATGTATAAATTGGTGAACGAAATAATCAATTATTGGATAATTGATTGAACAACAGTACCATTCCGTTGGCAATATAATAGTTCCGTTCCCAACGGAATAGAAGTGGAAACTGTAATAATCTTAGCTGCCAAGTATTCCGTTATGGAAATACCTATTCTGTTGGCAACGAAATATGCGCAGATTAGGATTTTTAGTTATGGTAACTGAGCAATCATTCGCCTTTCTCTCTTATATAAATAGAATGGTAGTATCTCTCTATTCTACACATAGTTCAAGAAGCCTTAGAGACCGTCTATTACACAGAAAAGAGGGAGAAAGTTTGAGAGATTTTCGGAAAGTATTTCCGGACTCATCTAGCCGTGTCCGGTTATTCCAAGCGTCTGAAGTTCGTGTGGATACGAGTAGAGATTCTCTAACTTGAGAACTTGCGAGCAATCGATCTTCATCGCTAGGAGAAGCAAGGAGGTTCGCGGAGTCGAGCTTCAGGAAGGAGAAGGTTGTAAGTCAGAAAAGTTCAGATCTACATCCGTTCTTCGTCTCACGGATCATGAAGATCCGAAAGATCCGAGGTATAAATTTTAAGAGTTAATCCCATACTTTTATTTCCTTAACGTAGATCATATGGCTGGTTAAATCCATAGGTTCCGCTGCGCATGTAACGTACATGGATATAAATTTTCCAATAAATTATATTACACATTTTTCATATTTTTAAACAAAAAATAAATCGTCATCTGCATCTGTTGGAATTATCCAACAAACATATCAAATTCTATAACAAGAATAAAATTTCATGTATCACTGATAAACTTGAAAATATTACCATTATAATTAAAGAGGAAGATATGACGAAATGGGTTTGAGCCTTGGTCATCAAAAAATTTCTTTTTTGAAAGAACTAGCTAGGCTATTGATTGCCTATGTCAGAATTTTCATGAAGTTTAATTTAATGTATATTTCACTACTGGTGCTAGGCCTCAAGCCTTACATTCTCAATCCTTATTTCATTGACATACAAACGTGAAGAAAATAATTAGCAAACGATGGTGGAATAGAGTTTGTCCTTGAGCAATGTTTCTTCCCCTCCGTAGCCTGAGTCCATGTCCTCTTGAAGATGATGTTTGGGCTAAGGCGTTCTTTCATATTTCTGAAATACATGATAGTCATTGAACGTCCAAAATTAGAGAGATCCAAATATATTTTTGCATTATGTTTCTATTTTGAATTTGTTTAGTTGATACCACACTCAAGGGTAAAAATATCATTTCATCAAATTATTTGATGTTCATATTGATTTAATTCCTGCTCGTAGCATCATCCTTTATACATTTGTATTCTATGCCGCTTCTCCCTCAATCATATGTTCAAATGGCCAATAGCCTAACTGGCAAAAACTATTTGCATGCTCTAATAAGAGGTCATAGGTTAAAGTCCCGACGAATATAATTATATAACACATATTTAGCAAAGTTTGAATTTTTTTGCACAGTATCACTATTTTGAAGAATAATTAATTAGATGGTATTATTTTCAAAATATTTCAGCAAGTAGCACTTCCGTCAGATCTTCTGGCGGAACTGAAGTAGTTTGTCAAGGCTCTGGCGAAACTAGTAATTATTTTTTTTTGTTGATCCTGTTTGGCAGCCTTAAACACGCTTAATTAAGGAAAAAAGTTAGTTCCGCCGTAGGATCTGGCGGAACTAGGTGAAATTTATTTTTGAACCAATTTGGACGGTGAAATTGGCCCAAAAATAACGATTTCATAGGTTCCGCCAGACCATCTGGCGGAACTAAATGTCTTTTTTCAAATTACAATCTGACCAAAAAATATAAAAAAAAGGCTAGTTCCGCCAGAGAGTCTGGCGGAACTACAAAGAAATAACAGGTTCTACCAGAGGGTCTGGTGGAACTTGAGATATTTTTTCAAATTACAATCTGACCCAAAAAAAAATTCAAAAAAACAGGCTAAGTTTTTAACAGAAGAGTAATTTGACCCAAAAAATTCAAATTACAATCTGGCAGAACTAGCCTTTTTTTTTTTTTGGGTCAGATTGTAATTTGAAAAAAGGCCTCCAGTTCCGTCAGAGAGTCTGGCGGAACCTATAAAATCGTTATTTTTGGACCAATTTCACCGTCTAAATTGGGCCAAAAATAAATTTCACCTGGTTCCGCCAGACCTATGGCGGAACTAACTTTTTTTCTTAATTAAGCGTGCTTAATGCTGCCAAATGGCCGGAATCAACAAAAAAAATAATAACTAGTTTCGCCAGAGCCTCTAGCAAACTACTTCAGTTCTGCCAGAGGATCTTATGAAAGTGCTATCTGCTGAAATATTTTAAAAATAATGCCATCTAATTAATTATTCTTCAAAATAACGCTACTTTAAAAAAACAAATTCGGAAAATTTCTCAAACCAATTTGTTGAATCCCAAAAAAGATAAAATATAAAATGGAGTATGTTCCTTGGGCATTAGAAACTGCATAAGACTAGTTAAATTGAAAAATCTACCTAATGTTAGTATATGTGTCCTCTGTTTTTCCACGTGCTAGAGCAACTCAATAACTCGTGACACATCAAATGTCACAAATAAAATTGAATTATGATGATAATGGATTTATATTTGTTTTGAGGTATGAATGAGTAATGCTAGCTAGATACCTATAATTCAGTTATATAATTATATAAATAGTTGTACAGTAGTAATGCTCGTAGTTTTTATTCTAGTTTGGATATTAGTATTTGGAGATCATGATATTGGATGTCCATATATTAATGAATATATATTTTTTACTGAATTAGAGTCTCTATTTCGACCGTTATTCGTGCATGAATAAACTAAACATTATTTCTATAAAAAACATTCAACACTAAAACAAGAAAACCACAAAATATGTAATTTCTAAAATATTGTACATATACTCTTTTTGGCCTCTCTACAAATAAAATTCCCGTCCACCCCGGATTTAAGCGTTGCCATCCATTAAAACAACATTTTTTGAAAGGTGTAAAGAGGAGATGGGGATCAATTCCCGTTGAGATAAGAAAAACCAATTAAGATAAGCTTAGATGACGACATATAATTAGAATAAGGCGCACATGAGGCATGCATGAATAATATTTGGTATGATTCCTTTGTGTGAGAGATAGGGAACATGTGGTAGGTGCATTTTGGTTCGGGTGCATTTCGATGGTGAGATTTGTGGATTGTGTTTGTATAACACATGTAACTAGTCAATATAATTCTTTGATTTGTATGAGAGAAGATGAAACGAGTTGCACATTAAGTTGTTGCGCATGCAGTGTCAAACAAGGCTAAACTATATATTTTAACAGTAAACAGAGGAGCTGTATACGCTTGATAAAAGTTGTCAGGTTAATCCGTTCAAAAAAGAAAATCAAGCTGTTTAAAAGAGAAGCCAAAGATACAAAATTCAAAAGATCAGTCATTAATGGGATTCTGAGCAGTTCTTAAAGACCCATTTTGCATATAAACTTTTGTACGATTTGGTTATATTCTGTAAATGCAGGAATATTCAGGAACACTTCCCATATATTGGTAATTCAGCAGGTCGATTTAGGGTTTATTGGTATCAGACTGTACAATCAGGTACACTTCCCATTTATTGGTAATTCACCAGGTCGATTTAGGGTTTATTGGTATCAGACTGTACAATCCTAACAAGTGTCATCAGAGTGGATTATGTCTGAATAAAATTTAGAGACCTACGACATCATGACGCACTGTATCACATCAGATCACAACGGACGATATATACATTATTTTTATTATTCTATATATTATTTTTATTCTTTAGGTATTTTTTATTTTTTTGTACTTTTAAAATTTGTATATATTGTTTTAACATATTGTTTTAACATGCTATTTTATTTTTTTATATGTTGTGGATCAATTTTCAAAAGAATCGGAGAATTATATCAGTACCATCATGTACCATCAAAATATGTATATATTTTTGTATCATGTTTCTACAAATATAAATACATATTTTGATGATATGTGATAATCTCCGATTGTTTCGAAAATTTAACTATAACATACTTAAAACATATATATTTTATCCGTATGGTTAAAATTTGAGTTAGCAATTTAGATTTTAAAATATAGCGAATGTTGTCACCGTTGTCCGAGTAAGTTTTATATATATATATATATATATATATATATATATATATATATATATATATATATATATATTAAGTAGCTAAGTATTTCCGTTTTCAACTTAGATGGTTTCATCTACTAAATTTACATTAAGATTTGTGTTTTTCAAGATATGCATAACTTTTCATGAATTTTATCTCAAATCTTGTGCTCATCATGAATCCCAATACAAATCAAATGGATGAAACCCTCTAAATAGAAGACATCATATACTTACGACTTTTTTTTTAAGTATCACTTTTTGGAAAAATAATTGACGGACTAGCACTCATATGGAAAAATTTAAGTAACTAGCACTACCCAGCTATACTTTGGGGGTACAGAGTTTGTACCATCGAAATCTTGACGGTAGACGGTATTTTTCCACTTTTTTTTAACCTCCGGATAAAAAAAAATGAAAACATGGCCTCTTCCGTCAGGATTTCTGACTGTACAAATCCTATACCGCCAACTAATCTAGCGAAAGTGCTAGATGGCCAATTTTTTTTTTAAATGGATGCTATTTGCTCAATTAATTTTCAAAATAATGCTACTTAAAAAAAGTCAATACTTAGCTAAGTATTTTAGTCAACCTCTATTTATATATTTAATTAAATATTGAAAATGTTATATTTTTGAATTACAATTTTGAGTTCTTGCTGTAGTGTAATTGCAAGGTTCTAAAAATCGGAATCAGAACCAGAGACAATCCTTTAAGATAGCAATTTAAAATCAATTGAATCAGATCGGAATCGGTCGAATGGATAAAAAATTAGACCAATTTATATTAAAGAATAATTTTGTATAATTGTGAGAACTGGATATTAATTGAATATTCTGATTCGAATTGGCTGAATTGGAATCGAAATCAGGGATTCTTAGAACAATGGTTATTTGTTCATTATATAGAACAATCGGGACCAAGATTATTGGGCCTGTTTAGATTTTACACTTTGTAGTTAGGGTAGTTAGACTTTTTACATATAATTTGTGTATTTCTTTTTCTTTTATTAAATCTGTAAAAAATAGATGTAAAAATTTTAGGAAATATATAAAAAAGGCAATATTTCGTTGGGGGATTTGAGCCCTCTCCAAATTTAAAAAAATATATATAGAGAAAAATTATATAAGAGATCATTCTGACATATAAGAATTACTCAAAATATCGACAAACAATCATTGTATTAAACTATACATACATATAACTGTTATAAAATAAAGAACAAAAGAACAATAAAAGAGAGAATTGGAAGGAGAAAATTTCATTGAATTGTGGATTAAGAATACAATAGCCACTGCCCTCTTTATATAGTAGAGGGTGAGTGCTGGTCAAGAAATCTCTTGCCTTATTTAGAATTACAATAAAGGAAATAATCTAACCTAAATACAATAGAATATACAGTAATAAATATCCTGCCACAACTCCTTCCTTTCTTACAAGTATTTCCTAATTTATTTTTTCTTAGGGGCCAAGTAATGGACATCCACATTAATTATATTCATAACACTCCCGCTTGGATGTCCATATTTTATCTTTCATACGCATTAGAAGTTGCCTCATTAAAAACCTTATAAGGAAAACCTAGTAGGACAAAACCTTGGCTAAGGAAAAAAGAGTGCATCGCGTATTATCATTATTTCTCATTATTTCATATATTAAATATGCCTCGTTAAAACCTTACTAGGTAAAACCCTATGGGCAAAAATCCTAGTGAAGGAAAAAGAGTGCATCATCATTCTATATATTACGCACAAAAGTTGCCTCGTTAAAAACCTTGCTAGGAAAACCCATTGGGACAAAAACCATAGACAAGGGAAAAAGAGTGCAGTGCGTATTATTTCTCCCCTCATATATGCAACTATATATGAGATGACAAAGTTCAATCTCTGTAATATATGCTTAAGAAGAGATCTGCTGGATCATTATTTGAGGAGATTCGTTAAATATTCGTTTCACAATCATCATGCTCATGCATGAAAATAACTCAGCATCATTTACTTCAATTGTCAATACATCAAATAAGTTATCTTGATGATCTTAATGGATGTGATTTCTCCACATTATATCATTGTAAATGGATAAATAAAACATGATCATCAGCAGTCAACTAACATACTTGACGTACATTTATAGCTTGTCTACAAATATATATTTATTTGTCTTCGCAAGTAAATTTGTCTTCACAAATATCCTATAAATGACCAGGGACGATTTAGAATAACATTCATAACACTTTATAGTTTTACTATCAAAGTCATGCACTTTGATGACATAAAGCTAAATTGCATATTCATGGTCTATTTTAATTATATTAAAATAATCTATACGCACATATTATATGAAATATTTTATAACAATTATAATGTTTGTTAATTCAAGCCGTCAACCTAGGTCACAAACACTTTGGACTAGGCCATAACACCAACATCCTCAACTCAATCCAGCTTCAAAACAGCGGGCTCACATCACCTCTATGCCGGAATCCATTCACTCCATCCAAGAAAGAGTTTGTCAGTGATGAACCTCACGAGTCAGACGGATTGCACATCACTTGGAAGGCACTCACCCCGACCCCGAAATGGAAAATGGCCCTAAAGAAGATATGGGAGAACTCAGAGCCATCGCAGGCCAA
The DNA here is from genome assembly GCA_024447665.1 of Juncus inflexus. Classification (NCBI taxonomy): domain Eukaryota; kingdom Viridiplantae; phylum Streptophyta; class Magnoliopsida; order Poales; family Juncaceae; genus Juncus; species Juncus inflexus. The sequence goes on from JAJHPC010000018.1 coordinate 3,957,914, forward strand.
AGATTTACTCGCCCCACTAGTCTTCTCATCCGAACCACTCACGTCCTTCCTAACCAAGTTGCTCACTCTTGTCAAATTACTCCTCCCACCCCGGTCGTTTTCGACCAGTGAGGAAACCCTAAATCCGGTGGCGCAAAACTCCTCCATGGCAGCGGCTCACTCCGTACAATAGCATGACTCCATCGGATTACAGCCACTCATTCAAATCGGGGGGAATCACGAGAAAGAAAATTCGGGTCACAGTCAAACAGAAGTTTTTTTATGAATGCAAGGCCTTTTAGTAATCTAGATTTAAAGTTTTGGAACGTAAGGGGTCTTGGCAATCAAAATAAGTGTAAGGTTGTCAAGTACTCCATTTGTGATGCATCTTGTAACTTAGTTTGCTTTCAAGAATCCAAATGAGACTCGCCCAATCTTTTTCATATGCGGTCGGTTTGTACGCCGAGATTTACAGATTATTATTTTAAAAACGTCACGGGCACAAGAGGAGGTCTCATGACTGCATGCACCAAACCCTTCTCTCTCTCAAACCCCTTCCCTCTAGAATTCTCACTCACCTCGACTGTCACTCATGCAAATGGCTTCAAATTCACTCTCACCAACATTTACGGTCCTACAGACCCAAGGAAAAAGCAAGAGTTCTTCAAGAAACTGATGTACCTATTTGATAATAGGAAAGACATCCCTTGGATGATAGTGGGAGATTTCAACATCATTAGATCTATGGATGAGTCAATGGGAGGCGCTCATAGCCCGGCAGATGTACTAGAATTTAATCACATTATCAATGTCATGCACTTGACTGAAGTGCCTCTTCAAGGACGTAAATTTATATGGTGGAGCAAATGACCCGTTCCCACCTTCTCAAAGCTAGACAGAGCTTTCATCTCTCACCATTTTCTCCTTCTCAACATATTCCCATAACTTGTGGATCTCCCCATGACACTTCGGATCAGGCGCCGTTCAAACTCTCATTTCTAAAAGACCAACCTAGGCGTCAGCGCCATAACAAGTTAGAAAGATTTTGGCTTAAATATGAAGAAGGGAAAGAACTATTCAACACAAGCTGGGCAGTACAAGACAACTCAAGAGTATACTCAAACTCGGCTAGTAACTTCCTTTAGAAACTTAACAGGACAAGTCGAAAGCTAAAGGCATGGGCCAAAGCAAAGTTCTCCAATCACTAAAAGAAAACATAAGTGAAGCGGCTCTTGGCGCGGAAGCAAGGTGGCAACAAAGGTCATCATGTACTTGGCTAAAACTAGGGGACAAAAATTGGTTTATTTCCAAGCAATAGCCTCGGAAAAAAGGATTATTAACTTGCTGTACTCACTTGGAAGCAGTAGCCTCGGAAAACTGGCTTATTTCCAAGCACTCGCTATGGCTGGAAGGAGCAGAGTTAAAGGACCCAGCGTAAATTGCCACGGCTTTCTGTACTCACTTTAGAGAAACAATGAGAAAAAGAAATGAAAATGTTACTCATTCCAACATTGCCGCGTTGGCAAGGACCATCACTGACTCTACGTCATTATCAACTCTAATAGCCCCTTTCCATCCTATTGCGGTATGGAATGCGGTCTCGAACATCCAAAAAGGCAAGGCCTCCAGCCCGGATGGGTTGCCTATAGAGTGCATTCAAAAATTGTGGCCGATACTGGCAGACGACATCATGAGCATGATAACCAATTTCCACGGCAACAAACTACACCTTAGTAGAATTAATAAAGCTACCATCACTCTCATCCCAAAAAACGAAGGGACAAACAAGATAGATGAGTTTAGACCTCTCAGCGTGATAGCAACTCCAATAAAGATCATATCGAAACTGCTTGCCGATCAGTTACAAACCGCCTTCATTAAGAACATATCAATAGCAGAGACTTTCATTGCCACAAGAGAAGTGGCGAGCTTCTTTAAAAAAAAGAAACATATCGACGGTACCAATGAAAATAAATTTCAAAAAAACATTTGACAACATAGCAGTCGAGTTGCCCAAGCAAGAATTCCATCCTAGCAGGTCCTCTTTTTTTTTTTTGAATGATTCTCAATCCTGAAAAAGAATCCATTAATTTCATCTATTTCAGATACCATAGTTTGATTTTATAATACATCAGGAGCTATGGAAAGAATCTTAGTAAAGCGAAATTGTCTAAATTCTTCAGTAATTGCACCAAAAACTCGAGATCCTTTTGGATTTCCTTTTTGATCAATGATAACCGCTGCATTGTTATCGTATTTTATTATCATACCATCTTCACGTTTGAGTTCTTTACATGTACGTACAATTACAGCTCTAATGACTTCGGATTTTTCTAGAGACATATTAGGAACTGCTTCTTGAATTACAGCAACAATAACATTACCAATATGGCCATATCGTTGATTACTAATTCCTATGATTCGAATACACATTCATTTTCGAGCTCCGCTGTTATCTGCTACATTCAACAGGGTATGAGGTTGAATCATATTATTTTGATTTTCATTGTCAGTACAAAAAGAAAAAAGAAAAAAAGAAAATCGCACCATCTCTTGTAGTAGGTAAATGCCTTTTTTTCTCCTGAAGTTGTTGGGCTACCTAATGAAAATGCTTAAAGCTAGAGGTTTCCAAGACTTGTGAATCATGTGGATGCATAACCTCTTAATCTCGTCGAGCTCCGCCGTTAAGGTAAATGACACATCTTCAGAATTCTTCTTTCACCAACGAGGGTTAAGACAAGGGGATCCACTATCGCTGATGCTTTTTAACATCGCGGTAGATGTGCTGCAAGACATAGTTATGAAAATAGATCACCTATTCCTAAAGACTTACCCGCTAGAGACTCTATTACTCTAATACGCTGATGATATAATCATAGCGGTAGAGGCGCACCTAGAAAATCTCAAATTATTGTCGGTAGTACTAGATATCTTTACAGAAATTACGGGACTCAAAATTAACTGAGCTAAGAGCTCATTCATTCCCATTTGCATACCGAAAGAGTTACACCAATTAGTAAAGAATCTACTAAAATGTGACAAGAGTCCACTCCCTTGCAAATATCTAGGCCTCCCACTAACATTGAATAAGGCAGGCCCCATGGCCTACATGCCATTGCTAAAATAGGTGCAAGACCGTATAGCATCATGGAAACGAAAGTTCCTATCAAAAGGGGGGCAGAATCAAGCTAATTCCTTCTATGCTCAACTCGCTCCCCATTTATATGATGCAAGTTTTCAAACTTCCCAAGTGGTTTATACTTCAACTAGAAAGAACAATAAGGACCTTCTTTGGAAGGAAATGAAGAATACAACCCAGGAAGTAGCCTCATTAACTGGGAAACTATTACCCTACCCAAAAGGAACGACGGGTTAGGAATCCCTAGCACAGATCTTCAAAATGATGAACTCCATCAAAAGCAGTTATGGAAGCTAGATAGCCAACAAGACAGTGTGTGAAAAAGATGTATGTACAAACTGTATGGCATCCAATCGGCAGATTTTGCAACGATCCCAACAAATGCATTCTTCTTCATTAGAGATATTGCCACCCTCCTTAACAATTACCAGATCTCCACCTCCTTCGATCAAGCAGCATACACAACTACATGGAGATGGATTCAGGATGGTACTTTCACGTCGAAATCAGCATACAAATCAAGGTGAAGTTTTTCCTATGGCTAGCCTTTCACAACCGGACAAACACAGCGGATAAACTCAGGAGGAAAGGTATGCAATACCCAACTATTGCTCATTTACACGGGCGAAATGGAGATTGGCAAATCATTACTCGAATGCATCGTCTCACATAACGCTAGCGGGGACACTACCACAAGTGTGGGAAAATACATGCAAACACGCCACCCAACAGCCAGGGACTTGGCAAATCCTAATGGCAGCAATCACTTGGTGTATATGGAAGGAAAGGGTTCAAATTAGGAAGTAGAATCAGCTGCTAAAGAAACGCTCGTATGCTCTGGAACAAAACGCAACCTCCACTAGCAGTCAGCAAGCAAGCGATTGAGGAAGCAAGGATGTGGAAAGCAAACAGCTGATCTCACAATATATTTCAACAACTTGTAATCGGAGATTTTCCTACCTCATTGGTTTTTAAACCAATTTGTATCTTTACTTCGTGTTAAATACAAAGAATTGTCTTCTATTCATTCTAAAAATAAAATAAAAACTCAATTAATCGGCAATTGTAAACAAGTTTAAAAATTTCCTATTAATTAGTAAAGTATTTCCTGTGCAAATCATTTGCCACATATAAAATTATAATTGTATGGGAAAATATATTTATAATGGGAAATTCAAAAACACGACGGGGTTGATGGCGACCCCGTAGAGACCATATTCTGTTTCTTCCGCGTTTCTATATATCGTATATATTGTTTTCATTTTTCACATGTATACTATTTTTATTTTTTTACTTATATACTATTTTCTATATACAATGCTAGAGGGGGCCGAAATCATAAATAAATTATATGAAAAATACTAAATTAAAAAAAAAAGAGTTAGTTCTTAATTGATACAACCTAATTAATTTGATCAAATAAATACAACTATTTTATTCAAGACTGCCATAAATAGATAAGAAACAACGTACTATTATGTTGTGTTGGGCATTGTTTTCTAAAAAAAAACATATTATTTGATGTTAGAATAATTTGATAATTGTATTTGATTTATAATTGATATTTTTTTTTTGAATAATGTATAATTTTTTTTGTAAATACTTTTTTTATTAATTTAATCTTGGATGTAGGATTTAAAACCTACTCCACACTATATATTAATAAAAAAATATAATCAATTTTAATAGATAGAGATAGATTTTTGACTTTTAGAGTTATAAAAATATATTTTTTTTCAAATAATTATAAAAGTAACGTTTTTTCCAATTGTTTGATATTTACCAAAAAACTATAAGTGGTATTAGAAAATATTATTGAGTTAATAGATCATGTACTATGTTGAACGGATACGGATACGAGTATCATATCCGATACGATACGGATACGGCGATACGGCAAATCTCAAAAAATTTAGGATACGGATACGCCTATATATATTTATTTTTTAATTATATTTATATAAAATAATAATAAAAAAATAATTAATTAATTAATTAATTATTAAAATTTCAAATTTAATATCATGAAATTAAACGTATACTTAAATGTTCGTAAACTTCAATATTTGATTTAACGAAAATCACCGATTTCTTGCTTTCTTGGAAATTATTTTTTATTTAATTTAATTATTTTTATAGTTATAAATCATAAATAAGTCTTTTGTTGATTTGAATGTGGGCCAAAATTTGATTTAAGAAAAAAAAATTAAAAAAAGTATAATTGACCAATATATGTAGTGAAAATATCCCAGAAATATCCTGACAGAGTATCCTAGCCATATCAGAGTAGTATCTCTGCCGTATCCGGCCGTATTCCGCCGTATCCAGAAAGTATCCGAAATTTTTTATTAATAAAATAATCGGATATGCCAATTGGTGTATCCGACACGTATCAGAGCCGTATCACAACCGTATCCGTATCGGATACCCATATCCTCATGATACTTCTCAGCTTTTGGAGTATCCGCATAACATAAATCATATATAACCTATGTTGCACGGACACGGGTGTCATGTCTGACAGGACACGGACATGATGACACGGCGAATTTCAAAAGGACACGACACGTTATATATATATATATATTATTTTATGAATAAAATATATAATTTAATTATTGTATATATTATTTATGCCAATTTTGTTTTATTTTAAAGGATTATACATAATATTTTTACCTTATAATTAAAAAGTTATACGTAATATTTTATAATTGATACAATATATATAACATTTGAAGTTGCACTTTTATACGTACATACAAGATATTTGACATTTTATATGTTTGTGTCTGAAAACTTGACACTAAATAATCAAAATTCACTTCAAATGTGTAGTCCCACAATTACTGGAATAGAAAAGTGAGATGAACTAGTCTCTAAAATACGAGGATGATGAAATAGTGCAATAATTACGCTAACAAGCCCAATGCACGTGTCTGAGAAGTGTCCTAACGATTTTTAGTAATAAAATATTTGACAAGTCACGTGGTGTGTCCGACACGGACACGGTCGGATTTTTGAAGTGTCCGCGCAACATACTATATATATATATATATATATATATATATATATATATATATATATATATATATATATATATATGGAGATGCTAAAAAACATACGTATGTTCGAACATACATTTTTTTAAAATACCCGTAAACTGGTTATAAAAAGTAAAAATTCAAATTTCAACCATATGGATGTAATATATATGCTATGAATATATTGTGGATTAATTTTCACAGTAATCAGAATAATATATCATTGCCATCATGTATCATCAAACTATTATTGCGATATATGTTTTGAATAGTGCTGCATATTTTTGATGATATATGATGGTAATGGTATAATATTCTGATTTTTGTGAAAACTAATCTCCAACATATTCATAACATATATATTACATCCGTACGGTTGAAATTTTTATTTTTATTTTTTTAATACGTACTTTCGGTGTGGCAAAAAGATGTATGTTTTGCATATGTATGTTTTTTAGTCACATCCATATATATAGAGAGAGAGAGAAATTTATTGATAAATAAATATTACTTTTGCTCGATAAATTTTGACTGAACTCAACCATAGATTTTCCAAAGTAAAAATATGTCTGGCTCTCTGTCACCTTAAAAGTTAAGACTATAATTAATAAAATAGTAGGTTCTGTAGCTCCATATAATTGTCAGATAGCTACTACACAACCTACATTTGTGTGAACTATAAGTCTATAATTTACATTTTTAAATGTGTATTATCTTAAAACCACATAAAATGCAAATTCATTTATTACTATGATATGCCCAATTGGCTTTTTCATGATTATCTTTTTTGTTTTACTTATGTAACCTTGTTTTTTACATTAGTTGCTTCATATATTCAATATATTTTATATAACATAAATAGAGTCAAATGATATATGAGGGACTAAATATTAAATCCTCAAGGACTAGTACATTACTTTCAAAATTATAGGGGGCAGGGGGTGGGCGTGCTAAGGCTCCTTCTTGCTACCCCTTGATTCCGTCCATGGATATAACAGGTCCCATTTATAAAAACATGAAATCAAAGTTAAATCCATTCTAGTAAGAAGTGGTTAGACACCGCCTCATCTTTTCAAAAACTTACGGGTTCGAAATTTGGAAAAAGTGGATCTCTTTGAAAATAGATAAGACATATGATCCCAACTTATAAATATTAATAAAATATGAACTTTTTGTTTTCTATCAGCATCTTCGTAAGTACCACAATTACGGAATAATGTAGAAATTAATAAAGTAATCGAAAGGTACTTACAAAGGAAAATTTAGTGCTGCATACCTAAACTTATGGGTTTCTGAAAATAAAATAGCAGTGCTTCATGATCAATTAATATTCTTTCTTCAATCTGAATATATCATGAGCACACGTTTTCAAAATGAAGTGTTTGTTGTTGACTGATTTTCATCTATAAGAATAATAACAATTACGGCTTAGCAAAGATTAAAAAAAAATAGATATTGTCATAAATTATCAATAACAAACTCCATTTTTTTCACAAAATTTTCTTCTCTGATTGAATTTGATGTTTCCAAATTTTGATTGTTTGTTAATGGAAATAACTCTGTAGGTCATCTAAAATTGCTTATTCATGTAATTTTCTGTCAATGCAGAAGGGAAGTCATAAAAGAAGTGAATGCGTAAGATCTTGCCTCCAGCGAAGCTTCTTTGTTGGAGTTGCTCTTGTTCTGTTGATCCGTAATCACAAAAGGATACGCCAAATCCCCTTTCGAGCATTTAATAGCACTATACCAAATCTCTCGTATGAATTCTTTATGCTTAAGAAAAGGAGGAAGAATCTGTTTTTATACTAGATATTGTATTGTATATAGCAATGTTAAATCAACAAAACTATAGTTCAATAATCTGGGTTTGGCTTAGGCCACGTTGGTTTATGTTAAACTATAATATAATTGAATAAACTAACATTAAGACACGTGGGCACATGTGCTAGCATAATTGCTTAGGCAAATCATTTGGATGATTAATAATACATCAAAACTACTCGTATCTCATGCTGATTTTCTTTTTGGTACGGAGACCTTTATGCAGATTATATTCGTCAGTCTTTATAAATTATCAAAGCAATATTGTTTCACGTCAACAGCATAGTCTTGCAAATGTTATTGTAATCTATATAGTTGAGTATCTTGATTAAAATAGGAGAGATCGGAGATTGAAATGCGTACCAGGAGTAGAATATTACCATTTTATTTCTTTCTACAAAATATTTCTCAAGGACTCAAAAAAATAAAAACATCAAGAGTCGTGTATTGTTGAGAAGATGATACTTGAGAAAGTTAATTAGTAATGTCAGACCTCGAAACGAAAATGAAAGAAGAGTGTTAGGGTAATGGAGAGAATATTGATGTATAGTAAGAGAACTCATGAGAGAAATAATAACTAGAGAAGAAGAGAGAAATCGTTTATTCAATTGGAGACTACATTGTAAGAATTGGAATACTATTGCAATAACTAAATGACTCTTTATATAGGAGAGAGTCATGGCTAATTACCAAAATAAGTTGCCTAAATTAAAGATATAATTACCTAATATACAATGCAATGATGGAAACAATCCACCTCCTTCAATTGCCTAAATATTTCCTAAATATTTATTTCTATAGCCTAAATATTTCCTAAACAATAATACCAAAAGGAAAAAGATTATTGAGAGATTTAGAGTCATACATAACAATCTCCACCCTGACTCAAAATCTCACTCATGACTCAAACTTGCAATAACAACATATCCAAAATGAGCTCCACCTTAATGCAGCAATCCACTTTGCTGCTCCACATGAGGTTGTCTCCTTGTACCGAGGACTCACAAGACTCCAATTCGTTGACCGCAGCCAAGCATACACAAAATTGAAGTATCCATACCTCATAGGAGATCCAACACGATCCCTTACCAAAGCATTTTCCCGGCTCGCCTTATCCGATGCATCATCGTCAAAATCATAATGCTCCAAGTTACGTCGAGTAACTTCACTTAGTTGATTGGGAATATCAAACTCCACCTTCTTCGTGATCGTCTCACCATGCTCAATAGCCGGATCAGACAATCGCTCCCTTACTCGTAACATAACCGGATAAAAAATCACGTCTCTCAAAACAAGTAGTTCCGCAACCGGACACCACATATGATATGCCTTCACACCTGAAGCATATCCCAAGAAGAATACATTTCTTCTCGTCATACTCGAGTATCCATTAAATGACTTGTGCATAAACGAGATATACAAATACCACTAAGTAGTATTAAAATGATTTTTGTCCAGAACTTCTTGCCTGAGTCCGCCCCAAAAACACGCACCAAGCCTTCTCGAGTAGTTTCTGATCAGTCACCCATTACGTTGTCGAGAGCGAACAATCATGCAATGCTAAACAATCCTTATAAAAGGATCACAAATTTGTTCCCACAAATCCAAATAGATATCGTCCAAAATTTCCTTCGTGTGATGAACGACTGTACTAAAGCTGAGTCTCCTCTGTTTGCCACAAACAGAATCTTCACAACTCATGCTTTCTAGTATTCTGGCCACACAGTAGATCCCTCGTGCTCAAAATTGTCACCCCGCATCCAATCGTAACCCCTGACCTTCTAACTGAGTCAAAGAAGGTGACGACGAACGAGCCTAAAACTGCGCCAACTTCCCGAAATAACTTTCCGGTACTCTGGACTTCCAGAATATAACACACCAATATTCTGGCCACACAGTAGATCACTCGTACTCAAAGTTGTCACCCCGCATCCAATCATAAACTCTGACCTTCTAACTGAGGCAGAGAAGGTGACGACGAACGAGCCTAAAATAGCGCCAACTTCCCGAAATAACTTTCCGGTACTCTGGACTTCCAGAATATAACTCACTAATATAACTCACTGATATTCTGGCCACACAGTAGATCCCTCGTACTCAAAATTGTCACCCCGCATCCAATCATAAAATCTGACCTTCTAACTGAGGCAGAGAAGGCACACACGAGCCTAAAACTGCGCCAGCTTCCCGAAATAGCTTTTCGGTACTCTGGACTTCCAGAATATATAACACACCGGTCATTCTAGTCTTCATCAATGTAAGAGCCCATCTAGATACCTTGAGGACTCCACCTTCACATCAGAACTTGCAACCGATATCTCCGAGAACGCCTAATGAGATCAAATGGACAACCTCGTCCTACATCTTGATCAAATGGACAACCCCGTCCTGCATCTTGATCTCAAGCGTGCCAACATCGGCAACGCAACATAGATGATCGTCTCCCAAAAGAACATCTCCACTAGACGCCTCATATGTGGTGAACCACTCTCGATTCGGGATCATCTGATTTGAATTACCCGAACCCACCCAATTCTTCTCAAATATCTCATACTCATTCGCCACAAGAAGTACCTCAACCTTACCGGATTTAGTCTCATAAACTTCTTCCGATAGAACACCGTTATCCGCCTCCTGCTTCTTTTTGAGATTGTAACAGTCGACCTTAATGTGTCCCGTCTTCTTGCAATGTTGCTCATCATGTTCTTGTACTTGAATTGCGAATGAGTCTTCTCTAAACTTGAATTTCTCTTTTTACGTCTTCCCCTCTCCACAAACAACACAATCTCTTGATGACTATTTTCAGCCAAGGACAAGTCATAGTCGATACATACTTGACGAATAAGTTACTATCGACATCCTCAACGGTAAATAACTCCCTGGAATAAAGTATGGTCTCCTTAAACCCATTATATGACTTTGGCGGCATGCACAACAACATCACGGCTCAGTCCTCTTTGTCCATCTTAATACCGATTCTCTCCATACCATTAAAGAAACTGATATACACCAAAACATGGACCTTAACATACATACCGTCTGCCATATTCAAAGAGTCGAATTGCCGCTTCAAACATAACTGGTTTGTAACCAATTTCTGCATGTAGATTTCTTCTAACTTCTTCCATGTGACATCTGATGTAGTGCCCGTGAGAATTTCTTGAAGAGTTGGGTTGCCCAAATATAGCTGAATTGTCGAAATGGGTCTATCATCCATCATCTTCCCAATATCGCCCTTCATCTCCTTCGGTCGCCCAAAATTCCCATAGCTCTGGTACCAATTTGTTAGGGTAATGGGAGAATATTGATGTATAGTAAGAGAACTCATGAGAAAAAAAAAAAACTAGTTAAGTGCATTTACTACTAATATCAACTAAATTTACAATTTTGAAGAAACTATGGTAAAAGAATGTTTGGTTGGATTGGGTCTGTAATTCTACTTGGCCTCTAACAAATGATATCACAGTAAAATCCTGAAGTTACTATCATGCGATGGAGCACATACATGCGTATTAAAAAAGAGACCAGAGATATTACCGTAAGGTGTGCACCGCTATGTACTAGCACATGACTGTAACCACGCATTAGTTCTCATGACGATGTCAAAAGTTTAAGTAAGAAAGTTTGTAACACTCCAGAATCAAATTGAAATGAATGTGGATTAGTTGCACCTTGAGAAGTTAATAGAATGTGGATTTACTTAATTTTCATGTGCATTTACTACTAACAACCAAGTTTAAGCATTTTTAAAGCCATGTGTGGGCATGTTTGGATTGGTGCTATGTGAATAAGTCATTTGAGTTCTAACAAATGGTATTTCAGAGTAAAAAAAATTCAATGTATTATCATGCAGCCGAAGACTAATAGATATTGAGAGGAGTCTGGTGGGTAATCGTTTGACATGAAGGTAAGTACGAATGTGTAATAGGACGAGACTAAGATCATTTACTAGTTCTGATGAGTGTGACAGAAATTTAATTGGAAAAAATTTGTTATATTCCGGAACGAAAATTAAAGAAGAGGATAGTACATACATAATTAGCCAAAAATATTTAGTACTAATATCAACAAAGTTTAAACATTTTAAGGCCAATGATATGGACATGTTTCAGTTGGTAGACTAGTAATTGTACTTGGCCTCTAACAACAAACTTCACAAAATAAATGGCACTAAATCATATCTTGCCTACATGCTAAATAAAATGAAATAACCTAAAAATACCGATTTTGAGGTAGAACAAGGATAAAATATGGATATAGATAGTTGACATCTCATGATAGTTCATATATAGTTGGAAATCACGGTTTCAATGAAGTTGTGGGTCATCCATATTCCCGGGTTCTATAGAAAGTTCTGAACAGTTAAAACTTTCTCTAACTAGTGGTGGGCGGGGTAAATGACAAGAAGTCTTTAAATCTTTCGCATTCTTCGTAAAACAAGTTCCTTCCCACATAATAAAATTTGAGATTTGATAGGCTAATAAAATCAGTATTATGGGTCAATCGGGTCCTTGCGTATGGTTAGTAAAATTTGAAATTGAATTTTGGATCAAATTTGATTATATGACATGCTAACTAGTCGTCATTAGTCTTGATTTTATCAAGTGTAGAGTTATTAAATTATTAAACTATATTTAATTCTTTGAAACAATAATATACATGAGTATTATAAATTAATATATTACTTTATGAAATAATATAGTGACATTATAAAAATATATATAGTAATCATTCATTAAAAACATTTAAGCTCAGGTCATTCAGGTTCGGGTGTTCATGTGGGTCATTCTGGTTCGGTTACGGGTCATTTGGGTTCAGGTCGTTCGGGTCTCGGATATTTCGGGTTTCGGGTCTAGTACACCCCGGACCTATTTGTATTACAGAGGAAGAATACAAGGAATATATATAAATGTAGTATTTATAATTTATTAGATTTAATTATATATTTTTTAAATTTATCTTATTTTTTTCGATGTTGTGACGACGCTCAACCACATGTCTCCCAATTAAATGAATATGAAATTTTTTATAAAAACAAAAAGATGAGTACAAAAACACTCAGTAAGATATGCTCACATACAATTAAAAAAAATTATATTATTAAAATAAATGATTACATAAATTCATATATAAAAATATTCATTTTAGTGAATATAACCATTAGAAAATAAAATTTGTCTTTGGGATATCTATTTCTTTCTCACTTGTCATCTCACACGAATAAACACTAGAAAATGTGGCATTGAGTATGCCATATATACACATCTTTCCGAGCTCATTATTGGGTGATTGGCAGCCCTAACTTTCACCTACTAAGTACGGCCTCTCACCTACGTAAATCAGTGGCCTTGGCTTCCACCTACCAAGTACGGCTGTATTCGCCTTACTATCACTTTTCACACATCTCACTATATCCCGCATACAAAAATATTTTCTTCAAAATATATATTATTCTCAAATACTTTATTTTATGACTTGCTAAAATATCTGCTTTGAGCCATATAAGCTCTAGTTATGTCAAAGAAATATTTTTATACTAATATTAAGTACAATAATTAAGGAGAAAATATATACGAGCAATAATCATTACCTCAAAGACTCATGATTCGACTAAATGAAGTTTCAAAACTTCAATCCATCGTGATTGTTGAAAATAGTTACTCTGTTTGGAAAAAGAATTATATTTGTAGTTTTATTATGATATGAAGAACTAAATATAAATAGAAGAATGATTTCTTGATTCAAAGAATTATAATCATTAAATCTTGCATCTCATAAAATCAAAGAAAGAATGTACCGAATAATAAGTCATGCATTTGACAAGTAAAGATTTTCTTATAATGTAAAGAAGGAATGAATTAGAAATAAATATGAAGCCATCCATACACACATTTAATCATTGTTGAACCAATGATCATTAATAATGAATCTAGATGTTAGGAACCAACCGATTCAACGAATATGCAAATTTTCTTTAAAATATAATAATAATAATAATAATAATAATAATAATAATAATAATAATAATAATAATAATAATAATAATAATAATAATAATAATAATAATAATAATAATAATAATAATAATAATAATAATAATAATAATTTAGAAATTATGAAGTTTCAGTTTATCAAAATATATAAAATATTATTTTTATAATGAATTTTGAAAATATGACTTGAAATTTTTAAATATTTAGATTTATAAAAATACCCCAAGATAAATTATTTATAAAAAATACGGGTTATAATAGGGTCGTTCGGGTTTCGTGTACTTCGGGTTTCAGGTTGTTTGAGTCTCGGGTCATTTTGGTTTCAGGTTATCTAGGTTCGGGTTGAGTCGGATTTCAGATCGATGACTTGTCAACAATTTTGGGTTGGGTAGGATCAGGTTTGGGTTTGAGTTGATGAGGCGGCTTTTTTGGTTCAAGTTGTCTTTTAATAACAAAAGGTGAGATTAATTTCTCCTCTTACCGTGTGTCACAAACTCCACTCTCTTAAATTAATAACATTTCGTCAGAATCAACACATGGTCCCAATCTTATCCTATTACACATCTGTGCACACCTCCATAGTACGATGTACCCGCTTAGTTTCTTTGTTCTGGATATGTATAAATTAGGCGGCATGTTAGTACCCTCAGGATTTCGGTCCTATGTCATTTGTTAAAGTGGCCTACTAATGCAGTACAACAAAAAAAATATCCAACATAGTGGCCATTAAACTGCTTAAATTGACTTGTGGTAGTACTAGATTCCATTGTCTATCTAAATAAGGCAAATATGATATCGCGATGCACTCTAGCACATCCAAATCATAACAAACTCTATATATACTGTTTCTCCACTTTACAATATATTATTTTTTCTATATACTATTTTTACTATTTGGATATATTTTTAATTTTATGCATTTCTTCACTTTTGGAATTTGTATATGCTATTTTAATATATTATTTTGCTTTTTATATACTATTTTTATTGTTTACTTATATACTGTTAGAAGAAATGAATTATATATACTATTTTTGAATTTTATACACTAGCTGTATATACTATCATTATGATTTTGGCGTGTTATAGTGCATCGTGACATATCAGGTCCCTTTAAATAATTCATTTTTTTTCTAATTTATCATTCATAAAGTGAAAATTTTATACAAGAATCCCCGCTTAGAAAATCGTATTTATGTATTAGAAGACAATTACCTATCTATAAAACATTAGTGCAGAAGAATTAGAGCTAACGACATGAGCCCGACATATTTCTGATATTACCGTTTGTGTCATATATATGAGAATCATTTGAGACAAGCAAATATATATATAAATGTAGGTAAATTTCATCATAGGTTACTCAATTGAGTCTTAACCAAATAAGTCACCCAACTTTTAATTGTCTCGTATGGGTTACTCAACTTTAGTTTTTCCAAATTAGATCACTCCATTAATTTTTCATCTACTTATTGGCAGAAATGACACATGTAAACTCTAAACCCTAAATCCACATCATCGATGACTTGAGCATAGAAATTTTCATCTCAAGTTGAATAAAATCATGGGAGGCCACTGAACTTGTAAATTGTATTATCGTGGGGTTACTCAACTTTTAAAGTGTATCAAATTGGTCACTTTTTCAAATTCTATTATCATGAGTCCCTCAACTTTTATGTTTTATTACTATGAATCACTTACCTTTACAATTTTGGGTCACACAACTTTAAAAGTACATCATCTCAGATCACCCAATGGTAAAATTGTATCACTCTTGGTCACTAAATTCTAAAATAAATACCAAAAACTTCACTAAAATTTTTCTTTCCATTTTAGGAAAAAATAATATTCTTTATAATTGTATATTAATATTTAAATTTAAAAATGTAAATTTTATAACCTCCAATTTCAAATCAAATCAAAATTTTTTATTTAAAATTGAAATTTAATATTTGAATTTGAAGTTTGAAATTTAATATTTGAAATGTACAATTTAAAGTTTAAAATTTAAATTTCACATTTGAAATTGATAATGAGTGACCTAGGGTGGTACATTTTTAAGGTTGGGTGATTTGAGTGATATAATTATAAAGTTTGAAAGATGAGTGGCTCATGGTGATATAATTTGAAAAATGAGTGATTAATGATGATATAATTTAAAAGTTGAGTGACATCTCATGATTTCGTCCAACTTGAGATGATTCGACGTGGTGTGCACGTGTCATTTCAGTCAATAAATGAATGAAAAATTAACGGAGTGACTGAAATTGGACAATTAAAAAATGAGTAATTTATGTGAGACAAAAAGTTGATTGATTTGTTTGGTCAAAACTCAAAGTGGAATGACCTGAGTTGAGATTAACACATAAATATATGTAGCCAATGAGTACATCAACTAGATGAGACTTTCGCTATTTTATTATCTTCATTGATGAATTAAATAGATAATAATATATCTACTCAATGAAATATTTATCTCATTTGTGGGTTAGAATTATGTTGGCATCGAAATATAGAAGTACAACAAAGAGCCTTCTTTATTATATAAAAAAAAATATATGTTTGATTTAAAAAAAAATCAAGAATGAATTAACAAAGCAAGCGTTGCTAGAAAATGAAACACTCCATCAAATAATGAAATATGATGTATAACAATGCGTTGTCAATTATATAATATTATGTATATATATTAATTTATTTTATGAACTTTTTCAGATATGTAGGATTCAAACTCGGGTTTTCCGGTCCCATTCTATCGTTGTAATTATTGAATGAACTTTTGAATGTAACTTTTTTGTGCATAACATCTCTTTAACTGGGATGATGAATATATTTTTTTTCTTTGAATTGTATAGGGGACTTGTATGATTCTCATATACCTTCAGAATTAATGTCGGCAATCGGGATCAAACTTAGAGTCTCTCCCTTATACGATCGATGCCTTGACTACTTGCTATAACAAGTGTTGGCGGATGATCAATATATCTTATGTAAAGGCACTCTACAAGGATGTGCTTTTAAAAATCTCTTTTTGTTTTCAGTAATTTAGTGCTTATCTTCTTATGTTTATGAATAAATGCACCATTATAATGTATCATGACCTTAATCTTTATATCATGAACTTAATCTTTATGAGCCAACATAAAGATCATTTCTCAAGATATATTTCATGTCATTGAAACTTCTCTTGAATTGTATATGACAATTTTATCAACAAGTGTGAAAATTGACGAATTCTTTTGTCTTCATGATACATGTGTGATAGAGGATCAACTCCATCTCCTTTACATATATATGGTGGACAATAAATTCATTCATATCCATGATACATGTATGGTGGACGATGAACTCTTTCATCTCACTAATGTAGGTGTGGTACCTCATTAACTCCTTAATAGGAATACATACATAGATAGATACATCAGCAAGTATGTCAATTACAAACATAACCATTTACTATATATAATACTTGATGCATATGACAATCTCATGTAGGGATTAATTTATTAAAGAGGTCATAACTATCCAAGAGATCGCACGTCTTACAATTGCATATTCTTGGTCACAGCTCTTGGTCTCACACCTTTTAGACGTAATCTTTCCGTCATATCCTTGGTTGTATCCTATAGATCCATTAGTTTCACGCAAACTTTTGTCACACCCTTTGATCATATCCCTTTAATGCATCCCTTGGTCGCACCCTTTGATTAGATCCCTTGGTCAGAACCCTTGTCGAAACCTTTGGTACACCTTGGTAGTAACTTTTGGTAGCACCCCTTAGATGCAATCTTTCGGTCACGCCTTTTGGTCGCATCGTTTGGACGCAACCTTTGGATTGTACGTGGTCTCACCCTTTGGGCGCAAACTTTTGGTCACATCTCATGTTCGCACCTTTTGAATACGAATTTTGGATCGCATCCGGTAGTTGCATTCCATAGATGCAACCTACTGGTCATACCTTTTGGTGGCATCTGTTGATCGCACCCCTTGGACGGAATTTTTGGATTGCATACATTTGTCTCATCATTGTACGGATCACATACCATTGTATCACCTCTTGGTTCAAACCTTTGAGTACAACCTTTGGATCACATTTCTTGATCGCACCCCTTAGATGCAACCTTTCAGTCGCATCTTTTTATCGCATATCTTGGTCGCACCCCTTAACACAACCTTTGGATTGCACTACTTACATAAAATCTTTTGGTCGCACCTTCTGGTCACACCACTTGTATGCACGTTAGAATCAGATCCATTGGTCGTACCTTTTGGATGCAACTTTTTGTGGACCTTTTATGATCCCACCTTTTGGATACACATTTTGGTCGCACTCTTGCATGGATCTTTTGAGGTTACATTTCTTGGATGCATATTTTTATTGCAACATTTGCATGTAACTTTTTGTAACTTTTGGGGTCGCACCGCTTTGGAAGCATCCTTACATTAGAAGACATTTTCAATAATATATGTCCTATTCTTAGAAAACATATTAAACAAAAGATGTCCATCTAATTAACCAATTCATACATTCACTAAAATACATTTTTTCAATAAAAAACATCATTTTATTAGAAGACATCTTTTCAGTAAAAGACATCATTTCAATTAACTTGTACACTCTTTCACTTTAGAATATTCAACACTTGAAATTTATGTCTTATATCTAGAAATCGGAATCATAATTGGTTTATAAATTTTATATATCAAATATATATTATCTTCACAATTTAATGAAAACACGAACGTTGCTCTAGTATTAGTATTTGGATGTACATAAACACACTGGAAAAAAATCATCCAAAACAAACCGATGATCAGTACGTATCGGTTAAATCAAAGAAATAATACATAAAGATAACTTTTGGATTACGCTTAACATGTGATACTCAAATCATGTTTATTATTCAAATGCCTTTTCAATCCATTGCCATCCAAACCGATTACTCGTCCGTCAAAACCTTTTAGGTTGGATCATGCTAAAGCCGTCTATAATAAACCCAAATCATCTCCATCAAAAACTCTCAAAATCCGATCTCAACTCCTTAGGACAAAATAGATCACACGCGTTGTACACACACAAACATCTCTATTAGTATCCGCACAAAGCGACAAAAACCATACATGCTAATATGTTGTTGTTCTCTTACACAAAAATTATTTATTTTTCTTTTCTCCTTTAAAAATCGAACAATTGCATCTCATAAATAATAACACACATTTTCATTCTTTTATCATATATATAAAAGAGTACACACCCTTTTACTCTTTTGTCATACAAAATAGAAGGCACAATTTCTCTCATTTATCATACGAAATATAAGGGTTATTATTATGAGAGAGAAAATGAGAAAAGGAGAAGAGATGTGTCTTCACATCAAGATATGTGTATGACGTCATCAATTCTTATCCATATGATATATCATTATCTAGAAGACGCATCATATCAAGATATGATTCTATGTCCATAGTTTTTATAACATTTTTATCATAAAAGATGACACATATATGCAACTCATTATATAAGGCCGCGAGTTAATAATGAGAAAGACGCTTATTAACAATATGATTATATAATTATGAATGATACTTTGGTTTCTCGTCATCAAAATATGTGAGTTTCATAGTAGAATTGTGAACTAACGAATGACATTCTAAGCCGTTCTTAGTTATACATACGATGTTTATGGAGATAAATATACTTCAAGTAAGAAGCTACGTATCTACACTAGTATGTTCGCATATTAAATGATCATGTTCTACTCATCATGGACATGGAGATGCCAAGTCTAGAACATAGGTATGTGTTAGTGACCACGTACTGGACCACACTATGAGAATATGCACGTACATGTCATTTGCGATTCTCATAATGAATAGTGTGTTGGTTCCTTTGACCTGAGGTCATGGATCCGTATGCTTTGATATGACCTTAGATTATCTTTTATCGGATAGCCATTACTCGTCATGCGTATTTTTACTGAATCATGATAATGATTAGGAGTGACCAAGATGGAATTTGTTTCTCTCATTTCGCGGGAGATATCTTTGCCTCCGCCGATGAACTAGGACGTTTTGATTCATTCAGTCTAACTCTCAAGCAGGAAATAGACGTTGATCAACCTCAAGAATGACATTATCTGTTCCTTGTGATCAACATGCATATCGTAGAACAAAAGGGAATAAATAAGCATCGACTTGAATAGGTTATGATAGCTGATCATTTCATATAATTTGAGTAATGATGATATGAATCTAGAGGTTACTCATAACTTATGATTTTTCGAAGATCGTTGATGTCTGTTCGAACGCATGATAACTTTGTTTGAACAGACTATTAAGGAGACAACATATTTCAGAATATGTCAACACTTTGTTGAAAAAGAAAGGAAATAGGGACCCGTTCGAACGCATGCCCCATGTGTTCGAACAGACCTATGTCATTTGTAATTCTCATAATGAATAGTGTGTTGGTTCCTTTGACCTGAGGTCTTGGATCCATATGCTTTGATATGACCTTAGATTATCTTTTATCGGATAGCCATTACTCGTCATGGGTATTTTTACTGAATCATGATAATGATTAGGAGTGACCAAGATGGAATTTGTTTCTCTCATTTCACGGGAGATCTCTCTGCTTCCGCTGATGAACTAGGACGTTTTGATTCATTCAGTCTAACTCTCAAGCAGGAAATAGACGTTGATCAACCTCAAGAATGACATGATCTGTTCCTTGTGATCAACATGCATATCGTAGAACAAAAGAGAATAAATAAGCATCGACTTGAATAGGTTATGATAGATGATCATTTCATATAATCTGAGTAATGATGATATAAATCTAGAGGTTACTCATAACTTATGATTTTTCGAAGATCGTTGCTAACATTAAATGAAAAACTACAAGGTCACAGAAGAAATAACAGCTCGACATGAAAGAAATTGCTCTTAAAACAAGTATAAATATGATGAAAGAATGATCAAGCTAGATGCTTGAGAATGCAATTCTGCAGATGTCCGTTCGAACGCATGATAACTCTGTTTGAACAGGCTATTAAGGAAACAACATATTTCAGATGTCAATACTTTGTTGAAAAAGAAAGGAAATAGGGATCCGTTCGAACGCATGCCCCATGTGTTCGAACAGACCTATGACGGTATAATTTATTTCCTTAAGAATATTTTTCATTCTTTCACCCTCTCTCTCAACTCTAAATAGAGGGGTATCCCTCCCCCCCCCATGTGTTTGAAATACCATTTGTCTACTTTTATGTCCTTATCGGTAATCTTTGGGCGGGTTGAATTCATATATTC
This sequence comes from Juncus inflexus, assembly GCA_024447665.1. Taxonomy (NCBI): domain Eukaryota; kingdom Viridiplantae; phylum Streptophyta; class Magnoliopsida; order Poales; family Juncaceae; genus Juncus; species Juncus inflexus. Next base: position 3,979,201 of record JAJHPC010000018.1, read on the forward strand.
CGCAATACTTGTGTTAAAATAACCTATGCACATATAAATATATAAAATATCTTAGATTAAATATAATATTTGCTAATAAAATCCATCAATCTAAGTCAAAAATATTTGGTCGGGCACAAAACCATCAACTTATAATTCTAGTTAGAAATCAATGAAATAGTAAAAAATAAGTGTATAATAAGCATTAATGATGTTGTTTATATAAAGTAATTAACAATAATAAACATTAAAGATATTATTGCACTAAGAGATCTTGACAGAATATTAGGCTAAATTTAACAACTTTTTTTTTTAAGGTTCGGAAGGCTATAGCCTTCCGAGATATCATTGATTGAAATAAGGGTTTTAAAAATTACATAGGTTATAGCATTATAAAAGTGAAGTAAAGGAAAAACTACAAGGAATTTGAGTTCCCAATTTCTTAGCAGTATTGTTTCCATTTGGCGGATTGAAGTCACAGTGGAAGAATAGGTGGATTGTCATTTTGGTAGATTATATGCAGATTTTGTCGTGAATTCCCTTGAGACTTTTTATCTCCATCTGGGCTTGTTTGGTTGTGATGAAGGATTCATAAGGGCGAGCGCAAGAAAAATGTCTCTCGCTTCCGTGCGTATTTAGATGTCGGGTGAGCTATTAATTTTGGAAATTAATAGCTCCATTTAGCACTTGTGCAACAGACATGAAGTCGTCTCGCATGATTAGTCTGCAGTGTAGCCCATAACTGTTGCTAGTTTAGATCAATTTACAATAATAATTTTTTTGACAATAATTTACAATAATGTTAAAGTACATAACATACTGGTGCATTTATCCCTTGTATTTATTGGGGCCAACTTTCCTTTTATTCAAGTTAAAGTCAGATTCATCCATCATTTCAATATTTTGAGCAGACCAATTTTTTTCAAAAAAGAAACTTCAATAACTATTGCTTCAATAGTTCTATTTGATTACGGTAATGATTAAATAACTGAATGAGATATAAGAAATTGAGGATTCAAATTTTATCGACATCAATTGAATATTTTGAGTAGGGTACGAGTAATTTTTTTTTTCTTTTTCCTTTTTAGAGTACATTTGGAGGAACATTAAAAATGATTACGTTATTGAAAACATAGCAGGTCCTAATTAGGTTTTGTAGCAGAAATCAAATTAGCCAGAAGGTTGACGCAAATAATAATATCTTCTCGTTTACCCGTATTCCATATCATATCATTATTAAATTATATTATAAAACTATAAGGTGCTATATTATTTATGTTGGTCACTCTCAACTATTTGATATATTTTATTAAATAGATCCTTGAGATCACCTTTTGAAAAATTTACCCTTTGCCTTTTTTGTTTAGGAATTAGTTTGCTTCACATGGCAACTAATAATACTAAATAAGAAAAACAACATCTTGATAAAAAATAAAAATAAAAAAGAATAACAACATCTAAACCACACAACATAAAATTCAAACCAAAAAAAATGTGTATAATAATGCGCTACCATACTATCTCCAAAAATAAATCTCATAAACTATTGGAGTTCAATCTATTCCAGCGTGGCAAACTTGCTTTAGGCAAAAACTCCACTTGAAGAGCCATGTTGGAGGTCCATCCCTTTCATCTTAAAAGGGAGATATTGGTTCAGTAGAAGATATTGATTCATCTTTCTCTCTTTTTTTGCCTTGTGGTATATTGATTCATCTCTTTGTCCCTCCCTCTCCCGTAGCTTTTCTAGACCCTAGTTGAAAGCTAGGCCTCTCTCTCTCTCTCTCTAGACCTTCAAAATTCAACGATTGTTGTAAGAATCAAGGAGCTCTCTGACACACACACACAAACCCTTGTGCTTGCGCGCGCACACACAAAAAGAACAAAGAGCGAGAGATAAATAGATAACATGGATAGTAATAACTTTGGATGGGGCAGTAGCGGCAGTCCAAGTTCTTCAAAAAAAGGGAAGAGAGACAAACAAAGGCAGCCACAAAGAGGTCTTGGAGTGGCGCAACTAGAGAAGATTAGACTTCAAAGTGAGATGGCCGAGTATAATCTCCCTTCAATTCAATCTCCTTTCAGTAATCTCAACATGGTCAATAAATCTTAGCTAATTTTTTTTACTTAATTTCCGCTTTATAATTTCTTTTGAATTTGTTTTGATCAACGATTTTTCCTATTTTGATTCAATAGTCTGATACGATGATCACAACATCAGTATCTTTAGCATCCTCTTCGATATTTGCCGTGCGACCGAATATTACAGTAAGTTGACTGTACTTTTGAAAATTGTATAACACATAAAATGTTTTTATTGAATTTTGTTTGGTTTGGCATGCTTTGGTTGTGAGTGATTTCACTTTAATTGTTTTCTAGATTGAATTGCAAAACAATCAATTCAACTGCAAATGTTCTCATAAATATGCTTTGATTTTTATATGCTGAGATTGGATTGCAAAACATACAAATCAATCAAAACTGTAAACAATATAACAATATTTGGAATTCAGTTGTGGTTCAATTTTTTTTCTTCTTCTTTTTGCATGAAGGACCCAATTGCGTTTCAGTTGTGAGTGCCGAAATCTTCAATTTTGATTTATTCATGTAATGCAGATGCCATTAGATGGACGAGACGCATTTTACAGTCAAGCCCAGACAACCTCTCCTACGGTCAGGTGTTCCTTTATCTCGTACAGATTCCGACGATTGGCCATCAGTTCAATATATATATATTTATTTTCTCCACTTGGACTAATCCACCTACTCGAGCTCAACTAAATTTGATTCACATTTTAATTATATTTGCATGAGAAGTAACTTTGCTGAAACAAACGAGAAATCTTTTGAGTCGTAATATATTTAATTTCCTCTATATTTTTCATTCATATTTTCAGGCCTTTAGCTGGCACACCATCTAATATTTATCCGCCAAATATTTGTTCACATCCTACAGTCACGCTTCCACTCTTCGAAGGAGAACGCGAGGTTTGTAAAAAACATTATTATCTTTTATCATTTACAAAGGTTGGTAATATAGATTAGCATTCAAGTGTGATATTTCTTAACTAAATAGGTGCGCCGTTTATGCATGTATTTCAGTAGAGTTGCAATTTAATCTTTGTACATTTCATATTGGCAGCATTAGTCTCTATATTAATCAAACAAATTAATACTTTTTATCTGAATTTTATAAATTCAACTTTACCCTTTAATTTTGTAAAAAAATCTATATTATATCATTTTCATTAACTTTTGTTATCTTTTTCTACTTAATATTTTTAACTATAGATATATAAAGGGAAACAAAATATATCATATATCACAATATTTAGGAAATATTATATTGGATTAAGTGTTGAGTATTTGTATTCAACATATTCAGGACATATTTTATGATTGTTTGATCCATAATAGGAATTGTTTGTTAATACTTTTTAAGGACAAAATGAACATTTGTAAAATTTAGATAACCAGTTTTATAAAATACAAAGATTTAAATGCCAAAATGTATAATATATTGATAAAGCTCAAACTCCATTAAAGTACATAGATGCATTTATCCCTTTCCTAACTTACGTCCATAAATTGTTGGGTTTAGTAACATACTAGTTTTTATTGTGTAGGATTATATTCGGTACCATGGTCGTAGATGGTCGACTGACACAAACAGTCAGAAGTCTGACTCGAGTGAAACTCAAGATTTGGATCTAGAGCTCAAATTGTGAACTCGTATGCAAATCATTAGATGCCTACATTTGTTGTCAAACTTTTTAAGAAAATTTGTGGTCAAACTTTGTTGTGATTATTATTTCTATAATCAAATATATGAAATTCTTAGATCATTACTACATCTTAGAACAATTTAGATGAGATATATATTTTCTTTTCTGTTTCAATTAGTATGTATATAGAATTTCTATTGGCTATATATGTTGAGAGAATTAATTGAACAAGTGACGTATATTTTCTCTTTTATTTGAATAGTATCATATATCAACCCTATTTGTTATGGTTCTTTGGCATGTTATTTTTACTGGTCATGTGACAGTAGAAGTTGAACATCACAATTTTAAAACTTAAAGCTGAAATTTTTTCTTTTTATGTACCCTACAGTTGATAAAATTTAGTAACAACGTCAACTTGATTGCGGGATTTATTGTATTCCCTCTATGATAACAATTGTGTCAAATTGACAGAAATATGTTTTATAATCATCATCATACTATCAATACGTTTATGCCGCGGTGGTCACGTCATATCATTTTCAGATATGTTTAATGCCGTTCTTCAGTGGTTTTTTTTATTTATTATTCATAATTTTCAAATTCTTTGTGTTAATAATAATAACTCGTTCTTGGATTATCTCTTTCCCTAGGATATCACTTTTCTTCAACAGAAGCTTCTGTTGTATCTAAAGAAAATCAAATACAAGAAAAAAACAAAGAACATTTGCTTCATTTTTTAAATACCAAAATTTACTTTTTTGTTAGCTTCATTATAATTGGTTTTCAGATTTTGATTAGTTTGTTATATGACATTGAATTATCAATTTCTTGCATCCACCTTAATTTGTTTTAGAAAAGTTCAACTCTCAAGACTCGTATAGTACTGAGAAGTGAATATCAGAAAAGTTACACTTTTGAACTACATGTACGCTATTCACTACTGAGTACATATCATTCTTCTCCAGGAAGTTTTTTTTTTCATCTTCTATTTTAAATGTGCACAATAATTTCATTTTCATGGTCAGTACCGGTACATTGGAAGCGTGCTCCTTAAAAAAAATGCTCCGTTGGTAAGTGTAATGTTTCATAGTTGAAATTTTGGAATCATAAATTTGATATTGCCAATGGGGGATATATATACAAAGCTGCATGCATGTGGCATGGCCTGTATTAAACTAAGGCCTTGCTAACCACTTGATATAGAATTTCAAGTTTCAACTCCTTTTTTTCTCTGCTGGGCAGAGGAGAGGCTTGAGAACTTAATCAGCGTACCCACTAGCCATGCAAAATGCCATGCACTTGTGCAATTGGGGTTGTGGCTAGTTAATGCAGAAGGTGCAAGTTGCAAGTCCAGCTACGGTATGCAAAAATCCATTTGGGGCTGTACCCAACCTGCAGAGCTAGCAGCTCACGCCTCTCCTTTTTCTACCTAAATAAAAAGGCAAAGTTGATTTCCAGCCATTGTTTGCGGGACCTACATTTTCCTCTTTTGTAGTTAAAAAAAAGGAAAATTTTTCTGTATAACCCTGATATATTTTATTGGAAAATCTGAAAACACGATGAGATGGAGCACGCCCAAAACCTGATGGAATTATGTATATACCGTTTTTTCCACTTTTCAATATAATATTTTTTCTATATACTATTTTGATGGTTTTTTACTTATATACTTTTTATTTTTATTTTTATACTGTTTGGAATTAGTATCTAATATTTTTTCATTTTTCAATATACTATTTTTTTCTACATATATTTTTTCACTATTTATGTATTTACTGTTTAAAAAGAAATTAACCATAGATATTATTTATTGCCTCTCTATATATCGCAAAAAAAGAAAAAAAGGAAGGTTGTGCATCCCGATGGCAAACTCTCGTCGTACAACATCAGGTCTCTATATTATTTGTATAAATAACTTTTGGATGAGTAAATTTACAGAAATTGCTTTTTCGCTAACTGAGTTGGCAAAAGTAGTAAAAATACAGCTAGAGAAAGAGGGTAATTTTTTTTCCCTTTTTTTCAAATTAAATATTTTGTAAGTCTTTCCCCAACTATGTGAACAAAAATAAAAATAAAAAATAAGCTATTTTTACAATAAAATTTATGTTTGAGGTTTTTAAACAAAACAAGAGTTTTTTTTTTTTTTTTTTTTTTGCAAAAAGTTTTTTTACAATATTTTGTAACACCTTGTATATTTTTATTTAGTTTCTCACTTTTAATTTCTCTAAACTGTAATTAATTACTTTTTGAATTAGCTTTAATTGTTTATTCATCAAACATTAATTAATTATTAGACTAAAATGTCACACTTTAACTTATTTTCACTGTTTGTTTACTTTATTTTAAAAACAATATTTAATAATTTTATTGTTTCAATATGATGGTTATATTTTACTCTTTGAATGTATTTAGGATGCAGAACGAGTCCGTTAGCAAGCTTAGCAAATCACAGACTAGGGCAACTAATTGGACGCAATTTACTAATATTTATATATTTTCAATACCTCCTGTATCAATTGTTTTATTTATTTTTTTGAGAAAATTTGGAGGGGGCTTAGTATCCCCTTCCAAATATATTTTATAAATTTTGTAAAATATACAAAGGCTCGCTTTTTCTTTTTTACATATAACAAGAAAAAGAAAAAGAAAAAAAAAATCAATTGGGCTAATTTTCTCTAACCCAGCAAAAGCCCAATCCCTTAAAAAAAATCTATACAATGAAATTCTGGATTTTAAAGCCAAGTTTACCAACTCCAGTGAATAATCGCCTGCATCTTTCTCTCCACATGCAAAACAGAAATATCATTGAGTTTTGCTCAAATCTTCTTCTCTTCTACCTTCTCTTATAGATCCATACATTAACCAAAAAAGATATGTGTTATGAGATTTTCTGAGCTCCTGAGCGAGTTTATGCTAGACATGTTGCATAAAACAACACTGTTCAGTAAGATGATCTACTGATTCTAAAGCTTTGAAATAGATATAACATCTATTGATGAGATTAATCCGCCTTTTCATCAGATTATCTTGTGTGAGTACTATATCTTACTAAAATAACCAGCTAAAATTTCTTGTCAATTGTAAGATGTAGAAATGGAAATCGAGAAGAGAGAGAGAGATTTGAATATTGTGATTAGAATGATTGATGTTAATTGAATTTATTAGGCTTTATAAGGTACTCTATTTATAGACTTGAGATCCTATCTAATCTACTCTACAATCAACCTATACACTCTAGAATGTAAACCCATGCAATGCTATGCTATACAAGGTACTCCTGTATACATCACTACCCTAATACCCCTCTCAAGACTAGCCGAGTCTGAATACGGTGAGCTTGTCACGTAGTCGAGTGAAACGAGGTGTTATGAATCCCTTCGTAAGGATGTCTGCAATCTGATCTTTGTTGCTAATGAATTGAACTTGAAGAGTTTTAAGCTCAATTAATTCGCGCACGAAGTGATAGTCAATCTCAATATGTTTTGTATGAGTATGAAACATGAGATTGATAGCGAGATACGTTGTACCAATGTTATCACACCAGAGGATTGGGACTTCTTTTTGAAGGAGGTAGAGTTCGCATAGTAGGAATTAGATCCACACAAGTTCTGCTGTAGCCATCTAAGGGCTGCGATATTCTGCTTCGGTGCTAGATCGAGCTACCGTTTTCTGCTTCTTTGTGCTCTAAAAAACTAGGTTTGTACCAAGAAAAATACAAGTCTGGACATCCAGGCCAATCTGTATCAGAGAAGGCTTGGAGTCGGAGAGAAGAGGAAGAATGAAGAAGAAGACCATGGGTTATTGTGCCTTTGAAGTATCGTAAGATGCGTTTAACCACTCCCCAATGGGTGTCGGTTAGTGAATGCATGAAATGAGAAACTTTATTTACCGCAAAGGCAATTTTTGTTCGTGTGATTGTCGCATACTGAAGCGCACCAACCATGCTTCGATAGAGTTTTGGGTCCTCCATTTTGTTTCCACTTAACTTGGAGAGTTGTTCACCGGCCACCACGGGCGATAAACACAGCTTGGCACCATCTATCTTGGCCTTCTTTAGAAGATTCAAGATGTATTGAGCTTGGGATAGGAGAACTCCGTTTGATACCTTTTGTGCCTCAATCCCAAGAAAGTAGTGGAGAGAATCAAGATCCTTCAAAGAGAATTCCTCATTTAGATCGATGTTAAGCTGTTTAACCAAGGCAGGATTGCTCCCGGTTACAATGATGCCGTCCACATAAACTAAGAGTACTAGAAGATCGTTATTTTGAAAACGAATGAAGAGAGAAGTATCGATGCGAGAGCTAACAAAATCAAGGTTGATGAGAGTACATTTTAGTTTTGTGAACCAAGCACGTAGTGTTTGTTTGAGGCCATAAAGAGCCTTTTTGAGGAGGCATACATGATGTGGCCGTGAGTTATCTATAAAGCCAGGAGGTTGTTGCATGAATACCATTTCTTCAAGATCCTCATTGAGATAGACATTGTTTATATCGAGTTGTCCCTTTTGATAAGGCTAGGGTAACTACATGAATACTGGTTGGTTTAACTACGGGGCTAAACGTCTCGGTGTAATCAATTCCTTTCTATTGGTGATAACCTCTTGCTACTAGCCTCGCCATGTAACATTCTACCGATCCATCCGCATTTCTCTTAATCTTGAACACCCATTTGCATTCAACTAGATTTTGAGAAGAATGAGAGAGAACAAGATCCCAAGTTCTATTTTCAAGAAGTGCATTAAACGGTTTCCACGGCGGCACACCACTTGGGATCCTTGTTGGCATTTGTACAGTATGTTGGTTCACTTTCTCGTTCAGAGAGGACGGTTGGAATAGGGTATTTTAGTGGTTTTATACAAGACATGATTAGGAAATTGTCGCGTTTATCTCATATTGTCACACATACTAGTTAACATTGGATTAGAGCAATGTGGTGGTATAGAAGAGGTAGAGGGAATAGAAGAATCCACACTTAAGGGTTGAGAACTTTCAAGTGAGGAAGTTGAGGTCTCATTGGAGGATGGTGGGTTGATAAGAGGTATTTTTGCAGTCGTTTTACGCTTACCAAAAGAAATTTGTAACTCTAGACTTAACTACAATAAAGTAGACAGTGGAAGTAGGGGTCGAACCACAGAGAGCTACTTAGACTAAACCAGGTAAAAAGATTACTTCTCTAATGAAAATGGACTCTAATAAAAATAGAAAACTAAAATAAAGAGAAACCAATACCGTAAATAAAACCAAACACAAGACCTAAAACGAGACACACAATTGGGGGGGTTGTTGATTGGTTGATTGCAACAAAATGAAAGTAACAAGTAAAGAGAAAAGTTAAAGTAAATACTAAAAGATGTGGTGGTTTTGTGAAATGAGGCATAGTTTCGTGTAGTGAATTTGTGTGTAACTTTATCCTTGATTATAATAATGAATTTGAAATTAATATCTTAAGTGCAGTAAGATGAGCTCTAACCGATAAATAACTCAAACAAAAAGATAGGATTTTAGTTTAGATGAGCTCGTAAATAAAAATACTAACCTACTTGAATATCATGACCAATTCAATAGGAATCATTGGTCATTTAAACAAATCAAAACCTCCTAAACAATGAGCTTGTTCAGAACTGTTTAGTTCGTTATGAGTTATTTGCACTTTGTTATTATTCAAATTCTAATGAAAGCTATTGAGCAAAGCAATCAAAGGAATTTTGTAGCCCTTGTTAATTACTATTGAACATAGAATTGACCGAAATAAACTTAAAACAATTCATTGAGCATGAAAGATAATAAGTAAGTGAAAACATAATAATAACCGTTCAAATGAAATTCATTATTAATGGTCTCAAAAGTTACAACACAAAAACATAAACACTAACTATGCCTCGAAGGGATTACTCGAAATACATGGAAAATAAAGAAAATAAAATAATGATAGAACCCATTAATGAAGCGCGGATGGAAGAATGAAGCTTGCTTGACTTGCCCAACTCCAAGAGAGAGAATGATGAAGTTCAAAAAGTGATTAGAAATGATGCCTTGCACCTGGTTATAACCCTCTCAAAAGGTGATCATGAGGGATGAATGAAGCTCCATGCAAAGAGTGTGAAGGGAGCATGGCAAAGGCATGAAGAGTGCATGCACATTGCATGAAAGATCTATCCAGAAGATGGTCAATTTGGGTCTTGTAGACTTCGGAATTGGGCTCTGATGATGTGGAATGAATTGTGGGCTTTGTTCTCTTCTTTCCAACGGTATATAGTATGTATATAGAGGGGGCCCAGATTGTGAGTTATGGCCGAAATACTGAGGCTGTGTCGGCAGGCCCGAGTCTTGATTATTATTTCCATCTTGTGCTCCAACATCTTTTCTCCAAGTTATACTCCATCTAAATTGTACCTGAAATCACATAAATATCTCATCAGTAGTATCAACATTCAAGTTGTGATTATTATCCATATAGGGTATATAAAATGTGTATAATTAATGACTTATCAAATCACCCCACACTTAAACATTTGATCGTCCTCAAGCAAACATTATAACTTGTATTGGTAAGATGGGTCCCTTGTTGAAGATTCTCTCTTCACTTATATACCAGCGAATAATGATCTTTGGTCCCTTGTGTAAGATTCCATGTACTTTGGTGAAACTCGCACTCACTCTCATTTTGTATAGTGGAATATGAATGTGGAATATGTGGAGTGTCTCTCATAATATCTCTCAGTTCTCAGATGAATCATGATTTCCTACCTTGGTCGTGAGGGGAATTCTCAAGTTATGTTTGGTGGAATATGATGGAATATGATGGATAATATATATATATATATATATATATATATATATACTACATAATTGGTTTGCTTGTCTACTTCGCCACTTTCGGTCAAATTGTCACTTGGTTTTCTAAACTCATGCCTCTACTCTCCGAAAAGATATCGCCTGTACCTCTATCTTCTTGGAATAATGAACCTCCTAATGTGCATACCTCCTAGCACCTTCAGTCATCTGGCCCAAAATGTGTCAACCTAACTGCTGGCCTGAGATGTATGACTGGGATCCACTCTTTCTCACAAATCGGGTAAACTAAGGTTTAGGCCATGTACAAGGGGAACAAGTTTGAGTCATGCAATCTTTTTTTTTATTTATTTATTTATTTTTTTTTTTTTTTAAGATTGTGACTCAAATCTATTAGGATTATAAGGGCCTAACTTGTCTTTGTGTCAAAAATAGAGTTTACCCGAGAATCTACTCTCATAAATTTGTCTCTAAGATGCATCTCCTCACGAATACACTCGGTGCACAAAGCTCATCTACTACACATAAGCCCTCAACTTCTGACACTAACCTCTACTTCCCGTCCCCAATCTTCTTATATAATGCCTAACCCTCCTTCTCCAAAACCAAGCAATAAAGTGACTTCAAGAAGCTAATAGACTTGGATATTATTTATATATATACGAGATGATATAGTGGGTTATTATGGATATTATACTATAAACAACTTGAGTTCCGGGTCACGGTCCAATGGTAAGTCCTCACATAATTTCTCGCGCAAATCCCTAAATTATTGGCACTCAAACAACAAATCGAGTTCACCAGTGACAAAAGATCCCTAAACCAACGACCACAATTCTTCTTGAACTGGTCTAAATGATCCTTTTGAGTCCAAACAAGTTCCACCACATTATTCAATACAAGTTACAGTTCTCTCTCAATCTTTTTGATTTTTAATTGGGCATTTTTTTTTAATTTGAGGCTTAAAAATGGGTTATTATTATTTTTTTTATTTTTATTTTTGTTTTTTATTTTTATTTTTTTAACTACCTAACATGCAATAAAGACTCCATCCCACACTTAAATTTTTACTCGTCCTCGAGTAAAGCTAAGCACAAAGTAGTGATGCAATGCAAGAAAAAGAAAATAAACAAAGAAAAACACAACCTTTATTTGCAGGGTTGCCTCCCAGTAGCACCTCTCTTTAACGTCGTTGGCCCGACGTTTCCATCTCCTCAAGCAGTGGATGCTGGCTCTCCAAGCTCGTGAATGTCAATCCAACTCGCATCGAAACTCTCATGAAACTGCTTCAGCCGGTGCCCGTTGACCTTGAACACCTTCCCTGAATCCAGACCTGAATTTCTGCTGCACCATAATCGAACAATTTGGTCACAAGAAAGGGCCCTATCCACCTACTTTGTAGCTTGCCCGGGTGTAATTTGAGTCTTGAGTTAAACAGCAACACCTTGTCACCCACTTTGAAATCCTTGTGGGCAAGCTTCTTATCGTGATAGATCTTGGTCTTCTCCTTGAAGATTCGGGAGTTCTCATACGCGTCATTTCGGATCTCCTCTAACTCTTGGATTTGCAGCTTCCGGTTGAATGCATCGTTTGGGTAGTCTAGATGGCACTTCTTGATGGCCCAATAGGCTTTGTGCTCGAGTTCAACCGGAATATGACAAGCCTTTCCATAGACTAGCCGATAAGGGGACATGCCTACAGGGGACTTGAACGCAGTCCTGTAAGCCCAGAGTGCGTCATTGAACCGAAGACTCCAGTCTTTCCTGGTGGGGTTCACCACTTTCTCCAAAACGCCTTTGATCTCCCTATTCGAAAGCTCTGCTTGGCCATTGGTTTGAGGGTGGTAAGCTGTCGAGGTTTTATGTGTGACATGGTATTGCTTCATTAATGCCTCGAAACTCCGGTTGCAGAAATGGGTTCCTCTATCACTTATGATGACTCTCGGGACCCCAAACCTACTAAAGATCTGGTCCTTGACAAAATCCACGACTGTTTTTGCATCTGCCCGTTTTGTGGCCTTGGCCTCAACCCACTTGGAGACATAATCGACTGCCAGGAGGATATACTCAAAGCCATATGAGGGAGGGAAAGTTCCCATAAAGTCGATACCCCACACTTCAAAAACCTCACATGCAAGAATATACTTCATCGGCATCTCGTCTCTCTTGGTTAGTCCTCCCGTTCTCTAGCATCGCTTACATGACTTTACGAAGAAGTAAGCATCCTTATGTAGAGTAGGCCAGAAGAAACCACACTCAAGGACCTTATGAGCTGTCCGCTTGGCGCCAAAGTGTCCTCCACACTCCAGAGAGTGACAAAACTCAAGCACGGATCTGACCTCATTATCTGGTATACATCTCCGAATAATTTGATCCGCGCAAATCCGAAAGAGGTAAGGCTCATCCCAAATATAAAATCGAGAATCATATCGGATTCGATCGGCCTGTGCACGTGTAAGATCCTCTGGTAGGTCTTTAGCCACCAGGTAATTCACTATATCAGCATACCATGGTGTATAGCTTTGCACGGCATAGAGATATTCCTTAGGAAAGAATTCCGATATTGGGGTACCCTTCTCAATACTCGTAGGAAGGCGGCTGAGGTGATCTGCGACTAGATTCTCTGATCCTCGCTTATCTCTGATCTCCAAATCGAACTCTTGGAGCAACAATATCTAACGAAGAAGTCTCGGCTTAGATTCCTTCTTCTTGAAAAGAGGCCTTAATGCGGAATGGTCAGAGTATATAACCACCTTAACCCCTAAGAGGTAGGACCTGAATTTCTCCAGTGCAAAAACAATGGCTAGTAGTTCTTTTTCTGTAGTTATATAGTTGCACTGAGCAACGTCTAAGGTCCTGGAGGCATAAGAGATAACATGGTGTTCTCGCCCATCCCGCTGCCCAAGGACAGCTCCAACTGCCCTATCACTCGCATCGCACATGATCTCGAAAGGCAGATTCCAGTCGGGAGCTTTAATGATGGGGGCAGAACATAATTTCTCCTTGAGAAGGTCGAATGCCGCTTTGTATTTCTCATTGAACTCAAAAGAAGCCTCTTTTTGGAGAAGAAGACAAAGAGGTTGAACGATTTTTGAGAAATCTTTGATGAAACGCCTGTAAAATCCGACATGACCGAGAAATGATCGAATATCCTTCACATTGGTTGGGTACGGAAGGGATCTAATGACATCAATCTTTGCCTTATCCACTTCAAGACCCCGAGAGGAAACCACATGGCCTAAGACTATGCCCTGATCCACCATGAAATGACATTTCTCGTAATTCAGCACCAGGTCGGTCTCTACACACCTTTGAAGAATCATCTTTAGGTTTCCCAGGCAGTCATCGAATGAATCACCATAGACGGTGAAATCATCCATGAAAACCTCAATAATTCGGGTGACATAATCAGAGAAGATGGACATCATACATCTCTGAAATGTACCGGGTGTGTTACACAACCCAAAGGGCATGCGTCTGTAGGCAAAGGTGCCAAAAGGGCACGTGAAGGTGGTCTTTTCTTGATCCTCGGGGGAGATGGCTATTTGAAAGTAACCAGAGAAGCCATCTAAGAAGCAGTAATGGTGGCGCCCAGCAAGGCGCTCAAGCATCTGGTCAATGAAGGGAAGGGGAAAATGGTCTTTCCGGGTGGCAGTGTTTAATTTGCGATAATCAATACATACTCACCATCCATTTTGTGCTCTCGTAGGAACTTTTTCACCATCCTGATTCTCGATTATTGTAATACCAGTTTTCTTGGGTACCACATGGATTGGTGATACCCACTGTGAATCAGAGATAGGGTATATGATTCCTGCATCAAGGAGTTTGATGATTTCTTTCTTGACCACTTCCATCATTGGAGGATTCAGCCTACGCTGAGGCTCACGGGATGGTTTAGATCCATCCTCCAACAATATACGATGCATACACGTAGAGGGGTTGATTCCCTTAATATCAGCCAGAGTCCATCCAATTGCAGTCTTGTGGTCCCTCAAGACATTAACTAACTTCTCTTCCTGAGTAGCAGTGAGTCTACTAGAGATGATCACTGGAAGAGTGTCTCCTTTACCCAAGTATGCGTACTTGAGATGAGCTGGTAGAGGTTTTAGGTCAAGAGAGGGGGGATTCACAATGGAAGGTTTGGTGGGCTCAAGAGAGGGTTTCAAGTCTATCAAGGGAGGAGAAGAAGAAGATGAAGAAGCCTCTCCAATGGCCAAGGCAGATATACTTTGAAGAAGGTCTTGCTCATCTTGGCGAGAGATCAAGAATGGTCTCGAGCAGATCGATGAACTCAAAAGAGGATAAGTTGTCGACACACTCATCAACTGGGTCGATGGTGCAAATAGCGGAGACATGCTCGTCAGAAGGATGCTTGATAGCATCAAAGATGTTGAAAGAGATGTTCTCTCCGTCAAATTCCATAGAAAGAGTGTCATTGTGCACATCAATCTTGGTACGGGCAGTTTTAAGGAAGGGTCTTCCCAGAAGAATGGGAGTCGAACTCGGTGAGCTATCAGACTCATCCATACGCAGAATATAGAAATATGCAGGGAAGATAAGGCCATTGACCTTAACAAGGACATCCTCTATAACTCCCTCTGGCACAGCAGTAGAACGATCGGCTAGTTGAAGGATCACCCCGGTCTTTTTCAAAGGTCCTAAACCGAGGGAAGAATAGATAGAAAAGGGCATGACATTGATAGATCCCCCAAGATCAAGCATGCACCGAGCAAATTCATTGTGCCCAATGCTGCAAGGAATGGCAAACATGCCAGGGTCTTTTTGCTTCTCTGGAAGCTTCTTGCGAATAACCGCAGAGACATTCTCACTCATTGTTACTCTCTCATGACCATTTAACTTTCTCTTATTCGTACACAAGTCCTTGAGAAATTTCGCATAGCGAGGGAATCGACGAATGGAATCGAGTAGTGGAATTTTCACTTCCACTTTCTTGAAAACCTCTAGGATATCTCTCTCTTGCCTCATCCTTTTTGGTGTTAACCGCTAGACGGCTAGGAAAAGGGGCTCTAGGTTTATAAGTTGGTATTTCCTTGGACTTTTCTTTCATCTTCTCGGATTCCGGCTTAATTACTTCAATCTCTCCTTCACCTTGCATGTTTCCTTTACTCCCTTCTATTTCTTTACCACTTCTTAAGGTGATAGCACATGCATTCTCACGGGGGTCTAGAGTTTGGGAAGGAAGTTGTGAGGACCCCTGAGTTTTTAACTAGTTTAATTCAGAGGATATTTGAGCAATTTGAGTGTCCAGATGTGTTAGGGCAGTTTTTGTATCCTTCTGAAAAGAAGTAGTTGATGTGGCCAAGGAGGTCACAATGTCAGAAAGACTTTTCAAAGCAGGGTCAATCGGAGGTGAGGAAGAAGAAGAATTTTGATGATGGATTTAAGGAGGTTGTTGTTGGTTTCCTAGGTCACGCCATCTGAAGTTTGGGTGATCACGCCATCCAGGGTTGTACGTTTTGGAATAGGGATCATAATTACGGCTTTGACCCCCATTTGAATTTCCGTGTTGGTTTAGCTTGAAGATGCCGCAAGCTGTGGTCGTGACTTTCTCCTCATCATGGAGTGTTGGGCACGCATCAGTGGTGTGTCCTGTCTGAGTGCAGGCACCGCATGCTTTTACTTTCATTTTGGTTCCCATGAATGACGCCATCATATTAGCCAAGCTATCTAATTTGGCGTCCATACCATTCACTCGCTTCTCCAAATCACAGTCTCTAATCTCACTAACTCCCCTAAGTCGAGATCTGGTTCTACTAGATTGGGCATTTTTGCCATGGTTTCTATCAAGGTTCGTGGTTGCCTAATGGTTTTATCTATGAAAGCACCCCCACTAGCAGAATCTACATTATCCCTAGTCTCTTGAAGCATCCCATCATACAAGTGTTGAATCAAGAGATTCTCTGGGACTTGATGGTTGGGACATTTTGCACACAACTTCTGGAAGCGATCATAGTACTCGTAGAGGGTTTCCCCTACTTCTTGTTGAATACTACAAATCTGCTTCCTAATAGAAGCGGTAAGAGAGACAGGCAAATACTTGTCTAGAAACAACTTTTGAAGTTCAACCCAAGTTGTTGGAAAAGGTGCTAGATGGTAGTACCAGTCCTTTGCTGGTCCTCGAAGACTGTATGAAAACAGTCGCAGCTTGTAAGGACCTTCATCTTCAATCTCCACCGGCATCATTGTTGCGGTGATATGGTTGAAGTCCCGCATGTGAGAGTGCGGATCCTCTCCGGCGTTCCCATTGAAAGTCGGTAATAATTGAAGAAGACCTGTATGGATCTTAAAATTCGGGACCGGTGGTAATACAATACCATACTGGTTGGTAGCAAAATCAAAGGTAAACAAGTCCCTAAGTGTCCTATCCTCAAAATTAGCCATGACTGTAGTATTACCTCTTGTAGCGTGAGGAGGAGCTGGTGGAGTAGGAGTTTCGCTTTCACTGTCCAAGTTCTCCACCTTTTCAGTTTCTTCGGCTGCTTTCGGTGTTTCCGGAATTGCTCTTCTTCGCTCCAGGTGTGTTCTCTCAATCTCCGGATCTAATGGTGCAAGTGGAAGATTAGAACTACGAGTAGCTTTCATGAACTGGAATCAAGTGTAAGAGAGAGAATTAGTGAATGCAAGTAATGCAGACTCAAAGTGAAAATAAATAGTATGACTGGCTCTAACAAAAAGTGAAAAAGATAACAAAGGTAACGAAAGTGTGACTCTAACAAAAAGTAAATAAAAAAAAAATGTGACTGACAAAAAGTAAAAAGAATTTGGTTTACTCTGACACAAATGCAGACTACCGTACTACAGATAAGAAGTGTGAATATTGACCTAGACTAGTCGCGTTGCTAGCTCCCCGGCAACGGTGCCATTTTGATAAGAGGTATCTTTGCAGTCGTTTTACGCTTACCAAAAGAAATTTGTAACCCTAGACTTAACTACAATAAAGTAGACAGTGGAAGTAGGGGTCGAACCACAGAGAGCTACTTAGACTAAACCAAAGAGTCATATTACAACAAAAATATACATCACTCTCGTCAAATCATGCAAGCTCAAAAATTCTGTCTCATTCGTATTCTACAACAGACCGCACACCTACGATCCCATCTCCAATGAGTTCAAGCACGCCCCTGTCAAATCAAAAAGTAGGATTCATAATCCTGATAGTAACTGAATAAATCCAGCATTTTGAATTTCGAGAAATGAAAATACAGTTATTTGCTATTTCAAGTGCTATATATTAATAAGATCAAATAATTATAAATCACATTAATATGTTACTTTAATTGCGTTAAATCTCTAATTGCATTAAAGAAATGCAGAAATGGCACTTAAATGTAATTCATTTGTTAATTAAAATACCGAAATACCGCTTTTCTCTAATAAATTATACTAGTTTCTCTAGTTATGTTCCAGAAACCCCAAGTTTTACTTTTTTTAGAAGAAATTCAAGCAATCAAAATAACATATTTATGGGATCTCAGAATTAATAAATAGCAGTAGCCTTATAATAAAAACTAGGATTTCAATTCCATTAAATAAATAAAAAATTAGAATTTCACCGGTATTGACATTCCAGAACTTGAAATCTTAAAGATACCTTTCAGATTACGCTTAATCCGTAACGCTCAAACCATGCGTGTTGTCCATGCACCTCTAAACTGGTTACCGTCCTAACCGATTTTACGTCCGTCTAGGCCGTCTAGGTCGGATCGTGCGGAAGTCATCTACCTCACACACAATCGGTCTCCACCAAAACTCTCAACAAACCGTTCTCATCTTCTTAGGCCGAATAGATCACAAGCGCCGAAAGTACGAACGCCTCTACCGGTGTCCACACGAACAAACTTCTTAAAACGGGAAGAAGAACAATATATATGCTAGTAGCTTGTTCTCCTCTTGCATAAGAAAACTCTTCTTATTTTATCTCACAATAGATGTATATAATTCCTCTCATATAATCGCATTCTTTCATTTTTGTCATACAAAAAGGAAATCACACTTTCATAATTTTGTCATACAAATTAGAAAGTATATTTTCTCTCTTTTGTCTCACAAAAGAGAATGAGAAATAATGAGAGAGAGAATGATGTGTTGTGTATGAATTTGGAGCCCTCTATGTCCTTATATAGAGGTGAAGAGTCATGTCTCTTCACACTAAAAGATGTGTATGACATCACTCATCATTATTCATATGCCATCATCTAGACTCTTCTAGATTACATGATCTTTTGTGCTGATAGTCTTTATATACATATATATCACATTTTATCACATAAGATGACAATATATTTTGTGACATTCTTATGCAACTCGTCATATAAGTCGCTAGGATTTTCTGTGCCCATTTCAGTTTGTTCTTTGTGTGTGACCCTGTAGGTTCACTTAATGTTGGCAATAGACTTGACAGTCTATAAATCATAAGCGGACTCTAGCAAGCCATCATGACTACCCAATTTAAGTGAATATCGGTGATCCGATTTACCTAATCAACAATCACGTATTTAGTCCCTTTGTCACGCGATATCCATATCGATCATAAGGCATGTAAGACGCTATCCTTATATTAATCGATTAATATTTCTTGATTCTGAATTAAACTGAACAAGAACAAATGACATTAATAACTCTTATTAATTCATTTGAGTATGGCCATACATTTCTTCAGTTCAATTCATCAAGAGGCCTACAGATATCTCTCTCATTTATGAGAGGAACAAATCCCGTCTTGATTGCACTCATCCCTCTACATGATTCATAGTATACCGAATCATAACCGTTATGACCACCCGGTTAAAGGCAGTGTTAGATTATATTAAAGTATAAAATTACTCATGTTGGGAACCGAGACAATCTCAGGTCAAAGGACTATAAATACTTTATGTTACAAGAATCGTTAATGACGTAAAACATGTAGCATTCTTACGGCGGGTCAGTCCAGTATATGGTCTCTAACATATACCTTTGTTAATGACTTGATAACTATTTATCCATGATCAGTAAAACATAATCATCAGTCAACTAATATACTTGGTGTACATTTATAGCTTGTATATAAATATATATATTTATATGTATCTGCAAGTATATTTGTCTCCACAAATATCCTATAAATGACCTGGGACGATTTAGAATAGCATTCACAATACTTTATAGTTTTACTATCAAAGTCACACACTTTGATGACAAAAAGCTGAATTGCATATTCATGGTCTATTTTAATTATATTAAAATAACCTATACGCACATCTTATATGAAATATCTTGGAATAAATATTATGTTTGTTATTACAATCCATCATCTAGGTCACAAACACTTTGGCCTAGGGCATAACACCATCAATCTCCCACTTGCACTAGGCCAAAACAACCAAGTATCTCATACGCATTGATCTATGTGGTATCACATACCAGTTGACCTAACATGATCACCATCATTTAAGGGATTGGGTTCTTAAATGGATTATCAAACATTGTCATATGCAAATACTTTGATATTTTTATGTCCACCATAATCTAAGAAGAATATTTTATCCTTCTCAAGTATATAATCATACTCTTGATTATTATTTAGTGACTTTCACTAAGATTAAACTTATGTGTGCTTATTACACTTAATTCACATCATATGTAATTATGCTCCCACTGAATTTCTTGTCAACATAAGATTTATCTTTAATAAAACCAAACTGTTTGGTTATTTCATCAAATAATAAATATTCACCTAAAGATGTTTGCTTTAATTCATAAATGAATTTATGCAACTTGCAAACTCTTTTCAAATTTTTTTTTACGATAGACAAAACTCTCAAGTTGTATCATATACATACTTTCATATGTTTATATTAAGAAACAACGTCTTGACATCCACTTTGCATCTTTTAGAGTCATACTGTGAACATATGCCCAAGAAAATTCTGAAATACAAAAGCATGATGACTTGGAAAAATATTATCATAGTCTATACTATGAGTTTAACTTAACCACAAATCATGCATTATATGTTTGCACATTATCCATGTCGGTCTTTCTTTTAAAACCGTATTTCCATCTGATGGATCAATCAAATTCAAAACTTGATTGTCTGACAAGGATTATATCTCAACTTTCAAAGTCTCTAACCATTAGAGCCTTGACTCAACATAGTCTATTAGTAGAATGTGGACTCATCATCTATGAGTACGAAATTTTTATCATTAGACACGAAAAATCTATATTTTTCGGGCCTGCGATAAATTCTAATAGATCTACATGAATACACTTATGTTATATACTCAGGCTCTTCAACATCTTGACAGTCTAGTTTATTAATTACAGACTCAAACACTAGTTGAAATCTGAATTAATTTCCATCTGAGCATTACGGTCAGTATGTGGAATTTGAACGTTTCAAATTTACTCCCACTAATTCTTTTGGAAACACTTCTTCCAAAGAGATATAATTTTTGAGTAGCAAACACTTTGTTCTCATATTAATTATAGAAGTAATATCCTTTACTTTTCTTAGGATATTCCACAATAAGTACTAATCCGATTAGATCCATGATGCTTCAATTAAGTATCATATCCTCAAATCTTGATAAAAGATAATCTGATACACCTACCAGTCCATATCGCATATGGATTCTTTTAGAACTGTTTTAGATGGAATTATATTAAGTATGAACGCAATAAGAGCGTAACCCCGAAAGAAATAGAAGATATATTTGACTCATCATAATCGAACTATATCTAATAAAGTTCGATATCATTATCATGATCATCAAACACTTGGTTCTCGACTCTTCGATCTCATCGAAGAAATTCGATTTTTCAAAGCCAAGTTTATTGTCTACTTCATTATTTGAAAGTTTTGAACTTTTCAAAATATTCAAATTTATTGGTGATGAAGTAGTTTTCTCTAGCAGCTTCACTCATTGATGAACATACATCACTATGTATGAGAGCCAATAACTAACTTGCTTTCACCTTACTTTGTGAAAGACGTTTATGTCATCTTGTCTAATAAATAAATTATACATGTCTCAAATAAATTTGAAAATCCATCTTAATGGATTTAATAAATGTTCATCTTATTTAAGTAGACCAAGTGACAATGCTAGATTTAAATTCTTAATATTAATGTTATAGATAGACTCATAATTATCTTGTTCGATATAACACAAAAGATAATTTTTTCTATTGGAACATTTTCAAAGAAAATTGACATTTGTGAATGGTGAAATTATTATTCTCAATAATAAATTAATAACCATTCATAGATAAACTCGAACTATAGATAATACAAAATTTATTGTCGACATTAAATAACAATTATTTATGTCGGCGATAAGTCCAAAAAGACAATGTAAATAAATGAGTTACTTGAGAAAATGCAACAACTTTTGCTACATTTGTCACTCATATGTTAACTTCATATTTACTCAATAGTCTACAACTTTGTCAGCACATTTTCACAAATGTGAGATTCACATCGTGTATCTAATACACATGATGTGAAATAGACAAGTTAATTTCTATAACAAAAATACTTGAAGCGGTAGTCACACTATCCTTGCATTCACTTTTTCATATCCTCTTGAGAAATTATGGTTTCTTTCAATGAACCGATTCACCGCAAAAGATACTAATTTCTTACCTAAGGCCAAAGCCTCGGACAACACCTTACCCTTATCTTTGGGATTACTCTTTACGACTTTTTTAAGCACGAGAACATTATTGACAACACCTGTCCATGTTCATTTTAACGATTATAAGCATCTTATGCCGTATGTCCTTCTTAAGGACCTATTGTGAGACATAAATAGATATATTATTCGAATTAAATAATATGTAAAGACTATTATTCTTTAAATATTTCATATAATGGCTCCCACTATTTTTTTAATCAAATCAATAACCCTCAATCGCATTGATTCGGAAACTTTCAATCCATGAAGTTTCATAGTGAGACAAGATCTATATTTCAATTAAGTCCTAAGTGAGCTTTAACTCATCGCCCAGAACTTAACTTATTTTGGTAGGAATAATTCCAATTGTATCTCATACAACTCTTGAACAACATAGGATAAGCATCATATGCCCGACGTATATATCCTATCGTATGCCCCGAGCCCAAGTCCGACTTGATAGCCCAGTTAAATCAAACCATGTCTAATCATCGGCAAAATAGTACCCAACACACTCAGCTTTGCCATGACCTATGTTGGCTCTCATTTCCCGCATTCTCTCCTCCTAAGATTGTCCCTACATACCCAGCTTTGGCATGACCTATGCAGGGTCGATCAGAGTATTGAGAGATTTAGACTTATGGAAGGCACTTCATGACTTAACATTATTTTGAGGGATTTTATTTAATATTATATGTTATTATGCAATTTTCAAAGAACATCACATGTACCAATAGAATAAAGATAGTAACGATGATATATCATGGCCTTCATCTTTATGAACTAACATAAAGATTTCCTAATATATATTTTATCTCCATGAAATTTTTCTTAGATTGTATATGAAAATCTTATCTCCATATATAGAAATCGATGAACTCTTTCATCGCCATGATGTGTGGTTAAAAATGAACTTGTCATCTTAATGATGTATTCATGATGGACGATGAACTCCTTCATCTCCATGATGGATGTGTTATGCCTAATGAACTCTTTCATTATATCAACACGTATCAACAAAAATATCAAATATAAACATAATCATATTATGTTTCGATTATTTAACCATTTATAAAAATATATATATATATATATATATATATATATATATATATATATATATATATATATATATATATATATATATATATATAAGGCTTATGAATGCGAATTTGGGGCACGGTCGTCATTGTCTACATTTGACAAGTTAAAAACCAATATTTGATTTGGTCAACATTTGACTCGGTCAACGATCAACATTTGACAAGGTCAACAGTCAATGGTCAATATTTTGACTAGGTCATGATCAACTTTTGACCAATTCAATGGTCAACAGTCAAGGGGTAAATTAGTGTAGTCAACTGTCAACAATTAACAGTCAATACAATCAACAGTCAACATAGTCCACAGTCAACACAATGGGTCAACAGTCAACTATCAACATGATCAACATGGTCAACACTTGGTCAACTTTGTTAACACATATTTTTCTACACATTAATACATCATAGGCATCTTTTCATGAATTCAATACATCACATGCAACTTTTCATGAAATAATGCATCACATGCACCATTTAAAAAAGGCAATTCATGGTATGCACCCTTTCATGAAGACACAACTATTCAAGAGGTCACAACTCTTGCGATTGCACCTTTTCGGTCGTACCTCTTAGTTGCGCATGTCAATTACACCCGTTGGTCGCACCTCTTGGTCGCAACCGTTAGTCGCAACCTATTGGACGTGATATTTGGATCATATCCATTGGTCACACCCTTTAGTCACACCCTTTGGTCGCACCCATTCATCGCAACCTTATGGACGTGACATTTGGATCGCATGCGTTGGTCACACCCTTTAGTCGCACCCTTTGATCGCACCTATTCGTCGCAACCTTATGGACGTGATATTTGGATCGCATCCGTTGGTCACACCCTTTAGTCGCACCCTTTGGTTGCAACCTTTCGTCACGTCTTTTGGATGTGACATTTGAATCGCATCCCTTGGTCACACCCGTTAGCCGCACCTTTTGATCGCACACATTCGTCGCAACCTTATGGACGTGACATTTGGATCACATCCGTTGGTCGCACCCTTTGGTCGCATCCGTTGGTCGCAACCTTTCGTCGCGTCTTTTTGATGTGACATTTGAATCGCATCCCTTGGTCACACCCGTTAGTCGCACATTTTGGTCGCACCCTTTGCTCGTATCTGTTGGTCGCAACCTTTCGTCGCGTCGTTTGGATGTGACATTTGAATCGCATCCCTTGGTCACACCCGTTAGTCGCACCTTTTGGTCGCACCCTTTGGTCGCATCCATTGGTCGCACCCTTTCGTCGCATCTTTTGGATGTGACTTTTTGAATCGCATCCCTTGGTCACACCCGTTAGTCGCACCTTTTGGTCGCACCCTTTGGTCGCAACCTTTCGTCACGTCTTTTGGATGTGACATTTGAATCGCATCCCTTGGTCACACCCGTTAGTCGCACCTTTTGGTCGCACCCATTCGTCGCAACCTTATGGATGTGACATTTGGATCGCATCCGTTGGTTACACCTTTTAGTCACACCCTTTGGTCGCAACTCTTGGACTCAACTTTTGGATCGCTTTCCTTGGTCACACCTTTTAGACGCAATCCTTGGTTGTAACCTTTGGATCATATTTCTTGGTCGCAACTCTTTGATGCAACACTTGGACGCAACCTTTGGATCGTATCCCTTGGCGGCATCTTTTGGACACAACTTCTGGATCACATCTATTCATTGCATCTTTTGATCCCATCTCTTGGACATAACTTTTGGATCACATCCTTTGGTCATATCAATTGGTCGCATTCTTTGGATGCAACTCTTGGATCATATCCATTAATCGCATCTTTTCTATTAAGAATATTCAACACTTGAATACTCTTTATGCAAGCCTTATAATTATAAATCAAAATTATAAATGGTATCTACATAGTATATATCACATATATACCGACTCAATTTAACCGAAACATGCACGTCGCTCTGATACCACTGTTGGGTTTCAGACGTGCATAACGTAGCGGAAAAATAAAATTTCGTCCAAAACCAATCCGAGGATCCGTGTGTATCGGTTAAATCAAAGAAATAAATCTTAAAGATACCTTTCGATTACGCTTAATCCGTGACGCTCAAACCATGCGTGTTGTCCATGTGCCTCTAAACCGGTTACCGTCCTAACCGATTTTACGTCCGTCTAGGTCGGATCGTGCGGAAGTCATCTACCGCACACACAATCGGTCTCCACCAAAACTCTCAACAAACCGTTCTCATCTTCTTAGGCCGAATAGATCACAAGCACCGAAAGTACGAACGCCTCTACCGGTGTCCACACGAACAAACTTCTTAAAACGGGAAGAAGAACAATATATATGCTAGTAGCTTGTTCTCCTCTTGCATAAGAAAACTCTTCTTATTTTATCTCACAAAAGATGTATATAATTCCTCTCATATAATCGCACTCTTTCATTTTTGTCATACAAAAAGGAAAGCACACTTTCATAATTTTGTCATACAAATTAGAAAGTATATTTTCTCTCTTTTGTCTCACAAAAGAGAATGAGAAATAATGAGAGAGAGAATGATGTGTTGTGTATGAATTTGGAGCCCTCTATGTCCTTATATAGAGGTGAAGAGTCATGTCTCTTCACACTAAAAGATGTGTATGACATCACTCATCATTATTCATATGCCATCATCGAGACTCTTCTAGATTACATGATCTTTTGTGCTCATAGTCTTTATATACATATATATCACATCTTATCACATAAGATGACAATATATTTTGTGACATTCTTATGCAACTCATCATATAAGTCGCTAGGATTTTCTGCGCTCATTTCAGTTTGTTCTTTGTGTGTGACCCTGTAGGTTCACTTAATGTTGGCAATAGACTTGACAGTCTATAAATCATGAGCGGACTCTAGAAAGCCATCATGACTACCCAATTTAAGTGAATATCGGTGATCCGATTTACCTAATCAACAATCACGTATTTAGTCCCTTTGTCACGCGATATCTATATCGATCATAAGGCATGTAAGACGCCATCCTTATATTAATCGATTAATATTTCTTGATTCCGAATTAAACTGTACAAGAACAAATGACATTAATAACTCTTATTAATTCATTTGAGTATGGCCATACATTTCTTCAGTTCAATTCATCAAGAGGCCTAAAGATATCTCTCTCATTTATGAGAGGAACAAATCCTGTCTTGATTGCACTCATCCCTCTACATGATTCATTGTATACCTAATCATAACCGTTATGACCACCCGGTTAAAGGAAGTGTTAGATTATATTAAAGTATAAAATTACTCATGTTGGGAACCGAGACAATCTCAGGTCAAAGGACTATAAATACTTTATGTTACAAGAATCAGTAATGACGTAAAACATGTAGCATTCTTATGGCGGGTCAGTCCAGTATATGGTCTCTAACATATACCTATGTTAATGACTTGATAACTATTTATCCATGATCAGTAAAACATAATCATCAGTCAACTAATATACTGGTGTACATTTATAGCTTGTATATAAATATATATATTTATATGTATCTGCAAGTATATTTGTCTCCACAAATATCCTATAAATGACCTGGGACGATTTAGAATAGCATTCATAATACTTTATAGTTTTACTATCAAAGTCACACACTTTGATGACATAAAGCTGAATTGCATATTTATGGTCTATTTTAATTATATTAAAATAACCTATACGCACATATTATATGAAATATCTTAGAATAAATATTATGTTTGTTATTACAATCCATCATCTAGGTCACAAACACTTTGGCCTAGGGCATAACACCAACAGTAACATTGAGTCAATATTGAGCCGCCTCTTGGCTGGCCAATCGAACAACAGAGAAAGGGAGTCCATGAGTGCTGTCGGCGGAGGTGTAGTAACAGAAGGCAACGGGAAGAAAAAGGGAGTCGTTGGTGAAGAGGAAGTGCGAGTTGAAGACTGGGTTTCGAGCGATGAAGAAGGGATTGAGGGTCGAATGAGGAGAGAGAAGACTGCGTGGCCAAACTTATCGACAGGAGAAGGATCCAGAACTGGAACTCGTGTTCCAGTCTCAGCTCAGATTGGTCCAGTTTGTACTGGTACTGTTACAAACCCAAACCCTTTAATTAGGCCTATAAATAACCAAATTAACCCGGTTAATCTCCCGTAATGTGTAATTTGGGATGATTAGACCTTTGCAATTTGGGTTACCTAATCCAAATTTAGGGAGTAATTTCCAAATTAATACCTACGTAATTCAAAATCCTAACCAAATTGTTCCAATTGACAACCGAGTCATCCCTAATAATCCTCAAATGATACCTAATCACAATGGCATAGGTAATAATTACGGAAATGCCTTCCCGGGATTAAGATAAGCAAATATGCATGAGCAAAATGGGGAAAATAGATTTTTTTTATGCCAAAGATGAGATACCCTAATTTCGACGGTACCAATCCGGAGGAATGAGTGATGAAGGCTAACTATTGCATAGATTTATTTGTGGTTCCGGAGGATCAAAATACAAAATTGGCCGTGATTCGTTTCGAAGGAAAGGCGTTAGATTGGTATAAGGCGGTGCAAAATGACGCATGATAATCCTACGTGGGACGGGTTGATTTAGTCTACGGGCGGTTAAAAGAGGTCTTATTAAATCGCCTATGGAAGAATTTAGAAGGATTTACCAAAGTGGGCGTGTTAATGAGTATATTGAGAAATTTGAGAATTGAAAGGATCGGGTCCTTCAAGATAACCCTACCCTAAACGAGAGCTTCTTTATTCAATCACTTCATAGAGGACTTAGAGAGAATTTATGTAATTTTTTGAAAGTGCGTGTGAGACAAAAGCGAAGAAAGGCAAAAGCGGGTTGGAAAATTCTCAAGGAAGTGGGAGTAAAGGGGGTAGTGATAAGAAAGGAAGAAGGGTCGATTCAAGTGGTAAAAGTAATTTCAAGAAATGGGAAAATAGTAAGGAACCAATGGAAATGTTGAAAGAAGAGAGGAAGTGTTACAAGGGTCATCAACCATACGCTTGGGGACACAAATGTAATGGAAGAGCGTATATGATGTATGAGTCGGATGGGGAGGATGCTGACGAAGAAGACGAAACTAAAGAAGAGGGAATGACCGAGGTTTAAGAGGGAATAACCGAGGCTTATGTGTCGTTGCACTCGAGTTCTTCCAAAATGATGAAATTCAAGGGAATGTTGGGCGGAAAATCAATTTAGACTCTCATCGATAGCGGAAGCACCAACACCTTTATTGATCCAAAGGTTTTGGATGGAGTAGGTTGCAAAATTAAACATTCCACACCAATGGCAGTAAGAATCGTGAGCAGGGACCAACTAGTGACCGACGAAGTTTGTGAGGGGCAAAAATTCACATTGCAAGGTCATGAGTTTGAGGAGAATGTGCGGTTGTTACACATACAAAGGTATGATCTTATTTTGGGGTACGATTGGTTGTTAAGTCTCGGGGGAACTTATGTGGATTGGGGAAAGAAATTCATGAAGTTTGAAAAAGGCGGGAAGGAGGTCACGTTAGAAGCGCGAGAGGAGTCGAGTGGGGTAAAAATATTGGAGAGATACTTCAATTTTGTGGAGGAGGCGAACAAACATAGCGAATTCTTGGTGTCTCACATCCTTTGTGCTCAAATTGTGGGAGTGGCGAAAGAGTCAACACATTACCACCGCCATAACAAGGTTCATTCTAAATCTCTTGGAGAAATTTACCAATTCGGTGAAACTTACCATTTTGGAGAAACTTACCAATTCGGGAAAACTTACCAATGTGGGGGCGGTTTAAAAAATGAGAAGGAGTTGGAATCGGTATTGACCGGTTTTAAAGATGTATTCGAGCCACTTGAAGACATTCCTCTTAAAAGGTTTTGCGAGCATAAAATTCCCCTTAAACTGAATGAAAAAACCGTTAATTTGAGACCTTATAGGTACACTTATTTCCAAAAATTGGAATTAAAAAAGATAATGGAGGATTTTTTGAGAAGTGGTGTGATTCAACCCTCAACTAGTTCATACGCCTCACCCGCCCTATTGGTTAAGAAAACGGATGGATCGTGGCAGTTATGTGTGGATTTTCAGAAACTTAATACCATCACCGTAAAGAACAAATACCCCATTCCCATAATAGATGATTTGTTAGACGAGTTGAAAGACGTGCGGTATTTTTCTAAGGTTGATTTGATGTCGGGATATCACCAAATAAGGATGCATGAACCCGATATCCCAAAAATCACTTTTCGCACGTACATGGGGCATTATGAGTATCGAGTGATGACATTCAGTCTCACTAATTCGCCGGCCACATTTCAAAGGTTGATGAATGAGATATTTAAGTCTCATTTGAGAAAATTTGTGCTTGTGTTTTTTGATGATATTTTGGTTTATAGACCCGATTTGGAGAGTCATAAGGGGCATCTTGAGGCGGTGTTGGAGATTTTGAGGAAGAATCGATTAATAGCAAAAAGAAGTAAGTGTGAGTTTGGTGTGAGAAAGTTGGAGTGTATGGGCTACATTATTTCTCATGAAGGTGTAGCGACAGATCCGAGCAAGGTTGAGGCGATAGTTAATTGGCCGGTACCTAAAAGTGTGAAGGAGTTGAGAGGGTTTCTTGGGTTAACCGGTTACTACCGAAAGTTTATTAAGAATTACAGGGGAAACCTTTAACAGATCTTTTGAAGAAGAATGCGTTCAGTTGGTCCGATGTGGCGCAAAAGGCGTTCGAGCAACTCAAAATCGTCATGACGAGCGTGCCGGTTTTAGCGATGCCGAATTTTAAAAAACCTTTTATTATCGAAACGGATGCAAGTGATAAGGGAATTAGGGCGGTTTTAATGCAAGATAAGAAATCTATTACTTTTTTAAGTAAAGGTTTGGGGATAAAAAGTCAAGAGTTTTCGGCGTATGAGAAGGAATTTTTGCTTTGTTGGAAGTCGTTAAAAAATGGAGGCATTATTTACAAGGCGATCCATTCATTATAAAAATCGATCAAGTAAGTTTGAAGTATTTGCTCGACCAACGGTTAAATCACACGTTGCAACACAAAAGTTTATGTAAGTTGTTAGGCCTCGACTATATTATTGAGTATAAAAAGGGGGTTGAGAATAAAGTGGCGGATGCATTGTCACGTGTGATGAGGGATGAGGAACCGCAAGTTAATAGAGAAGGGATGGAGTTAAGGCTTATGGGAGGTTTACGTAATACGGTTCGGGTAAGTGTACAAAGCCTAACAGAAACTAGGGTTTCGGGTGTGTGTAGAGTAATTGGAGGAGGTAATGAAAGAGGTCAGTTGAATGTGCAACCAAAAACCCTAATCGGTTTAAAGGAGGGAAACGGGCATCAGCTTGAGTTTTATGCGTTAACGAAAATTATTCCTAAGTGGATTGAAGAACTAAAAGAGAGTTATGAAGGCGATGAAAAAGTGCAAGATATTTTAAAAGTGTTACAAAAAGATCCCAACTTCCACCCAAGCTATTCCTTACATCAAGGGGTGTTTAGGTACAAAGGGCGAATTTTTGTGGGATGCGATAATGGTTGGAGGAAAAAAATTGATGAAAGAGAAGTATGCTTCGTATTTAGGGGGTCATTCAGGAATTTTGGGAACTTATAAGAGGCTCAAGAGTATGTTTTATTGGCCAAAATTGAAGGATGACGTGCACAAATGTAACTACGCGAAAACTTGTCATTTGTGTAATCATGTGTTAACAAAAATATTTATATTTTCCCTAAGTTCAATATTCAGTGTATATGTCGTATTGAGTTATTGGGGTCGAACACAAGGAGACTGACCTTAAGTAAAACAGATTCACAATTAATTCTCAAGGATTTAGGGTCTTATTTATAAAATTCCAAGGTTTCAACCGTAATTCAAGTTTTATTCAAAATTTTCAGCTCGACACACTTTTGTATTTTGACTCATAACTAGACCAAACGAACTTCAAATTTAGCAATTGAGTTATTGTTAGAAACTAGAAAGAGAGGTCTTCACAGTTGTATCTTACTAGTATTAAGGTTTTATTCAAGAATTTCCAGAATTATGGAGTTTAGTCCAAAATTTTATCAGATTTATAATTTCAGCATCAGTCAATTTCAGTAAACTCCAGAAAAATAAGCACAACTTCAAAAATCACCAAATTTGTACTACAGACTCAGAAAATTACTGTTTTAATTTCATAAAATTGTACCGAACATATTGGGAGAAATAATTAAAATACAGACAGAAGCTCAGTAAAATTCAGCAGACAAACCAGATTTAGACAAATATTCAATAAATTGGTGTTTTGAACTTAACTTCACAAATAGACAAGATTGAATCAAATAAACGCAAGATTTTAATCACACATCATACAAATATCTAACCCTATCCTAGATTCACCCACTCATGACATGAAAAACAAGATTTGATCTATATTTCATCATTTTTACACAAAAATTCAGTTTTGAAAAATTAGGGAAAAGAAAGAGTTTAAACGAGAATCAAACCAAACCGAGATGACGACTCCCTTCCAAGAGGTCCCTGGAGTTGAACTAGAGCTCTCCTTGACTTCTCGAGCCTTCTAGATCGACAATTTCATATTTGAACGCCTTCAGCCCGTTTTTGCTCAAATCGGATTTCCGAGCTCAAATCTTTGCTCTCAAGCTTCCATTAATGGTGATTAGGGTTGTAAGTAGGAAGAAGATGAAGAGAATGAGTGGTATATACAGTGGTGTGAGAATGGATGATAGAATGGATGTGTGGATGGATGTGTGTTTCTTGTCTTGAGATTGAAGGTCTTTATATAGATGATTGAGACTTGTATTTACTCTTTTGCCATTGATGGAGGTATGGAGGTTAGGGGCAGTTTGGTAATTTGATTGGTCAGGATTGGATCAGGATGGTGTGCTGAATATCTCAACAGAAACTAGCTCTCTTCAGCGCCAAAATATCTTTTCAACTCGTTCTTTAATTTCTGTTATTTCTGAGCTGCTCTAAAACTCGAGTTGAAAGTCACCATTCTAGCTATTTTCAACAAGCATTTCCTCTATAAAACCTGTTATACTACTCATTGTGATCTCGTAGAAATTTGAAACACTCAAAACCGTTGTGTATTTCTCGAGTTATGCCTCTCACAAAATCAGAACTCAATTTCCATTCAGTTCTGCCATTTTTTCGAACAGCTCAAATCAGCCAAAAATTTGACCGTTAAAAACTACTCATCTTCAAACTCAGTTTTCTCTCTCAATTCTTGATCATTTTATGCGATTTAATGGTGAAATTTACACGATAAAAACCTTAAAAATGTGTATAAAAATACACATTACAAATCTCACCACACTTAAACCAAGTTTGCCCACAAGCGTAAATTTAAATCAAGTTTTAGGGTTTTTAGAATCAGTTTAAATTCATTTAATGAGAGATTAAATTATTGCCATATTATTAGTCGATTATTATAATAATACACGAATGTCGGTGAATGTCCATTAATAATTTTAAAATCTCTAGTTCGTTTCAACTCGCCAATCTTTTATCCCAAGTATCCATTTTCCAAATGCTAGTACCCTAAGAAAATTTTATACTTTAACCCCCTAAATTTTACCCCAAGATTTTAACTCGATTTTTACTTCACCCCCTAAACAAGCTAAACGTCTGATACGATATCCATGAATCAATTCTCGAGAGAAAAGTTGTGTTTTTAACACTTGAAAAAGATATATTTTTTTTAATCCCGTTTATTTATTTACAATGGGATAAGGTATAATATACAGGGCTGGGGAGATAATATACAGGGCCAAAAATTTATTTTCTCTGAATTTAGAACGGTCGCACATATTATTAACAGGCCCGAAAGGTTGGTTAAAATCAAGATGTTTTCCAAAACCATGGTGTAAAAGATAGAGTTAATTTCGAAAATTTCAAATACGGTACTAAAGATTGGAAACAATACATCTTGTTGTAAAATATTGAGGAGATGAACACATTATGAAATTTTCAAACCATTAATGGACTTTATATGGATAGTTTAGATGTAGTGAGGTGGAAAAGGTGATATTATGGCAATTAATTTAATATTCTTTAAAAGTTTTTTTTTAAATTATTCATCATTTTTCAAAATCCTATACTTTTCAAAAACTTGTTGCTCGAAGGGGCTTAGTTCGAAAACACTTCCTTTTCAAAAATCCTTTTTCCAGTTTTCTTTTAAGATCTTTTTATTTATTTACAAATCCAAGCAAGATAGTGTATTTACAAAAATAAACAACTTATTTATAAAAATAAGGAAAATGAAATAAAAATAAAATTTTTATTTTTATTTTTATGAGTTGTTTTTATGTTTTTGTATTTTTGTATTTTTGTATTTTTTTTATTTATTATTTTACTTTTTGGACCCAAAAAAAAAAGTTACAAAACTTGTTTTTTGCACAAAATTAATTTTACCATACTTAAACTTTTATATATACATGAGAATAGTTCAAGAATTTATGTAAATTGAAAGTATTCGAGGATTTTGTGCAAAATCACACTCACCACACTTAAACTTTTGCAAGTTTAAGTGTAAATGAAGAAGTTTTATGAAAAGAAAAATTAAAAATAATAAATAAAAAGAAAAATATGACCTGACATGACGAGTTGCCTCTCGCCAATCGCTCCCGTTTAACGTCTCAAGCCCGACGCCTTTGCGTCAGCCTCTTTTGAAAGGATCGTAGATGGGAGCAAATCCTTGGAGGAGCTCACATGGTGGTAAGAGAGTCGGCCGGCGTTTCTTGCCCTTTGTTTTGCGGCGAGAATGAAGTGGTATTCCTGGTTTTGGAAGGAGTTTGGAGTCAGTTTTCGTTGAGAGGGGCAATTTAATGCCCAAACTTACTCCTTGGTCGGTTGGAAGGTCGACGTACATCACACCACTTATATCAAGCTTGGTGTAATGAATGGTTTGGCAAGACATGGGTTTTGGGGAAGTTTGTGGAGTTTTCTCGAGTTTTGGAATGATCGGGCCGTCCAAGTTTTCAACCTTTGAGTCATGTGTTGACTCATCCTCGTCCTTGACCCTTAGTTTCTCAAAAATATTTATAATTTCTTTAACCAATTCTTGAGTTTTGGTGGCACTCGACTCGTCGAAAGGTTCAACCAGTGAGTCATCACCTGACTCGCATTTCCCATCGCTGGAAACCTTATAAAAGTCAACCATTGACTCTCCTTTTGATTCACATTCCCCATCACTCGAGTTTTCACAAAACACAATACCTAAATCCTCATTTGACCCCACATTCCCCATCACACAAATATTCCTCCAACTTAAATTTGGCGTCCTCTTTTTCCTCAAGTTCCCCCCTTTTGAACATTTCGTGCTCCTCGTCACCTTGAGGAATATCAACCCCTAATTCTTCAAAAATCCTAGAACCTTCATCACAAAGAGATTCCCCAATTCCCCCTTCTTCAAAGACTCTAAAACCCTCATCACAATGGCTAGCTTCATCATAACAAGGTTGGAGAGTGGGTTCTTGAGCTATGGGTACATTCTCTTGAGAATCGATTCTAGCATCCCATTTCTCGATTGAGGTTGACATATTCTTCATTGAGTTTGACATGGCATTTATCATGCTTTTCATCGACTCGAAAAAATCTGAAGAAGCTTGAGGTTGTTCATATCCTTGGTTTGGAGGATGGTATTCATTTTGGTCAAATTGAGGTTGAGAGGAATAGGTTGGCATGGCGGGCGTGTACGGATTTTGGAGGTTCACCTGAGGTTCGAAACCCCAAGATTGGTCCAACATTTCATCCCTCGGCTCCAGGATGGAGGAGTGGTTGAAGAAACTTCCTTGCAAGTAAGAGTGCTCATGGGAAGGTTGTGGTTGTTGGATGTAGCCTTCGTTGCTTTGCCATGAATAGCCCTCGTCGGGCCATCCACTCCATGTTTGTCATCCAGTCATTTCACGTCTTGCCTTCCCGATTCATCTTTTGACCTAACAACCTTCAAAATAAGAAAGACACAACACTAGAGAAAAGATTAGTGGGTTAGTTTTAACTTAATTAAAGCCGTCTCCCCGGCAACGGCGCCATTTTATAACTACGCGAAAACTTGTCATTTGTGTAATCACGTGTTAAGAAAAATATTTATATGTTCCCTAAGTTCAATATTCAGTGTATATGTGGTATTGAGTTTTAGGGGTTAAACACAAGAAGACTGGCCTTAAGAAAAAAAGATTCATAATTAATTCTCAAGGTTTTAGGGTCTTATTTGTAAAATTCCAAGGTTTCAACCGTAATTCAAGTTTTATTCAAAATTTTCAGCTCGACACACTTTTGTATTTTGACTCATAACTAGACCAAACGAACTTCAAATTTAGCAATTGAGTTATTGTTGGAAACAAGAAAGAGAGGTCTTCACAGTTGTATCTTACTAGTATTAAGGTTTTATTCAAGAATTTCCAGAATTATGCAGTTTAGTCCAGAATTTTATCAGATTTATAATTTCAGCATCAGTCAATTTCAGTAAACTCCAGAAAAACAAGCACAACTTCAAAAATCACCAGATTTGTACATTAATTCAATTACAGACTCAGAAAATTACTATTGTAATTTCATAAAATTGTACCGAACAGATTGGGAGAAATAATTAAAATATAGACAGAAGCTCAGTAAAATTCAGCAGACAAACCAGCAGTCGAAAATGGTGTAATATCTCAAAATATGCATTAACAAATACTACTTTAAATTCAAGAAATGGAATCTAAAATTCAGAATCATTCAGATATGACTATTTTTATATTTTATTATTTTATTTTATATTTATAAAAATTAGAAAAAGACTGAACGGAGAATTGAAAAAAAAAAAACAGAAACAGGAAAATAACAAATTTGAAAAATTAACATCTCACAGATTATAAACAGGAATTGGGCAAAATTTGATTTGAGAATTATCTACTAAATGATTACTTTAAAATAAAAATATATTTAAATTTTCAGATTTGTTTTCGACTTGAAATTGAAGTAAAAAAACTGAAAAAACAGAAACATTACTGCAGCATGACAGATCTTAACTTTTATGGATAAAGATAGGGTTAATTTGACAATTGGTATAATATGGATATTATTAATCACTCAAGAAACAATCTTAACAGATCTAGAAGCAAGGTTTGAGTATTTTTTTTCCAAAAATACATAATAAATGTACCAAGACTTAAAACTCAACTAAAAACTTCTATTTTCAGTTTTCGTGTTCAAATTCGATCCAAAATCAAAATCAATCAAACAAGAACCTTTTTCAAGTGTTCTAATGATCAATAAATCCCTAAACACAGATTTGTAAGTCTCAATTTGATCTAAAACTCTTCTTCCAAACAAATTTAGACAAATATTCAATAAATTGGTGTTTAGAACTTAACTTCACAAATAGACAAGTTGAATCGAATAAACGCAAGATTTCAATCACACATCATACAAATATCTAACCCTATCCTAGATTCACCCACTCATGACATGAAAAACAAGATTTGATCTATATTTCATCATTTTTACACAAAAATTTAGATCTGAAAAATCAGGGAAAAGAAAGAGTTTAAACGAGAATCAAACCAAACCGAGATGACGACTCCCTTCCAAGAGGTCCCTGGAGTTGAACTGGAGCTCTCCTTGACTTCTCGAGCCTTCTAGATCGAGAATTTCGGATTTGAACGCCTTCAGCCCGTTTTTGCTCAAATCGGATTTCCGAGCTCAAATCTTTGCTCTCAAGCTTCCATTAATGGTGATTAGGGTTGTAAGTAGGAAGAAGATGAAGAGAATGAGTGGTATATACAGTGGTGTGAGAATGGATGAGAGAATGGATGTGTGGATGGATGTGTGTTTCTTGTCTTGAGATTGAAGGTCTTTATATAGATGATTGAGACTTGTATTTACTCTTTTGCCATTGATGGAGGTATGGAGGTTAGGGGCAGTTTGATAATTTGATTGGTCAGGATTGGATCAGGATGGTGTGCTCAATATCTCAACAAAAACTAGCTCTTTCAGCGCCAAAATATTTTTTCAACTCGTTCTTTAATTTATGTTATTTCCAAGCTGCTCTAAAACTCGAGTTGAAAGTCACCATTCTAGCGATTTTTAACAAACATTTCCTCTATAAAACCTGTTATACTACTCGTTGTGATCTCGTAGAAATTTGAAACACTCAAAACCTTTGTGTATTTCTCGAGTTATGCCTCTTGCAAAATCAGAACTCAATTTCCGTTCAGTTCTGCCATTTTTTCGAACAGCTCAGATCAGCCAAAAATTTGACCGTTAAAAACTACTCATCTTCAAACTCAGTTTTCTCTCTCAATTCTTGATCATTTTCTGAGTTCCTTATACCAATGGAAAGAGGAGACTAAGAAAAATATAATGGAGTTGGAATTAATAAAAACAAAGGTCTGTGAAGCAAATGGTGAGCTCAAGAAAACAGCATCTTGAAACTGTTTATTTTTGGCTGAGCATCGATTTTTTGCATTTGTCCTCCAATCGCTAGAGAATTGACTCCGGTGGACCCCACGGACAAATCCGTCTCATCAGGACGAGTCGTTTGACACTAAGCATGTTCAATTCTGAGAAATTCAGATTGTTGACCAGATTTTTACCAATCTTTTCTGGAGGTTCTAGAAGGTCTTTTTTTCCGCGAAATTTGTGACGTTGTATTCATCACGTCGGGCTCTTGAATTTGGTACGCAGTTTGTCCCCATTTGGGATAGTTCACTTTATGGTCAAAGGAAGTTTTCGGGTTTGAGTTTTTATATTTTCGTGGATTTTCGTATTTTTGCTTGGATTATTGGTCGGAAAAAGGTTGTCGAAGGTTTGAGAAGCGTGTGTAAGTTTGCACGGAGATTGTCGAGAATTCGGCCATCCTTGGCCCAGAATTGCAGATCGGCCCTTTCATTTGAGTTGAATTTTCACCCAAGTTCTCCAAATTTGCCTTTCTTGGTCTATTTACCTGAAAAATCACACAAAAGTGTATTAAGAGGCTTAAAAATGAATTTTATGAATTTTAAACACTTTTTGATCATTTTATGCGATTTAATGGTGAAATTTACACGATAAAAACCTTGGTGTATAAAAATACACATTACAACGAACACTTGAAGGGGTGTCATGTATGTCATTTGAGTAAAAGTGAACATGTGTCCAACCCGTGTTTGTTACAACCTAATCCAATTTCTGAGGGAGCATGGGAAGAAATTAGTATGGATTTTATTATCGGTTTCCCTAAATCGCAAGGGAATGACATGATAATGGTGGTGCTAGATCGGTTGACTAAATACGGTCATTTTATAGCTTTAAATCACCCGTTTACGGCCCAAGGTATCGCAACTATATTTTTGAAATAAATTTATAAGTTGCATGGGTTGCCACAAGATATCATAACGGATAGTTGGAGGTGAAACTAAATTTTAGTACCGCTTATCACCCTCAAACGGATGGTCAAACCGAACGTGTAAACCAATGCCTTGAGTACTATTTAAGGTGTATGGCTTCAAATAATCCGAGAAATTGGGCAAAGATTTTGTCTTTGGTCGAGTGGTGATACAACACTTCGTACCATTCGGCCATTAAGATAAGTCCTTTTGAGGCTTTGTATAGGTACGCACCGCCTCAAATTTTATTAGGTACGGTTCCAAGAAGTCAGGTTGAAGGCGTGAATCAATTAATGAAGGAGAGAGTTGGGACTCTTAAGCAATTAAAAGAGAATTTAAAAAACGCTCAAGTGAGAATGAAAAAATACGCCGATTTGAAAAGATCGGAAAGGAAGTTTAGTATTGGAGATTGGGTATATTTGTGCTTCCAACCTTACTGGAAAATCTCAATAGGAGGGAAGGGTAACTTAAAACTTAAACCGAAATATTACGGTCCCTTAGAGGTACTAGCAAAGGTTGGGGAGGTGGCGTATAAGCTCAACTTACCCGAGTGTTCTCAAATACATCCGGTCATACATGTATCCCAATTGAAGGCCGGACTAGGAGTAAAGGTACCGGTTGTAAATCAACTTCCGATCGTGGGTCCCAAAGGAAAAGTGATGGTGGAACCGGTCGAGATGTTAGACCACATGATAATTAAAAAGAAAAATGAACCGGCATTGTGGTTGTTGATTCGTTGGTCCAACCTAAGTGAGGAGGAGAGTACTTGGGAGGATTAAGATCACATAAAAATGCTATTTCCACACTTCCTCCTTGAGGACAAGGAGAATTTGAAGGGGGAAGAAATGTCAAGTATTGACAAATCAAAGAAGGCGCAAAAAATCCGATTTAAGTTTAAGGGGTAATTTTCATCATGATAAAGCTCGAAAGGAATAATGGAGAGTGTGTTTAAATGCTAAATGGAGAGAATGATGAAGAATATTTTGCATTAAAGTTCTTTCTTTTGTTTTATTTACCTTTTTTATAATATGAAATGTAATAGGGTTATTAATGTAAAAGAGAGATGGTATATAAGCCTCTCGATAGCTGCCAATTAAGGTTTCATGTCAATTTTACTTATCTATCCAAATTTTATTACGAAATTATGTTGTAATCGGATTGCACAACTATTATTGAACTAAACTCTTCTTTTTCATTTCTACTCGAATTTTCTGTTGAATCTTGCGTGTTTTTGAACCTGTAACACGAAATATTATTTGTGTCTTGTTGGTATTGATACCATTTCGGAGAATCCATTTGTTAACAACTTAAATTCATTTAAATCATTATTTGAATCTTGTCTGTAATATAAATTGAAGAAAAGAAGCTTACGGAAGGGAGGAAGTGGCGGCGGAGAGAGGCTGAGGCATCCGGCGGGTTGACCGGAGCAATTCGACGAGGGACATAGGGGAGGGGGAGGAGGAACAAGGTAGCCTCTGTCTGTTAGAACAAGAGAAAGTGGAGGGGAGAGAGAAGTAACGGTGGATCCTCCGACAGAGATGGCTGGAGATCCGACGAGGGATCGGAGTGCGAGGAGGAACCCCAATCTCTCCACTCGTGTGTGTTCTAATAGGAAGAGAGGAAAAATAAGTGCTATGTTCGTGGATTAGAAGAAAAAGAAATCGAAGGGAAAAACGGTCATTTACAAGTGGAGAGATTAGGGTTGTTTTTCCGTTAAAGTCAGTTGTTCTGTTAAGTCAGAGACTAATTAAGTACTATTTTAAGAGTACACGGACTAAAAAAGCTAAATTGAGAGCACAAAAATCAAATGAGCACTGAATTTAAGTATAAGAACTAATGATGCATTTACCCCCTATATATTTTTTATATGAGTAAATATCGAGCCACTAGTTGAACCGAGCACAATCAAGCTTGAGTTTGGCTCAGTATAATTTCTAGCTATTTTGGGTAATTTTAAATAATGTACGGGGTCTTTTTTTTAATTTTCCTTTAAATTTTGAGAGTTGGGACTTGGGAGAGGAGGGGAAGTGAAATTTTTTGAAAATACTAAAAATTAATAGTGTGAAAACCTATGTTGCACAGATACGGATACAGGTATCGTATCCGATACTATACGGATACGGCGACACGACAAATCTCAAAAAATTTAGGATACGAATATGGCAATTTATATATTATTTTATTATTTATTAATTATATTTTAATATATTTAATTAATTTATATATATTTAGATATTAGAATTTCATGTACGAGATACTATAAACTTGTTACTATAGAAATATCTTGATGCATAATAGTTATATGTTATAGTTAATTAAATAATTAGATGCTCAATAAATTAACATAGTATCTAAAATTCGATAGCTCTTGAGATGAAATTCAAAGTCTTTTAGCCTTTTTTATAAAAAGATTTGATTTTTTATTGATTTTATATGTGTAATCATATATTTTAAGAATATATGTTCTTACGTTAGAAGTATCCGATACAGATATGGGAAGTATTTGTGAAGTATCCAGTATTATTTTGGAATAAAATATTATGATACGATATGTGACGTGTCTGATACGGTATCTGAGTATTCGATACGGTATATGATACGATATAGCTGGATTTTTGAAGTATCCACACAACATAGTTGAAAATAAATTAGGGTTTTTGTGTCTGGTCTATTTATGCCGGTGTAACCGATGCAAATGTATCAATAAGTCGACATGAATAATAAAAGCTCACACAAATAATATATTCCAAACTCATATGTTTCTTTTTCTTGTAGTGAAAATAAATTGATTCAGTTACAAAATCTAAACATTTTACTTAAAATAGTAAAAATTCAGAAGTAAATGAATTAGAAACGTAAAGGTACATATTTCTTTATGAGTCATCTTTGTGCATTACAGTAGAGGTACAGAAATAAATATTACATATAAAATATTCCTAATTAAATGTTATAATGGAGAGTACTTGTGATAAACAGTTACTCGTTTCGTATATATCTCGTATCGGGGCGGCATATATATATATATATATATATATATATATATATATATATATATATATATATATATATATATATATATATATATATATATATATATATATACGGGGCGGCATATATATATGTATATATATATATATATGTATATATATATATATATGTATATACATCTATATGTATATACATATATAGATGTATATACATATATATATATATACATATATATATATATATATATATATACATATATATATATACATATATATATATACAAGCCTTTTCATGGGCTCTCGGTGAAACAATATAAAGTTTATAATTAATTATTGTACTATATTCTTTAACAAAGTTGAATTTTAACAAGTTATAAATTCATCATTTGTCGGTTTCTCAAAATCAAGCTAATTATCAGGATTTCTTAGCATTTTAAAATCAAGTCAATTCTCACCATTTCTAAGTATTTCGATACCGGCCTTCAAAATTAAACAGTTGCTTACTTAAAATATAAATAAAAATACAAATAAAATAGTGGGAAACTGATAAATGCTTAAAGAGAACTTCACTGTACTAAAATAAATTAAGAAATCAACAATATAAGAAAATATTAGTACAAATAAAATCAAGAAGTTGGTTTGATTCAAACTTTAAATTTCATGACAAAATTTACTCAAAAAAAATTTTCATGACAACATAAAAAGAAATCAATCTAAAACTGACACCAGTCCAGATTTCATACTGTGTTTAGTAATTTAGAATTAGGGATTGGGTTAGTAAGTTGAGAGAGAGGGAAATATCTTGGGATTAAGAAAGAAGAATGAAATAAGAGAGTCATATAGGGATTGGGTCAAATTTGTAAAGAAGCATGATTTCATGGATAGGTGAGAGGTGACAGAATTTTAGGGGAGCAAATAAGAGAAACGAAATTAGGGAAAACAGAATTTTAGGAGAGCATCCGATTTCTAGCATAACATATATAACTAGGCAGACTGCCCATTTAAAACATCTTTTATATTTCTAAATACAAGCTATCCTTATACAATATATATGGGTCTTTCATTTATTTATTTTTAATATAATGGATCTTTCATTTTTACGGGCTCTAGATAACAACCTAGCTCGCCTAGGCTGTTGGGCCGCCTCTGATCTGTGTGTATGGATAACTAATATTGATTAAATTGACCATGAATGATACTTTCGATAAACGTCATCAAAATATGTGATCTGAATAATAGAATTATGCAGTAATGAATGACATTTTAAATCGTCTCTAGTGATATGTAGGATGTTTATGGAGATAAACATACTTCAAATAAGAAGTTACATATTTATAAAAATATGTTCACATAATGAATGGTCATTTTTTGTTGATCATGGACATGAAGATGTCAAGTCTGGAATATAGATACGTGTTATAAATCACATACTAGATTGACCACACTATGAGAATATACATGGTACATGTCATTGGTGATTCTCATAACGAATTGTGTGTTTTTTCCTTTGACATGAGGTCATCATGGATTCTTTTATGTGAATCTGCATACTTGGAATCATGACGAGCATTGTGAGTGACCCAGATGAAATTTGTTCTCCTCATTCAGTATGATGAACTAGGACTTAAGTAAACGTATGGTCATACACAAAATGGATTAGCAAAGAATTGTTAATATCATTTTGATTTATTCGGTCTAATTCTCGATCAAGAAAGTGACGTTCATCAATGAGGATGACATGATATGTGCCTTGTACACGTATATCGTAGAATAAAATGAATAAGTAATCATCTATTTGTTTAGGTTGTGATCACCACTACAACAAAATATATTATTTGGGATGTCTCTGAACCGTACGGAAAAAGTACAAAAATCGTAGGAATTAATTATTTCGCACAGCTGGCTGTAGGGAATCACCCGTAACAATTATTTTGTTGGAAATAGTGGATTAATCCCTACGGCACCGTAGGGAATAAGATAGATGGGACGGCTCCAATTGGGACGGCCACATTGATTAACTAGGA
Organism: Juncus inflexus; assembly: GCA_024447665.1. Classification (NCBI taxonomy): domain Eukaryota; kingdom Viridiplantae; phylum Streptophyta; class Magnoliopsida; order Poales; family Juncaceae; genus Juncus; species Juncus inflexus. Next base: position 4,022,807 of record JAJHPC010000018.1, read on the forward strand.
TGGATGACTAGGTGTAGGAAATAAATAATTGGGATAGCCACGTGGATTATTCCCTACGGCCATGTGGCCATAGGGAATAATTATTTGGGACCACTATTTGGGACGGCTAGCCATCCCAAATATTTATTTCATATTTTTTTTTCGGCAACCGTATTTTCTAAATATTACCCCCATTTAAATTTATAAAATTAAATTACTTCTAAAATTAAGAAAATATAATTAACGCGATAAATCATTCGATGCATTCATATAATTCAACCAAGATATTTGATTTGTACAATATATTCAACTCATACAAAATGAACATATTCAAAATGACCGACGCTTACTAAAGTCTTACAAAATGAAAAAACTAAGACATAGGAAACATGAAAATAAACTAAGACATAATCGATATATCACTCCGCCGCCAAATCTTCCGCTTCCGCATCTTCCTCTTCATTTCGAGTGTTAACCTATTGAAATGAAAATAAAATACAAAAATATTAGATTAATGGAAAAACACTAAACCATAAAACCTTAATTATCAATTTCGATTTAATAAAATATAAACCCCTAATTCGACATATAAAAATAAATAATACCAAGGGGTGCACCGGAGTAGAAGCTAACATCATGCCGAATTGATTGATCAAGGAAATGTTAGGCATCTACGGTGGTGTTTGTTGTAGCAGCTCCATGTACGACCCGTATTCCACTATCGGAGGTGGCATGGACGGTGGGTACCCGCCAAAAGAAAACCCCTAACACAAAATAATATTCAATATTAAAATATTAAAATATCACGTTAATATTAAATATCGAATTACCTGATTCTGCATCGGCGGTTGCGGTCGCGGCACCTGCGGATTTCTACCAGAAGAACTTCCGCTAGAAGTAGCCGTCTGCAATAATTTATCCATTAAATTTAGTATTTAAATAAGTTGCCTACGTAATATGATAAAAGAGGTATCTTACCTAATTAATGAACATCATCATCTATTGCATATACGGCATGAACGACATGACCTGACTCAACATCTAAGCTTGTTGAGTCACCAAATTCGTCAATGTGTCAAGCTGCCTTTGCACATCGGGATTCGGCGGTGGTGCTGCATGCTGTGAGAAAGTGCAAATAACGTTAGTTGGAGATGCTAAAGACGATGTCGACAAACGCCCGAGCGTATGTGTGTGATGAAAGAACTCCCACCATTAACTCTACCATGTCCTATCTCTCCTGCCGCCCGCAACCACGCCTCACGCTCGTCATCACGCTCCTCCCATGCCTCACCATAGGATTGTGACATCGTCTGACTATAATTTGCTCTTTAAAAAAAATATTAATTGTAATAAGTAAATTCATATGAATTTTCTCATCCCTCAGTCCCAAACCTTTGACGAGCTTCTTCGCTTCACAGAAATTCTCAGGCAATTGATTATTTTCTGGAAGAAGTTTATTTTTCATAATTAACGTCAACCGATCAAACATTCTTTTGTCATTTCGCACTCCGATTTGAGATTGAATAGCATAGTCACTGCCGATAATTGCGACTCCCTAGCGGGCGCGGTATCAGACCATAAGGGTTCATCTGCCGCACGCAACATATCATAAAAGGCAGTCGCTTCGCTATTTGGAAGTTCCGGACCAGTCGCGTCGTTTATCATCTCCTCCATCCGGTCATCATTATCACCGACTCTCTCGTTAACGTACGGAAAAGTAGCATTAGTAACGCCCCGTCCCCGTGCTTGCACCAAACGTAATAATCTCGAACAAATCCACTTTTAATTACATGCATTTCAATGTCATCCTGGTTCCAATGTTCTAAAATGCGGTCTAGGCGGCCGCCTGGGCGCCGCCCAGGCGCTAGGCGGGAGCAAAACGCCTAGAAATTATGCTAGTCGGCCTTCTGTGCGTTTTGTCCGCCCAACGACCGTCTAAACCCGCCCAGCCCGCCTAAAAAGACCCATTTTGTGTGTCGGCCCGGCCCAATTTTTTTTTCTTTTTTTTCTTCATTTTTTCGCCCTTTTTTTCTTTTTTTTTCTTTGGCCTGGCTCTTTGGCCCGGCCCAATTTTTTTTTCATTTTTCCCCCCTTTCTTTCTCTCTTCTTTCTTCCGCCAGTCTTCTGTTCTTCTTCTTCCTCCTTTCTCTCTGTAATGTTGAGTACTTCTGTTTGGATTTTACTTGTGGTTTATCTGGATGTTGTGTTAATGTTATGTCGTGTCGAGTACTTCGGTTTGGATTTTATTTAAATGTTGCATTAATGTTATGTCATGTTGAGGACTTCATTCTGAATTTTATTTGGATATTGTGTTAATGTTAAGTCGTGAATTTTATTTTGCATTTTATTTGTATATTTTGTATGTTGTGTTAATGTTATTAAATATAGTATAAATAATTCAACGCAAAAATTATATATAATATATAAAAATACTAAAAAATATAAATCCGCCTAGGTCCGATTAATCTCCGATTAATCCCCGATTAATCCTCGATGGTTCCGACCGCCCGACTAGCGCCTAGCGCATTCTGTAACATTGCCTGGTTCTTAAAAAAAAAGTTTTGACACTTAACACAAGGACACCTTACGCACTCTTGATTTCTAATTAACTTTATATTGCTAGGTCGTGAGAATGCAAATTCGAGAAATTCACAAAAATCAGGATAAAAATCGTCGGTACATTTTTCTTTCCTTGCATTCACATTATACATCCAACTACGATCACCTTCCATCGATAAATAATCTAATAAAATAATATCAAATGATAATTAACAATAAATTTATAACGTAATAATTATACTAATATTCTTACTAAATATATACATAATATTACTATGAATCATAAACTCAATATTTAATCAAAATAAATAATGATAAAATTAATATGAAATAAAAAATAATTATATCATATTAATAAATATTCTCATTATTATTTTCAATAAAAAACATTACTAGTAAAAATGTAAATAATACAAATTAAATTGAATATTAGGAATATATACTTATAATTGACCCTAAATTTTTCAATTAAAAAAAAAATTATTACTAGTAAAAATGTAAACAATATTAATTAAATCTGAGTTTATGAATATATACTCATAATTGACCCTAAATGAAGCTAAATTAATCTAACTTAAAAATTAAATTGAGAAACCCTAATTATCCTAATTTCGAGAAACTCCTAATTACAAGTAATCCTAGTTATAACCTAACTTAAAAATTCTTACATATCAGAATTAAAATCTAAATTAATGCCATATATTTAAACCTAAATAATACCAATAAACCACACATCTAACATAATTATGAGCTCAAATTCAAAAAATATAGAATTTAAATCAAAATTTACCTTGAGAAATTGCACGAGACGGGTCGATTTAGCGAGAATATCCAAGCTCCGGCTTCACGCCAACCACCAAACCGGCCTTGACTCGCACCAACTTCCAACAAACACCTCCCAAACCACTACACAACCGGCCCCACAAATCCTAAATTCCGACAAACCCACAATCCTGACCCGTTGCACCTCTTTCACCGGACTTAACCGGTGGCCTCCACAAACCCTAACCCTTTTTTTCCGTGCAAAATTGCTAGAGCTTCGGCAAAGACAGAGAGAGGGAAGAAAGAAACGAATGAAGAAAAAAGCGAGAGGAAAAAGAAAGGGAAGAAAAGGGGGTTGTATGTCGGGCACGTGGCTTTAAGTTGGGGGGACCGTCCACAATACATTAGGCCGTGCGGAATAAGCCACGTGAGCCGTGGGGAATAATGAGACAATCTAGGACGGCTACGTGGCCATGAGGAATAAGCCACGTGGGCCGTAGGGAATAATTATCCAGTCTGGGACGGCCACGTGGAGCCGTAGGGAATAGTTTAAACCGTGCCGAATATTCAATTTTTCCGTATGGCCACAGTAAACCCAACGGGCCGTTCGATTAAATACCATTAATCCCTACGATTAATTATTGGGATGGTCCAATCCGTCCCAAATTGAAGTATTTGTTGTAGTGCACTGTTTATATCATTTTGATTTAGGTAGTCATGATGTCTATCTAGAGCTCGCTCATGATTTACGAGCTTTAAAAGCATGTTGTCATCGTCAAACGAACCTACGAGGTCATACAAAGAATGACATCTAGTCGGAAGGAAATGTTCTTAAAACTTGTATATATGTGATGTCTAAATGGTGGAAAAGAAACAAGCATCGGATGCTTGAAGAAAATAATTTTATACAGCAAGCGAGAGCTCGCTCATGATTTACGAGCTTTAAAAGCCCGTTGCCAGCATCAAACGAACCTATAAGGTCATACAAATAACGACGTCTAGTCGAAAGAAATTGCTCTTAAAACTTGTATACATGTGATGTATAAATAGTAGAAAAGAGACAAGCATTGGATGCTTGGAGAAAATAATTTTATACATCTAAGTAGTTGAACGGACGGGATGTTTTGTTTGAACGCAATATACAAGCAAACTCAAGATTTAGAATCTGGAAATATTTTTTTAGACATGGAAACAATATTCTGTTCGAAAGAAACACACTATCCATTCGAACGGAATATGATAGCAGAAAATTATTTCCTTACAATATTGTTTTCAAATTTCTACCTCCTCTCAAAGCTATAAATTGAGTGTCTACCCCCAACGTCCAAACCACAGCAAAGTCCTTAGAGGGAGCGACAAATAAAGAGAGAAATTTTACAAGAGAGGTAAGCAACTAGAAAAGCTCAAAAAATTCGGGCTATGTGAAGTTCGAGGTGGATATGAGTAGAAGAGTTTTAACCTTGGGGACCTAAAGACTCGAGCAAGGAATTCATTTAGCAAGCTGCGCTTACGAATTCGGATATTGGAAAGCAAGAAGGAAGTTTATTGTTAGACCCATTCGTTTCTCCCAACCGGGTTATTGTTATCCGAGGTAAATTTTAATAGCAATCTTGGTACTTTTATTTTCTTTCGGTGATACGGGCGGCCACTGAACATGTATTGTACATGGATACAAATTCCCCAGCAGCTGATACTCAACTCTAATCTCAATCAAGATACAATAGTAGTTAAATAATTGTGATCTGACTCATGTATAGCATCATCAAGACAATTTGTCTTAATTATAGAATCCATAAATTATTTTCTCAATTGACTTATTTGAGTAAATAATCTCTCAATTGCAATATTTTGAGAATATAATAATTATACATTTTGAGTAAATAATAAGTATGCATCTATTAGTACAAAATATTTAAGTAGTCCAAATGAATAAGCGTGAATATATCTCCTTGAATAGTTTCAAACAAAAAAATAGGAGAAATATTTCCAATCTTATTTTATAATGGTCTAATGATTACAAGTAGCACATCAAATTCATTTGATAAAAGAATCATCTAGTTCTTTAATAGATGCTCTTTTTAGTATTTTATAATTCTTCGCATCATTGTTACTCCTAGATGACTTAACTGGTCATGCCAAATTATAAATTATTCATTGAATTAGTGAATTTCTAAATCATATCAAATTGTAAAATTGCTATTCAAATTAGCCTCTGTTTCATTGTAGCATATATGTTTATTTCCATAGACCATATTTGTTATATAATAATATCTCAAATTAACTTTTCTTATTACCTCGTACATCTTTTGATTCAATAGATAATAAAACATGTAATATAAATTGTATTTCGATAGTCAATAGAATAATGGCTCTTTTAGAGCGTCCAATCATGTTTTATTTCACTATCAATCTTTAGTATAGAATATTGGATAAAGAAGACAATTTTGATAATGTTTGCTTTATTTTCAATACACACAATATTGGATTTCTCAGTCAATAAACTTATGTTTTATTAATATGAATGACTTAAATGTGTTAATTTTTTATTGATATAAAAATTAATAAATAAATTAAGGTTATTCTAACATCAATTTCTTTTACTAAAACATAACTCAAAATGCAGAAATATTTATTATGCATCTCATTTAATTTTAACATTGCCGTCTACTGGATATATGCCTTCATTATCTATTTTGGATTGTGAAAAGAAAACTAAATGAGAAATGGTAATGTCTATTTATTGTAAACCAACAAAATAAATTCAATATATGCATATGGTCAGGAAATTGGCACTTCCAAGTGTTTCATATCCTGTCTAAGGGTTGATTGAAATGATCTGCATTATTATAGACATAATTGGCCATTTCCTTATTTTTTTTCTTTCATAGAAACATAATAAATTCAATATGATATTTTAATGTAAAAGAGATACATCGTCGATGCCCTTTTATACCACATTTAAAATATTTTTTAGGACCATTTATAAATTATATATTGTTGCTTCTTCTAATTTTCATGTTTGACTTTCTTATTATGACTGACCTCAATCGCGTCTATTTTATCACTTTAATATCATGCTAAATATTCACTTCTGGAAATTATACGAGATTTGTAATTTTCTTCTTTCAACTCGTGGTTTTACGTAGCTACAATAATAGATGATATTAATTTCTGAATATATCATAAAACTTTATTCTCTTTATTGCTACTTCCAGATCAATAAAATGTAAAGAATTTTTTCTTCTATCATGTATTTTTAATCTTTTCACTAATTTTTCGATAAGAGATTCATTATAAATTTATAATCCCGCAGCTTCAAGTGCATTCAAATAATCAAGAAACTCTTTGTGCATCAATAAAAATATCTTGACATTTCATGTGTATTAATCAAGATGTTGCAACTTCAAGTGCATTAATAAAAGTAATATTTCAATTTCGGCCGCATCAATAAAATATGATTAAACTATAAAATAGCAATAGTAGAATAATAGAGAATGAAAAAAAATGAAAAAGACTTTCCTTTTTCCTATATCATGTTTGTGCTTGATGTAGTTATTGCCCGTGCATATTTAGATATGCATTTCACATTTTTCTTGATACGGATGTCAAACCGTTCATGAACTGAAATTCTACATTTACTGAAGCGATAGAGCTTCATACTAATAACATGTTATAAAGTGAGAAAAAAGAGATAGAAATGGAGAGAATAATATTTTTATTCAATTATCTGTTTCTCTTATAATGCAAGTCCCTAATTATAGGGTGAGAAATCCTTGAACTATTAAATAATATAATAAATTATAATCCAACGTATACAAGATAACTAATGATAATACAATGTACAAAGAGAATGTATATAAGATAATTAATAACAATATATGCATGTATACATGTGATAAATTTTGAAGTTCAAGTTCGATGTATGTGGACATCCACAATAATATTATTTATAACTTTCTTTTCCTATTTGTAGCATTTTACTCGCATAATGTACCAGTTATATATCAAAGTCGGTAGTCTCGCCATTCACCATTATAGATACCTGGGCATCTGGTAGGAGAGATGTAAGAAGAATTAGCAACTTAACTCTAGCCCGTGCATCATATTTGGTATTCACTCAAATCAACTTTTGAAGGGGAAAGATGAATAGTTAGACTTAATTATTGATTAAATGGAGAGGACTTTTTTTCGCACTTCGATTTTAAATCCATAGTCTATGTTTTTTTTTTTTTTTTTTTTTTTACAACAGCCACACACATGCACACACACACTAAGAAAATACATTTAATCTTATTTGAAAATTCCTCTAAAAATTTCTCTAAAATTGTGTTGAATACCTGATTCAATCCCCTCACCTGTAGAAAATATGACTAGTATCATAACCACTAAACTCAACTAGTGATGATAATTCATAATCAATGTTTTATTGTGTTTTGTATTTAATCAATAAGTTATGAATCCATTGGCATATGGTTAGACTTAGTATGGACGATTTAAGAAGATATAATTGGGAAAATATATAGTTAGGTTCCATTTGTATACTTGGTGGATTTGGCATATATATCTTTAATCAAACTAATCAGACGGGCTCATCGCACATTTGTATGGTTTGGAAAAGCTTATTCCCCGTATAATTTAGATATTTTATCTATCTTTAGTTTTATCGGTTGTTAGCTTTGTCTGATTCAATGTACCGCTCATCCTAGTGAGTTTTATGGATCTATCATACTATAAGCTTTTCAAGCTCAGACATATGCAAAATCGTTGGGAACACATCTGGAAGAAAGGGAATGAACTTTTCTTTTTTATTTATTTTCTTGGCTTACATGGGTTTGTTGCAATTTGAAATTTTCTGAAAATTATTACGTAATATTTTTGTAATTACTAGCGTTAATTATGCCTGGAAAATTTTCAAATTTTCAAAAGCCAATTTTTTTTTCAGATACCTATTGGCCCAAATTACTGCCGGTAGGATGCATTTACTTGTTTCCCATTAAATTGGGTTACTTTGTCCTAGTTAACATTTTTGTGTGTGTTAAATTGGAGCTTGTTTAACACTATGTTTTTTTCCGTTTTTGTTTTGTTTCTCATATGTCATACAGACGAAACGAGGGATGAAACCCCCAAGTTACCAGAGGACTCATCATGATATCATGTTGATCACTACATCAATGTGAGCAAAAAAAATATGGGCCGGGGCGGAGTCAGGGATAGCCTTCTCCACATCCGACCCGTTTGTTCATGGGGATTTCCCATACCCGTCCCCTTTTTTTTGTGGGGTTTTTTTTCTCCCATCTCCTATCCCCTAGGAATCCACATCTTCACCGGGATCCTCGTCCCTGTCAAATAAAAAAATTAAATAAAATTTAATTTAAAAAAATCCACATAAAAATATTATTTCAAAATATCATACAGCATTCAAGATAACATACAAAATCTAAATTGTCATTCAAAATTTGAAAACATTAGAACAACCAAAAAATACATAAGCATCCAAGCAAAACAAATTACTTGAGTCGCATAGCATAAACTTATTATTAAATTAAACTTAAATTCAAAACAATCAAACACTAAAACATCCAGTTAAGGTACTGGTTGATCAGCTGATCTGTGATTGCTTGTTTCCGCCCATCTATCATAATTAAGTTTGTGATATCCTTTTATTTGTGACTTCCATTATTTATGCAACCGAAATATACTAGAACAAAGTTTACATATATTCAAATAACTTGACATATATGTAATTCGAGTCTCCTCCATATCCACCCCATATCTGACCATGGGTCCCAATCTTTTCCCATCCCCATCCCCACGGGGTCACTAAACGGGAATTTCCCACTCCATTCGGGTTGGATCTCATCAGGTGACGGGTTTTTTCCAACCCATTTACAGTCCTAATAAAACTCAATAAAATATCTATATACAAATGATAACTAAAATACTTAGTTAAGTATTTGAATTTTTCTACTCAGAAAATTTTATCCATTAAATTTGCATTGAGATTTATGTTTTTACAAGTTACAACCCTTTACAAATATCATTTAAAATTTTATGTATATCATGAAAAATACGTATCTTAATGTAAATTCAATAAATAAAATCTTGTAAGTAAAAAAGCTCAAATACTTCGCTAAGTATTTTAATCAACTCTCTGTATGCAAATTAGTTTTATGTTATCTGATAACATGATTCTCAATTAGAGGTACATATTCCTTTTCGTATTTCTATGTATCGTTATTTTCAGAACCAACCCTTTTTTTTCTAAACACAATATCAGGTCTCGAATTAAATTGAATAAAATGGAACATATCAAACCAATAAAACATATTAAAATTTATCATCTTTTCTCATCACTTCACCCTCCTTCCATTTTCTAAGACATTCTAAAACTCTGAATAATACCATAAGTACCATAAATAGTATTGTTAAATTTTGTCGAACAACTGAACATCAAAGCTGATCTTGAAATTCGTATCCAATCCCATCTTCACCTCCAGTCCTTTCCATTGGTATCTCATTTTGTCCACCCCTTTCATTCCCTGCCAAAGTCCTATCACCATATTGGTCTTCTCTCTTTCTATACTCCCCATACAAATATGAGCTCAATCCCCACATGCATAAAATTGTCGCAACGGCTTTCTCTGCACTAAAATTATCCCCAAAAACCACCACCCCGCCAACAACATTTGCTGATACCACTGCGGTCATGCAAACACCACTGTGAAGAGATGAAGTTAAAAATATCAACCCTGCTGTACCCATAAAGCACATCTGCCATGTCACTACGTTAATAACGAGGATTAACCAATACATCACCTTTCCAAGATGCCACTGACCGGTCTCTTTCCATCCTTGGCTTGCAATTATACCTACACCTGACAACAATGTAGCCGCCGCCTCCATTATTAGTTGCACCTCCATGACCATGCGAAAGCCATCAACTCTCCGATACACCAATTCCATCACTGGTAAATACAATGCAAACAAACCAGCTGCACCTAGACTAGCAGCAAATCCAATAAAGTAGTGCTCCCGACTCTCGCCAGAAGGTCTTTCAGAACTCTCACTTGAGTGCAGCGCAATCAACACTGAGCTTAGTGTAAGAAGAACAACAGCATTTGTGTTGGTGAAGGTTAAAGGATGCCGTACCAGAATTGCTGCGAGTATCAAGGTGAACCCTAGCTGAGTGGACAGAAGAAGGGATGATGTCGACACAGGAAGATATGACACCCCCCATGAAAAAAGGAGATTATTGACTCCCAATAAGAGGCCCAAAAAGATACATAGGGAGATCATGCGGGGTGTAAAGTGTGAGAAAGGTCGGTAATTTGAGGAGGTAGGGAAGAAATAGAGAGGGAAAAGGATAAGGGGGAAGCCTATTGACTGTACCAAAGTTGCGATCCATTTGTTTGAACCGCCTTGCGTGAAGTAGAAACGGGACAGGAGACTTGATGCAAGTGAGCCTAGGAAGAGCGCAGCATAGTTGAGTCCAAGGAGGAGAAAATTGCGTTGGTGGTGCGGTGACTCTACTCTCTGGTTTTCTGAAGGGTTTGTTTGTTTCATGCATAGGCTGGCCATGGAAGGAATTTGGAAATTGTAATTGAGAGTGGTGAATTGGCTGTGTAAAGCCCAAATGGGGTGTTTAAATGCACTTGATGGTTAGTATGTGATAATCAGGTTATGATGCGTGTGAGATAACCTGCGCACTTTCCGCTGGGTTAGGATATGTGATAATCAAAGTTAAGAATTACCCAGAAAGACTCAGTTTTTATTTTTATTTTTATGAGAGCTGAAATATGTTAATATTTTCATGTAGAATATAATATACTGAGATGAGAAGTATTATTTGTTTGTAAATATCTTTTTTGTTTATATTTGAATGAAAAGTAAAAGAATGAGTAAAAACAGTCTATCGATATATCATTTTATGTTACTTTCAGTAGTATAATTTGTTTTGCTTACAATGGAAAAATTTAGTTAGAAATATTTTTTTCCGTTAGTCATGACTATTATTCTAATCAAATTGTTGGAAGCAATATATCGACAAATATAGTAGGGGAGTAGGATAATCTTAAGTTTTTCCTCAAGGTTACTAGAAATCTAGAAGCGTGAGGGAGCAAGTACCATACAAAAATGTAACGGTTATCCAAAATTTGTAAAGTAATTGTAGGAAAAAAAAAAGTGAAGTTGAGGAAATGAGTCAAGGCAGTAGGTTAAAGGGTATTGGATAGTCAAAAGACTTCATTTATTTTTTAGAGAAATGTGTTAATATGACCGGAAAATCACATCTAAATCATGACTCTCGTGTAGCACTTTCGTAGATATCTTCTATTTTATCTGTCTGCTGCTCTTTCTTCTCCAACATGACGGCTATATACTATTATATTATATTTATATATATATATATATATATATATATATATATATATATAATTTTATATGTAAATTTTATATTGTTATATCATATATATATTGTTTTTATTAGATTATAGTATTATTTGAGTAAATGATATATATGTATACTGTTATGGGCGTGATAGGAGTGTTGCACGATGAAGAAAGGTGATTAAGGAGTGATAATGAGAGCCATCGTGACTAATACGTGATTAAGACCGGCTGACGTTAGCCGACGCCAGCCAACGTGACACCAGCGTGCTCTAAGCTCGGCGTGTTCTATCAGGTCTCTATTTTTTAACCTAAGGTCAAGAAAAATTATAGGGTATAATGACTAGCTCCTCACTTTCATTCACGACTTGCCTGCTTTAACATTTGTGTGCATAAAAAAATTCTTTATTTAACACTAGTCGAATTTTTTTTCCCATCCTCACTTATTATAGACACATGGCAAACATGAACTTTTTTTTCTCAACGACATTTAATATTTTTCTTATTTACCATCTGTCATAGACATGGGGGGTTTGTGGGGGACATGAAGTGAGAGGGACAAATTAGCTTACCAAAATTATAAAGAGAAGAACTAAATATATAGAATTAAAAAAAAAATTGGTCAGCACTCAGCTCATTAGTTTTTGAAGGTAACTGAACCTTCAAAAATAAAGATAATAGGACCCAAAAAAAATTATGGAATGATTCCTCAAATAATATTGAGGTTACAGCTGAAGGGAGTTCAAGATGGCGAAAGTGAACCATGAGAGGGTTGAGCTAGCAAAATTTAACCCGAATCTGAATGACCCGTAATCCGAACTCAAATGACCTGTCCGATTACCCGAAAATGAATGGTCCGAACTTATATATATTGAATAAATGGTTGCAAAACTATTAATTTCATTGTTATGCTAATATTATATATTATTTTATAATAATTTATTCTGTTTTTATAAAGTCAATATATTCTTTTACAAAGTTATATATATTTTTTATGATATGTTTGCTATGTTGCACGAATGCGAATACGGATATCGTATCCGATACGATATAGATATGGCAAATCTCAAGAAAATATAGGATACATATACGGCAATTTTATATATTCTTTTATTATTTATTAATTTATATTATACATTTAATTAATTTATACATAATTAAATATTATAATTTGATGTAGGAGATACTAAATTTTTTTTATAGAAATATTTTGATGCATAATATTTATTTGTGATCGTTATTTAAATAATTAGATGTCTTAATCTTATTTTATTAATTTTATATTTGTTATCATATATTTTAAAAATATATATTCTTACGTTAGAAGTATCTGATGCGGATATGGGAAGTATCGTGAAGTATCCATTATTATTTTAGGATATACCACGTGGCGTGTTTGATACGATATCTAAGTATTCGATATGGTATCTGATACGATACGACATGATTTTTGAAGTATCCGCATGACATAGTACGTCTGTATTAGTTTCTGAGATATAAATATTAATTGATAATTTTATAAACCTATGAATTAATAATCAAACACATGGGAAAAGACCAAGGCTAACGACTAGCTAGCATGGCACATTATCCAAAATGAATCAAAAGTAAAACATAAATTTGTCTAACTAAATATATTGTCTTGATCGACCTAAAAGATTAAACCACAATCCATAATATATACTAGAACAATCTAAAATACTAAGCTAAAATATCCAAAATTTAGACATGAATGACTTGTAACTAAATTGAACACAGACCTGAATTACTCAGAAGTTAAACTTAAATATTTCATGATCAGATTGTAAACATATCTGAACTGTTTGAAATATAGACCATAAGGATCTGAAACCAAAATGATTCGTAACTCGAAATGAGCAGACCCAATCCGCTCATTGCCACCCCTTGGGGGGGAGGGACATACTTCTGTTCACAAATATTTGAATAAATCCGTTAAGTATTTGAATGAATCCGTTCAAGGTCAAGAATCGAATTAATGCACGAGATGAATTATTTTGGAAACAAGGTCACTAATAGATATGCAATTTGAATGAAACAAACAGCTCTTCAAAGTATCTTCTACCCCTATCCCATTCCTCGCATTCAATAGGAAGAATAATTTTGAATAAATTAAAATAAGAGAAGAAAGATATTTGGATAAATTTTATTTAATATTACTCAACTTTAAAAAATGACTAAATAAGTAGCTCAACTTTCAATTATCTCGTAGAAGTTACTAAACTTTCAAAAATTATCATATAAGTCATCAAACTTTCAATTGTCCCCTCTATGTCACTCAACTTTTAAAAAATGAACAAATAAGTCACCCGGTTAATTAAAATTTGAGTGACCTATTTGATTATTTTTGAAAATTGAGTGACCTATAACGGACAATTGAAAGTTGACTTATTTGATAATTTTTGAAAGTTGGAATGATCTGTAGAGGACAATTGGAAGTTGAGTGACTTATTTAGTCATTTTTGAAAGTTACGTAACTTATGATGAAATTTATTCATGATATTTATATTGTTTGGGCTGAGATGAAATATGGGTCATTTTGGGTTCCAGCATGTTTAAAAAGATGAATTTAGATAAAAAGATAGGCTACATAAATACACTCAGATTTTTGGCATGTTTTTTTGATGTTCAGTTTTTTTTCCATGCATTTAATCTCTGGTTTCTATATTAATAGAAATTAAGTATTGTAAATAATTTGTTCATATGGAAAAAAATATAGTTTGCATTTGGAAGGGGGACAAAATAGCCCTCACCAAATTTTCTCTAAAAGAAAATATATCTATGTTGTTGCATGAAGTTAATTAGATAGTCTTGTTGTTTTTCAACTGGAAAATTGCACAATTTATTCTCTCTCTGCACTTTCACCCTAATTTGGGAGATCGGTGCTCCTCTTCGGAATCGTAATTTTCATATAGATGATAAACAAATAATTATAATATTATATTTATAAGAGAAATAATTACAATTATTTTTATTGATTAATCTAAAAATATAATTTTTATTGATTGTAGTCCATATGTTTTTTTCTTTCAGGTTTGAAATAGTAGTCTAAATTTTATAGCTGTGTGACTAGTGTTGTTTGCGAATTTCTGTTCTTAATTCTTACATGTAAATGAGAAACTATTCAGTATTCATTACAATATTAATATAAGACTATAACTGCAAAATATTAGTATGGCATATTAGAGGAATTGTACTTTTACTTGAGTTTTAAAAATAATAAATTTCATATTAGAGTAATGTGATTGCTAATTCCACCGTCTGATTTTGATTTTATCGGAGATTAACCCTTAATTAATCTCACCGCCTGCCTCCATCTGATCCCCCTCGGCCAAATACGCCTCTCTCTCCACTTTCCAATTCCATTCGTGCAACTCCTCTCTCCATCTCAATTAAGACGCCTCTCTCTCTCTCTCTCTCTCTCCCCTCTCTCTCTCTCCAATCAGGTCAAAGCGTCACCCAGATGTGATGTATCTCTATCGTATCATCCCTGTCGCACTCCATCCAGTTTCGATCGGCGGCAGTCCAACCGGAATATTTGACGGCGGCTGTTAAACGATCTGGTATTTACTGTTTTCTTCGTTCTTCTTGCTGCAATAATATAATTACCAATTACGAATTTCTTTCTCCACACATAATATTTCTTTCATGTATGGATTTGGGTTAATGTCATAAGAAAAACCGAAACTGGCTGCTTCCATAACAGCATGCATGACTCCTCACTTAATACGTATGCCTTATTTTTACCAAACCACATACCAATTCCATTTATACCATACCCACTCTTGTTGCAATAAAACCCAAAAGAAAACGAAAAAGAAAAACTGCCCCATCAATCAAATTGAATAAATCCCCAAATTCAGTTCTCTCTCGGCTTAATTAAATCCTATTTCTTCTGCATAAATTCTCAATTTAAGCCATTAATACTGGTTATAAGTTTCACTATTTTCATATCGATGGTTACTTTCTTCTCTCTTGACCTCCCATTTCGCATTTAACCCTTTCTAAGCCATCAGAGAAAGAGAAGAAGAAGAAGCAAGGACCCGACTTGTTTCGCCACCATGAAAAGGGCAAAGAGTGGCGAATCCCTGATGGGCAAGAAATTTCGGATTACGCCAACTAATTTTCTAATTATAGCCGCTTCTTTATACCTTCTGTACACTTCTTTCAAGCTCCATAGGTTCTTCTCTCACACCCCTTCCCATTCTTCTCTAAACCACTTAATACACCACGATCAGAGCCTCAATGCGGAGTTAAACCAACAAAATCCATTAACCGCTCGAAGGCGCCCTGATGGTTACGGGCGCATAACGGGTGAAGTTCTGAAACGATACGCCCTGTCAAGGGCGAAGAGCTGGACCCGAACCGGTAATTTTTCTGAACTCGAGAGGATCGCTCAGGACGCCTGGATGCTGGGGCATAAAGCATGGGACGAGGCGGTGAGTTACGGTGTGAGAAACGGGTCAGAGATGACAGATTTGAACCCGGTAAAGGAAAAAATGGACCCGTGCCCGCTTTCAGTCGAGTTGAACGGAGGAGGAGAAGAAGGTGAGGTGGGGAAGAACGGGGAAAGAGTTGTTCTTTTGCCTTGCGGCCTTGCTGTTGGTTCATCTATTACCATCATAGGTACTAATTCAATTTCAAATTCCAAACTCTTAACTTCAAAACTCATTTTAAATTTTAAATTTCAAATTTCAAATTTAATTTTACTAACAGGCACGCCACAGAGCGCACATGAGGAATTCATACAACAGCTGGCGAAAATGCGGGACGGAAACGGCACGGTGTTGGTTTCCCAGTTTGTGGTGGAATTACAAGGGTTAAAAGCTGTAGATGGAGAAGAGCCCCCTAAAATATTGCATTTAAATCCGAGAATCAAAGGCGATTGGAGCGAGAAGCCGGTTATTGAACACAACACTTGCTATAGGATGTCTTGGGGCAAAGCCATGAGGTGTACTGGCCTTCCTTCAAAGGACATTGAAGAGACCGGTAAGTATTATTTAATTTTTCTATCCCATAATTCATTCATTCATTATTCTCAAACTCATTTTCAAAAAACTAACCATAAATCCTATCCTTTAACGCAGTGGACGGGTTTGTGAAATGCGAGAAGTGGGAGCAGGGCGAGTCAGGCGGGGCTGAGTCGGATGAGTCGGAGAGCGGCAGCACGAGCTGGCTGAACCGTTTCATCGGCCGGGCCAAGAAGCCGGCGATGACCTGGCCCTTCCCCCTCTCCGAGGACCGCATGTTCGTCCTCACCGTCCAGGCTGGCGTCGAGGGGTATCACATCACCATCGGGGGCCGACACGTGTCGTCTTTCCCCTATCGCACCGTAATTCATTCTTTCTGTCTTTCTGTCTTTTTTACTTTTTATTATCTCTTGATTGATTTTCTTACTTCGAGATATGTATATGTTGTCATTCGTGTGAATGTACCTCCCTGATTCAGGTAGTTAACAAATCCAACAAAAAGTTTAAATAACTTAACGGAAAATTAAAGCCAATGAAACCCTGTACTTCAATTGCAATTTAGTCCATGTACTCTGTACAATTGTGCACAGTTAGTCCCTATACTAACGGTGCATTTATCCCAAAATTATACGGGCATTAGATAACCAATTCCCCCCTTGATTTAGGGCTTCACGTTGGAAGAAGCAACAGGGCTGGTAATAAAAGGGGACGTAAGGATCCAATCGGTGTTCGCCACCTCGCTCCCACGGACCCATCCGAGCTTCTCTCTCCAGCAAGTGTTGGAAAAGGACGAAAAATGGCGGGCCCGCCCCCTGCCCAAACTGCCAGCTCAGCTCTTCATCGGGATTCTCTCGGCCACCAATCATTTCGCGGAAAGAATGGCCATAAGGAAGACTTGGATGCAGTATCAAGATGTTCTCGCTGGGAATGCGGTCGCCAGATTTTTCGTTGCGTTGGTGAGTTTTTGTTGTATTGTTGCCTTTTAGGAGTTCTTTCAAGATGTGTAATGTTGAGTTTGTCCGTTTTATTAAATATTTGCCTTTTAGGATTGGAAAATGTCCAATTGGTCCTTTGAAGATGTGTAACGTTGAATTGTCTGCTTTATTGAATATTTGTTATTTGGGATGAGTTGAATATGAGAAATTACATATATAACCTCCCATAAATGCAAAATAATCTAGCTTACCCTTCTGAAACTCGAAAGATGTTGAATTTGTGGAGACACCTAATGAAACTCAGTATTTGTTTAAGTTTATCAAATATTTGAAGTTTTAGATGCTTAAATTTGGCATTTTGAGTTTTTCGTGGTTTTTTTAATGAAATGCAGACATTCGTGATCCTATATGAAATTACTATCTTATATTGATTACAATTTTCTGAAAATTGCAGAGTCCAAGGAAAGAAGTAAATGCAGCTATGAAGAAAGAGGCGGAATATTTCGGGGACATAATTATGCTCCCATTTTTGGACCGATATGATTTAGTTGTTCTCAAAACCTTCGCCATATGTGAATATGGAGTAAGTTAAGCTCTATTAGTAAATAATTAATTAACTATATACAAATAATTAACTATTTAATTAAATAATTTTAATTTTTGTGTGTTGTAGGTTCAAAATGTTACGGCTCAATACGTGATGAAATGCGATGACGATACATTTGTGAGAGTAGATGTGGTGTTAAAAGAAATTAATATAATGGGCCAAAGTAGGCCCATTTATATGGGAAATTTGAATCTCTTGCACAGACCTTTAAGAAGTGGTAAATGGTCGGTTACTTATGAGGTACTAATCTTCCTTTTCACAGTTTTGCATAGATACCCCTGTAAAATTTGTCCTTTTTTGCTTAAAATTTTGACTTTTGAGTTATTTCTACAGGAATGGCCTGAGGAGTTATATCCACCTTATGCGAATGGACCTGGATATGTTATTTCTAGAGATATTGCAAAACATATTGTTTCCCAGCATAATAATCACTCTCTAAGGGTCAGTAAAATTTTCATAACTTACAAAAAAGAAAAAAAGAAACAATTTTATAAATCTCCATTAATTTATTCAATAATGCTAAAAACGTAGAATCCAACACTAGAACTCGCCCTAGAAAACTTATATAATAATTTATATAATTTTATTAATAAAATTTATATAGCCCTAAAAAATTAATATAAAAAATTTCATAACTTACGAAAGGAAAAAATCAAGCTTATAGATCTCCATTTACATTGTTGGATTGTAGCATTATTTTAACTAATAAATTAATAATTTCATGATGTGCAGTTGTTTAAGATGGAGGATGTGAGCATGGGGATGTGGGTGGAGGAATTCAACGCCACGTCAGCATCAGGCGTGGAGTACTTGCACAGCTGGAAATTCTGCCAATACGGTTGTGTGGAGAATTACTTCACTGCCCATTATCAGTCCCCCAGACAGATGATCTGCCTCTGGGACCACTTGCAACGCGGAAGGCCGCAGTGTTGCAGCTACAGATGATCCTGAGGTTTTATTTTCCTTTTGTTTAGGAGCATATTTTCATGCTTGCCTCCGGAAAATGTCGAAATGGGAGGTGTTTGAGAATCTTTTGGAAGGGTGTGTGTGTCAATATATGTGATTTTTTTTTATATTTCTTGTAGGGGTATGCATGATATTTTTGAGATTTTGGAAGGGTGGCTGTGAAATTGTTGCCCCTTGTTTAGGAGGGTTTAGAAGTGGATGAGTAAATTAGGGATTCATTCAATTTGTTTTTCTTATATAGTTCATTCTATTTGCTATAAGGAATTTGCACGAGTGTATAAATGCAATTTTATCTTTGAATTTTTTTTATATATTGTCACACTGAATTTTGTAAGAATATAATCGTTTAGCAGATTTTTGAATTGAAATCAAGGGTTTAATATAAAATAATACACTTTTTATAAAACGTGGTTGCATTAGTTATGTCATATTTATGACGGGACAATTTTTCTTTTTTTTTTTTTTTTTTTTTGTATTTTTTACGCCCACATGGTGAAATTAAGATAATTTGAATGAATCTTTGAAGACTAAATGAAATAAAATAAGATCTAACGGAGTAAGAAAAGGATTAAGTTCACATTTGACAAGATTTATGCGCCCCATTATCCACTGTTTGACTTGGAACTATTCCTTTTATTTATATTTTAAATGCTTCAAAGATTAGATAGAAAAAGTAAGTTAGGGACATGATGTTCACACATAATCATTGCATAATGTTCGATATGTCTAATGTACGATTTTAGTATATATTATATCATTTTTATCAATGCATATACCATGATATAATGATTTAAACATGATGTATTTTATACAAAGGAGAACTATTGATTCTTTTTTGTTGGATTTTATTGATTATGCACTCGAACCATAATAATAACAGTAACAAATTCCAAAAAAAAAATGAAATTAGATCCTAAAGGGAAAAAAGTTAAATAAGCTAATACATATGTTTTATTGAGTTTAAAAAAAGCCTTGCACAGCTGATGTGCTTACGTTTTCATGCAATATCACATCTAAAAAAAAATAACACAAATATATTGTAACATGGTGAAACATGGTCAAAGTCCGGTAAAAGGTCATAGACAGTTTAGTTGGTTAAAACATTTGCACGACTACTAAGAGATTATAGGTTCAATTTTCAGCAAACGTAATATAGCACATATTATTAATAAGATATAAAGCTTAAAAATTTCAAACCCTCACAATGTACCACGTAAGCTCTTTATTTATCAACCCTTGGATGAAATAAGAATAAGATTGAAAGATAATTTTAGAGATTTTCATATTAACCCTTCTAAAACTTCAACATATCATATTTACCTCTCTAAATATAAAAAAATTAAGCTCATTATTTATAAATCTTTGGATGAAAATAAGAACGATTTTGGTTCATTGGATTAAAAGATATAATTTTAGAGATTTTCATATTTATCCTTCTAAAACTTCAACATAACATATTTTCCCCTCTAAATATTAAAAAAAGATATATAGAATTCACCCTTCAAAAAACTATAATATATCATATTTACTACTCTAAAATGCAAAAATCATATTTATTCTTCTAAATTCTAAAGTATATCATATTTACTCTTTTAAATCTTTTTATGGACAAAATTTGAAAACATGAATATGACACATTTTAGATTTTGGAAAGATAAATGTGACTTTTGAAAAATAAAATTTAGTCAAGATTTTTGAAATTTTAAAATGATAAATATGATAGAGAAATTATATCCACGTCCGGCTTATTCGGCTTCTAAACGCAAACCCATGTTATTAATAGGTTACAATTCTTAAAAATTTCCTCTCATCTCATTAAGCCAGATAGACATTTAATGTTGACCTCTAAATTGGATTATCTAAAGGCTAAGCTTTAGTCATGTGTCATATAAGTCAAGTTTTTTTTTTTTAATTTAAGATTTAACTCATGCACATGTAAGAGTGTAAACAGGCAAGATATTATCCGACCGACCCGTATCTACATCCCGGATACGGATAATTTTTTTATTATGAAGTATCCATTTTCAGAATTTCATTCTATATAGAATACATATATTTATACAGATACATATACGGATATCTTAACTTTTTTTATCATATTCGGATACGGATTATCCATATTCATGTTAATATTTTATACATGTAAGGGTTTAAATGGAAAGAATATTATCCAACCGCCCCGTATTCATATCCGCCAAAAAATCGTATCCAAACCAAAATTATCTGTATCCGGCCGGATACAGTTACTAATAGGTTATGATTCTAAAAAAATTCATCTCATCTCATTAAGCCACATAGGCATTCGATATTGAAAATTAGATTAAATCATCTAAAGGTTAAGCTTTAGCCATATGTCATATGCCAAGATTTTCTTTAAAAAAAAATCGATATTTAACTAATGTACATGTAAAAGTGTAAACGAGAAAGAGATAATCCGACTGACCCGTATCTGTATCCGTAAAAAATTTGTATATGAATCAAAATTATCCCTATCTGGCCAGATACGGATGCAGATTTGGTTATCGATCTGGCACCCGGATATGGATAATTTGTTATTATGATAGTATCCGTTTTCGGATATTTCGCTCTATATAGAATACATATATTTTTACGAATACATGTATGAATACATTTTTTTAATCATATTCGGATACGGTTATTATCCATATCTATGTTAATACTTTATACATGTAAGGGTGTAAATGGAAATAATATTATCCGACCTATCCGTATCCATATCCGTATAAAAATTGTATCAAAATCAAAATTATCCATATCCGGCTAGATACAGATACACATTCTGATAATTTTATTCAGACACGAATTTAGTTATCTATTTGGCTCTCGGATACAGATATAAATAATATTTGTATCCGAATAATTTGTTATTCGGATAGTATCCGTTTTCAGTTTTTTTACTATATATATATATATATATATATTAATACTTGTATGGATATTTTGATTTTTTTACCCTGTTCGAATACGGATATTATCCAAATCCATATTAATATTTTGTTGCTAATTCTTTTAAATTTTTCTTAAAAGTTATTATAATTGATTAACTTTGTTGTCACAAATAGTTAAGAGTTTAAAAAAATAATATGAATACATATCCGTTTAAATATCCGAAATGAATCAGTATTTGTATTTATATAACAATATCCAAATTGTGTTTGTATCCGTATAAATATATGAACTGAATTTGTAACTGAAGTTATCTACATTTACATTCGCATCATTACTATTTTGAATCTTTGTCGAGAATGTACTTATGAGTTTTCTTTATTGTGTTTATAGTATATTTTGACGTAACTATAGTATGTATTTTTAACTAAATTAGTATTACGTTATGCAATAATACTAATTTTTATTATATTTTAATACAAATATTGCTATTATCTTAATTATGTTTAAATTACTTTTTAAGTAATATTATAGAAATTTCGCGCAACGCATGAAGGATTTTCTAGTTTAGCAAAGTTTTTCAACTTAATGGGTTGAACATAAAAGAAAAAATAAGTAAATAAAAAAAAATCGCACAAGATGATTGTACGGGAAATCAAGGAATTAGCTGGTTGGTGGTTGGAATATCTATAGAAGATGTTGATCTTGTGATAGGAACTTTTATTTCTTGTTTTTTTCCTTTTCTCATGTGTATAACTGTCATTATATGTATATCCAAAACTTTTAGTTTTTTATGAAAAGAGCAAAACAGATAATCGCCTGAACCTCCTTCAAAAATAAAATAAAATAAAATAAAAAAACCATTGTAAAAGCCAAATCCTAGCTCCTCCAATAGCTCTCATCCTATTTATCAACCTTGCTACACCAAGTCATTTCTCTCTTTCTCGCTCTCCCTTTCTCTCGCTCTATATCCCTATATGTTTCCTGAGCATCGCCACACCTCAAAAAAACTTCGTCGTACATCACCTCTCCACAAAAGCATCAAACATCTTGCACCAACCAAACTCACAAAACCTTTCACGATATGGGTGATTCGTCGTGTCACAATCCTGAGCACTACCTCATGATGTCAGATTAGCTCCACGAAACACCAACTCAAGGGCCTAAACGAGATGTCTCATCTGTCAAGACAATTATTCACAGGACTGGGGATCTGAGTCTGTATCTTGACACGTTAGCAATGTTCTAAAATGCAGTCCAGGCGGCCGCCTGGGCGCCGCCCAGGCGCTAGGCGGGAGCAAAACGCCTAGAAATTATGCTAGTCGGCCTTCTGTGCGTTTTGTCCGCCCAGCGACCGCCCAGACCCGCCCAGCCCGCCTAAAAAAACCCATTTTGTGTGTCGTCCCGGCCCAATTTAAGCAACTTTGTAACGGTTCTTACCTAAAAACCGTTACTAATTACACTATTAGTAACAGTTTTTCTGAAAGAACCGTTACAGAATTGTAAAAAAAAAATTAAAAAAAAAAATCTGTAACGATTTATTATAAACCGTTACAGATTGTGAACTATTTATGCATATTTGTAACGGTTCTTTAATAAAAACCGTTACAGAATTGTAAAAAAAAAAAATCTATTTATGCATATTTGTAACGGTTCTTTAATAAAAACCGTTACTAATTACACTATTAGTAACGGTTTTCATGAAAGAACCGTTACAGAATATGCACACAATCTGTAACGGTTTATAATAAACCGTTACAGATTTTGGACAATTCTGTAACGGTTCTTTCATGAAAACCGTTACTAATAGTGTAATTAGTAACGGCTTTTATGAATTAACCGTTACAAATTTGCTTAAATACCCACACATTCTGTAACGGTTTAAAAAAAAAAAACTTCCGCCCCTCTGTTTCTCTTCTCTTCCGCCAACTCTCTGTCTCTGTTCCTATCTTCCGCGGCTCCGCCCCTCCTCTGTCTCTCTTCCGCCTGACCGCCGCCACCGCCACCGCCGCCGCGTCCAACTCCTCCGCCAATCACCTCTAGTCGCCGGCCCTCATCTCCACTCCATCTGCCACCCTCAAAAGGTAAGTCAGCTCCATTTTTTATGTTTACGTATTTGATATTATTAATTTATATAGCTAGATGGTGGAGCACTTAAGGAGCTGAGACGCCCAATTTGCGGTTTATGGCGATACGGATTCTTTCCTTGACAACTAGTTCATCTGGATGTGAGCGGAATTGGAGTACTTTTGAAGGAGTATGAATTTATCTATTTCATTATCTATTTCCAATTTAAAAAAATGTCATGTAAAATAATTTTTTTTTTAATGTTGATTAGATTCACACAAAAAAGAGAAATAGGTTAGAGTCGGAAAGATTGAGCAACTTGGTGTATGTTCAATTTAATTCGTTATTATTAAACAAGCCAAAGAAAAAGAATGATACGATGGAAGATGTGCTTGTAACTGAAGGTTGTGGCACTGCTCAACATTGGTTAGTTCCCGGACTTGACGAAAATTATAATGAGACTGAAACTAGTAGGAGGGAGATTAATGATGAAGAATTTGATAAGAGTGATTCTGAAGTAGAGATGAACAAAGATGAGTTTGATTTTGACGCAGATGAAGTTAGGGTTTCATAAAATGTACCCACTTCAACAACTATTGAGAATGAGCATGATTTTTAAGTTAAGTTTCTTACTTTTTATGTGTTGTTTTATTATTCGGATTGTATTGGATATTTTAGTATGTTTGTTTCATTATTTGGACTATATTTTGTGGTTTGTCTGGATGTTGTGTTAATGTTATGTCGTGTCGAGTACTTCGGTTTGGATTTTATTTGAATGTTGCATTAATGTTATGTCATGTTGAGAACTTCATTTTGAATTTTGTTTGGATATTGTGTTAATGTTAAGTCGTGAATTTTATTTTGCATTTTATTTGTATATTTTATATGTTGTGTTAATGTTATTAAATATAGTATAAATAATTCAACGCAAAAATTATATATAATATATAAAAATATTAAAAAATATAAATCTGCCTAGGTCCGATTAATCTCCGATTAATCCTCGATAGTCCCGACCGCCCGACTAGCGCCTAGCGCATTCTGTAACATTGCACGTTAGATGATAATTTACATCATGAGATTATCAAGTATGGAGAGTTTGTGGAGGTGACCTATGATGCGTTTGATTTCAATTCATATTCAAATTTTTGTGGCAGTTGCCTGTATGGCATGGATTGCATGTTTGATAAGCTGGTATCAAGAGGTTAACACTCAACTAGATGCCTTAACATTGTTTTATTTGGTATATTTTTTTGAAGGAATGGATATATCGTAACAAAGTACTTATATGCTATGTCACGCCTGAATCTGCCACGCTGGATAGAAAAGTCATACCATCCTAATGCCTGCAACTATGAGTCAAACTGGATGGTCTATGTTGCTGTGATGCTGAGTCCAAACGACTCGGATGTTGTGACGTGTTGGTAGCATGGCGATGTACTATCGCCATAGATGAGTGGCTTACGGACACGGACCTCCGTTTCAAGCATCTCGGGGAGGATATAAAGGTAGTAATTATTAGTCTAATATGTTTGTCAGTTCGGTTCAAAGATATAGCAAATTTGTATGTAAATCGTAACTCAACAAAAATGGACATCATTTTCTTAAATGGCCCACAATTTAAAATTATAACAAACACTCAATGGCCTAGCTCCACCTATATACAACCCATCACACAACAGCCCAATCCTCTAACTGACCTGAAGAATAAGGCGGTGGGATTATTATTAGTTTCATCCAACCGGAGCAAAAAGCGTTGGTTACTATAGCTGACACGTGTGTTCTCCTATATAATACTACTACAATATTTTAAGAAACCAAATCGTAGTGATGGGACTTTTTGCTCCTTACACGAAGGTGTCCAGTTCGATGCTTCTTTCATAGTTTTCTTAATACGTTTTATCTAAATAAAAAATAGGAGTGACCATGTCAGTATATAAAAACTGAAAAAAAAAAAAAAAAAAAAAATATATATATATATATATATATATATATATATATATATATATA
Organism: Juncus inflexus; assembly: GCA_024447665.1. Classification (NCBI taxonomy): domain Eukaryota; kingdom Viridiplantae; phylum Streptophyta; class Magnoliopsida; order Poales; family Juncaceae; genus Juncus; species Juncus inflexus. Next base: position 4,048,972 of record JAJHPC010000018.1, read on the forward strand.
TATATATATATATATATATATAAACAGTATATAAAAAATTTATTCGATAAAATAGTATATGTTTTAAAAATAAAAATATTATATAAAAACATATAAACCGAAAACAAACAAGTATATAAAAATTTATTCGGTAAAACAGTGTATATTTTAAAAAATAAAAACAGTATATAGCGTATATTGAAACGCATAAAAATAATATATAATTTCAATCTGTCACTATATGATTTGCCTAAAAAATATGGCTATATGCTACAATCACATGTCTCCACTTAACATTTATCTTCTATGGAGCTCACATGTATATGTCCAATAAAAATAGTCAGATGAATTCTTTGAAAATCTTCTTTCTATTTTTCCGTTTTTCCCCTGTCTAGACATCTTTGTTGTTGTTCTGACAAATAGCACAAAAATATTTAGATATTTTACTCACGAGATATTCGACACTAGTAATTAATGATATGTTTCTCTCTCTTATTTCTTTTCAATTATTCTTTTGTAGAAAAATAAAAAATAAGGATGAAAAACCGCCGATTCTTAATAATAATTTCATGAAATCATATATTTAAAATGTGAAGAAAATTATGCTCATTTTTCTCTATCTAAAGAGATTCATCTTCCATATCTTTTTTTCATTATTCGTTTTTTCCATCTCTCTTGTCATGCGTAAATGATTTCACAAAAAAAATTATTTTCTATCTTATTTATTTAAAAAAAATTATTTTCTTTTAGGTTGAATATTTAATAATTAAATAAATTAAAAAAAGTATGATTAGAATAAGGGCATTGTAGTAATTAGGTATTATTTATATATTTTTAAACTAACTTGCTACTCCATAGATGTTGCCGAACGATTGCACAATAAAATGGAATAACTACTCTTCCACTATTTCACATTTCACCGAAGAAAATTAACACTCAAGAAAGATTAAAATATAATATGATTTCTATGAATTAAAAAAAAATATATCCGAAACGGAGCAGGTAACTCTTAGTTATTCAATAATACTCAAGGGGCTTTAGTGGCACCAGCTGGAATTGGTGGAAGATGGATTGGAAAGATGAAAGTATGCCACGGCGCAATGGATACTTTCTCTTCATCTCCTTCAATTATGCCGCCACCACTATTATCTACTGATTTATAAAAATTCTATTTAGCATAAATGAAAAATATCTAGAAAATTAATTTCAAGAAAACGAAAGGACAAGAATTTACTAGCTTACCGATTGCACCACTATTATCTACTGATAATTTCTAGCATTTACCGACAAGGATAATACTCAAGGGGATTTAGTGGCACCATCTGGAATTGGGGGAAGATGGATTGGAAAGATGAAAGTATGCCTCGGCGCAATGGATAGTTTCTCTTCATCTCCTTCAATTATGCCGCCACCACTATTATCTACTGATTTATAAAAATTATATTCAGCATAAATGAAAAATATCTAGAAAATTAATTTCAAGAAAACGAAAGGACAAGAATTTACTAGCTTACCGATTGCACCTCTATTATCTACTGATAATTTCTAGATTTTATATTAAGTTTTTAAGGTTCATTTATCAATGCAATGTTGGCTTCGTATTTATATATTTTTATACTTGGAAGATTTTCTAGTTTGAAGAGTATATTCCATAGGCTGTGCCTATGAATGCTAACATCTTTTAGGACAACAATTATGTGCCCAATATATGGAAGCAAATATCATTTAGGACAACAATCTTTTTATGAGCTCAATGCATAATTGTCGTCCTAAAGATATTTGCTTCTGTAGACACAGCCTATGAGATATATTCTTCAAAATTGAAAATGTACAACTGTACATATATACACAACAAGCCGATATTGCAATGATCAATGAACCTTGAGAACTAAATATAAAATCTAGAAATCAAGAAAGCAACAATGTTTTCTAAGGTAGTTGTCATGTTAGTCATCCTCTTCGTTGTTGTCCTATCAATCGTTGAAACAAGGCATGTACAAGGAGGACCACCTACAAACAAACTTGTTACTCCCATAACACTAGGTAAGCCCTTCTTGTTCTTCTTCTTTCCTTGAGACCTTTTAGATAATTATTTCTCCATTTGATGGAGGTGCAATTAATCTATGTGAATCAGGAAACAAAAAAGTGACCATGACAACCATACAAACAACTCCTGCTGCAGTGGGTAAGCTTTTAAATACGCTACTACAAAAATCATGTTTAACACCGGTTTAAATTGTTAATACCACCGGTTTAAACCGTTCTAAAACACATCACCCATCGGTTTCAAAACTGGTGTAAATCCGGTGCTAAGGCATCCGTGGTAAGCAATTCTACCACCAGGTTTGAAGCCGGTGGTTAAATGCGTAAACTGGTTTCCTACACCAGATATCACCGTGCTAAAGCACACAATAAATTAAAAAATAATAAAAAGATTTATTAATATCCATCTTTTTATATATGAAATTTTCTTGTTTTTATAAACATTTATTTTTCGAGTTTTACAAGCATTTAATAATCAAAGTAGATACTACATCATAATAGATCATAACAAAAAAAATATTATAATATATCAAAATCCATTACAACAAAATAATATAATATAAACAATACAACTATACCAAATAAATCTGAATTTTAGTTATTTTTTTTATTTAACTAAGCATTAAAATCCACTTGAAACTTGATTTATTCAATCCAAGAGCCATATAATGGAATAGACCACCTGAAAGAAAAAAAAACACTAAAATCTTTTAGTTTCTTTTATGATTAATGATAAGGTTATGTATTCAAATTAATAACTATAAGATAAATGCTCTCCCCAAATGACAAAGAACAAGTCAATAGAAGAGAAATAGAAGCTGCAGAGTAGAAAAATGAAAGAAATCTTCATATTAGTCATATCATAATTAAATAAAATAATGATATAATATGATACCTTCATGTTAGAGGTGTGAAATCAGCCAGTACTTTAGATTACACATTCTTCTCAAGTTATACATGCTTCATATTGAAGCTCAAGCTGCAATATTAAAAAACAAAAAAGAAGTTAGTAAAAAGGGGATATTTGTTAAATAACAAAATTGGAAATATTTTATTTTTGTAAATATTTAGGGTTGATAGAATAAAATTATAAAATAACATACCCACAAGCACATCAATTCCAGTTAATTTTGATTCAATTTTTCGATTCTTTAGACATTGCTGTAAATTTAAAATAGAAGTAAAAAAATTGGTTTAAATAAGAATAGGATGAAATAATTGGAAATAGTTAAATTTTGATACTTGATGAATTTTGAATAGAAAGCAATAATATAAATTAAAGAACTTTGACATAGATTAAGGCACATATAAGAGGCAATATTCATAAGAATTGCAACACTGTGATTCAACATTGCAACCTAAATTTTTATAACACACTTTGTTCAATTTTAAAATTATGCTTTTAAAATTTTCATTTGATGATTCATTTTTCATAAAATAGAAAAAGTAAAATGTAAGAAAAATACTCACTGGAAAAACATTGCTGATAATTATCAGCGGCGGTAATTGAAGGAGACGAAAGAGAATGAGAGGAGTGACTTTGGTGGAAGAAGATGGAGGGTGGACTAGGGTCCAGAGAAACCACCGTAACCCTACCCCTTACAACCCCTATAAGCCCCTTAAACCCTTTAAACCTTCTGTATTGCAAAGGCTTCACTTCCCTCCTAAATCACACCCCTCTCACTCTTACAAACCCACCGCACACCATATCAGACCAAGACACACCTCAACCATGCAAGCTTCTCTTGCAAAACCAAAGCGCACTGGAGCCCATCCCTCCTTTTCTCAACCTAGGACTAGAGCCTTCCATCAGAGAGCACCACCTCTATCTCACTCAACCATGTCCCTCCCTTCTCAACCGACGCATGGTCTGATTAGAGCAGATAGAGACTTCCCCAAAACACCTTCTCCTTATGCTCCGGTGCTGACCTCCATTCCTCATGCTCTCTCAAGGAAGCGCCCTCTCTCCCCTTCTTTACCGGCGCTCCTCCCCACCCCCACCACCATCTACCCCATGCCTCGAGACTCAAATCATCCAGCCTGGTACAGGCGCTGCTATCGATGCATCGAGTATGGACACTTGACGGCATCATGCAAAAATGCGAAATGTTGCACGAATTGCGGTCCCGCTGTCCACTTAGCGAAGTTCTGTAAGGTAATCCTCTCCCATTCTTCTGGTCATTTTAATCCTCTAAAGCCACGGGGCAACCTCGGTTACTCCGGCTTGGCGGAAGATCGCCCAAAGAGTACACCTTGTTTCTTGAGACAAACAAACAAACACTTGGAATATATTAAAACTCTAGACCAAGCCATTATCATTGATGCTAGGCTAGTCCCCTCTCATGATCTCTCTAAGGTCAGATTGCTTGTTCTCAAAACAAGGAGATGGAGAAACCTCTTTGAAATTGCTTTCTTAGGAGACAATCGTTACTTGATTAGTCTCCCTGATGATGTTGATCGCAATATCTTTCTAAAAAATGATGTATCCTCTCTCACTCGGCTGAATTATAAATTATTTCCTTGGCAAAAATCGATTGATGCTTCTCAAGTTCAACTTAAATATCAAGCCTTACTTGAGTTGAGAAACCTCCCCCTCCACTCTTGGTGTGATGAAGAACTGGATTGTTTGATGAGTTCGGTTGGAGTTATAATCACTCATGGACCCATCAACAACCTCTCTTACATGGACTCTCTTCTCATTCTTCTTGGCACAACCGATTTGAAGTTACTAAAAGACTCTGTTTCCGCCATTGTTCGAGGGACCAGTCAAAAAATCGAGATACATTATCTTTCCACAATCGACGACCCCCTCCACTTTTCTTACCCCCCCCCCCCCCCCCCCCGCGACCCCTCTCCCTCACAGGAGGAGTGGGATCGGATGTTAGCTCAGCTCATCTCTGAAGAGCGACTCCTTCCCCTCACCTAATCGATGACCCACCTCCTTTGACTTCATCCCAGACGCAGCGGGTCAAAAAAGCTAGAACTTCAGTCAACCCGCTAATCCTCAGGCTAATCCCCAAAACCAAAGCAATCAAAATCTTAATCAGATTTCACTCATCCCTAATGAGCCAATTCAAATTTCTGCGATTAGTCAACCTGCCCGTACAGCCCATGCTGTTGTCCCCACCACAAAATCAACTCAAATCCCTCAAAAGTACCCCTCTTATTCTACCGTACGCATTCTCAAACGCCATCTAGTCTCGAATCAATCGCCCTTACCTCAAAACAGCCCTACTATCACTGCCAGCGCTACTGCTACAGCTGCAGTACAAACACAAGAAGAGCAACACGACGAGGTAATTAATGTGGCAGGAACAGAAGAGAGAGAGGGGGTACAGATGGGAAAAGAGAGCGTGACAAATGAGAAGGAGTTCGGCGTGCAAGAAAGTGAGTCTGAGACAGTGGAGAAAGAAATAACATCTCAAGAAGAAGAAATGGAGAGGGAACGGTACCTCGAAATGGTAAGAGACTAAAATGAGGCAGCACATGCTGGTAAAAGTGTATATCCTGATTTGGATGAGGATGGATGGTCGATTGAACCAACTGAATCCGATCTCGAGGCTGAACGGTAGGAACTCAAAGGTACAAACCTCAAAAATTCTAATAATTGCACTGCTCTGAAATTAAAAGGTAAAATGCCACAAGTCTCCACTCCTTTCTCCTTTCAAAATGTATTTCTGAGCCTACGTAAATCTACTAGAGAGCCAAAAAATAAGAAATTTTATGATGGGTCTGAATTTAAAAAGCCAATAAAAAAAAACAAAGAAAACCAGGCCGTTCAAAGGGCTTGAAAAAGAAGTTGAAACAACTTAATATTTTAGAGGCTCTTCAAAAAGAAAAACTTGATGCAAATCCCTTGCAGAATAAGTCCATTTCGAAAGTAGAAAATCTTTGTGGAGTAATTAAAAAATTAAAAACAAGGGTAAATGATCATGAGGCTTCTTCTTCTCACTCCTTCAAAATATCTCTTATCTCTTCTAACACAAACAATCTCTCACTCACAGAAAAGTTAGATGCCTTTGACTATAGAGTTGATGTTGATGAAGAGGAAGAATATGGGGAGCTTGTTGATTATGGAGAAGATGAAAACCTAGGTGATGAAAATCATCTAGGTGGAGGAAGTAACCTCTAGGTTCCCTTCTCTTTAATTCTATCTTGTAGTAGGTTCTCTTTTTGTTGTATGAGTATGATTCTCTTATCTTGTGATATTTTGAAGTCTTGAAGAACTTTGTTGCTGTTTTAATGAATTTCATGAACTTATCTATTCTTTGTTGGAATGTTAGAGGGTTAGGAAATGATAAAAAATATAAACTCATTAAAGATACCATTAGAGATGATAAATGCGGAGTTGTGTGTCTCCAAGAAACTAAATGGGACAATCCTAACTTCTTTCACATGAGACGTGTTTGCACATCAAAATTTAAGAATGTTGCTTTCAAAAATACCTTAGCTTCCAAAGGAGGCATCATGACCACTTGGAGTAACCAACTCTCTCTCTCTCTCTCTCTCTCTCTCTCTCATTCTTTCACCCTCGACTTCTCTCTCAATACTATATTTCTAGATACAAATGACAACTCTTTCCTCATCTCTAATATTTATGGACCAATAGATGAAGACCTTAAACTTCTCTTTCTTCTTGAACTAAGAAACATCCAACATACATGGCCCATCCCTTGTATAATTCTTGGAGATTTTAATCTTATTCGTAACCCCATAGAATCAACCGGCCATAACCATACCCTACAATCAATTCTTGATTTCAACACCCTTATAAATGACCTTTCTTTAGAAGAAATTCCTCTTCGGAGTAAAAAATTTACATGGAGTAATAGACGACCCTCTCCTATCTTCTCCAAACTCAATAGAGTCTTCTTATCTAATAACTTTGCCTCCTCTAACTCTATCACCATTCTCAATGATCTTCCCGCTACCACATCCGACTATATCCCTGTAAAACTCTCTTTTATAAGAAGGGAAAGAAGGAGCTCTATAGACCGTTTAAATTTGAGCGGTACTGGTTGAAATTTGAAGAGTGTATAAATATTGTCAAAGACTCTTGGGACCAAACCGCCCCCTCTTCTGACTCGGCATCTTCACTTCTCTCCAAAACTAGTGTCATGAAGAAAAAGCTTAGAGAATGGCAAAAAGAAAAAGGAGAGAATCATACAACCCTCCTAAAAAATTATAAATTTTTCCTTCAATTCTTAGATCATTGTGAACAGTCTCGTCCTCTTTCCGAAGGAGAAATTACTTTAAGACGAAACCTAAGGGAGAAATCTCTCTTTCTTGCTTCAATTCAAGAGGAATATTGACAACAACGTTCCTCTTGCAATTGATTAAAACTTGGGGACAATAATACCTCTTATTTTCATGCAATAGCATCACAAAGAAGACAAAATAATCATATCTCGAAGATCAAATTTGAGGATGCTATCATTGAAGACCCTCTTCTTATAAATGATAAATGCACTCAATACTATAAACTCTTACTAGGCTCATCTCATTCCTCTAATGGAGTTTATGACCCCTCTGTCTTATATCCACCTTCTAATGCTCTCTCTATTCTTGATTCTTTAATCTCCCCCTTCTCTGAACAAGAACTCAAAGATGTCGTCCTTTCTTTGAAGAGAGGCAAAGCTTCCGGTCCAGGTGGACTTCCATCCGAATTTGTACAATACTTTTGGAAGACACTTAAAAATGACTTCCTACAACTCTCTCACGACTTTTACAACAACACCCTTGATCTTCGGAGAATCAACCAAGCCACCATTACTCTTATTCCGAAAAAAGAAGACTCCATTGACATAGCCGATTTTCGGCCGATTAGCATCATCTCCCTTCCCATCAAAATTCTCACCAAAATGCTTGCTAATTGACTTCAACCTCACCTATCCTCTCTCATTGATAAATGTCAAACGATATTTATTAAGAAACGATCTATAATGGAGACGTTCTTGGCTACTAATTCTCAATTACTCTCACAAATTCAAAATCCCAACCGTGATGATGAAGATAGACTTTAAAAAAGCTTTCGACAATATTTCATGGGAGTTTCTTCTTAATCTTCTTCTCACTCGGGGCTTCCCCACAAAATGGATTGAATGGATTCATAGCCTCCTCTCGTCCTCGAGTTCTTCCATTAGAATAAATGGAATTTCGAGTTCTTTCTTCTATCACAAAAGAGGAGTCCGGTAAGGAGACCCCTTATCTCCACTCATGTTCAATCTTGCGGTTGACTCTCTCCAAGCTGCTATAACCAAAATCTCCCCCCTTCTTACCTCCGCCGCAAGAATAGCTCCAAAACATCTTCAATTCGCCGATGATACCATCATTTTCGTAGAAGCACACCCCCAAAACCTCAAAATCCTCTCACATACTCTCCAACACTTCTCCTCGATGTCGGGTCTAGACATTAAATGGGACAAAACTTGTTTTGTGCCTATTGCTATCCCCGAGGAGTATTACGATACCATTAAAAATATACTCCATTGTAGTCAACGCTCCCTTCCCATTAAATATTTAGGCCTTCCTCTTACGATAAAAAAACCAACAAAATTGATGTTTCTCCCACTTCTTCAAAAGATGCATTCTAGGCTAGCCTCATGAAAAGGGAAGATGCTAAGTTATAGGGGTAGAACGACACTTATTAAGTCGGTCCTTTCTTCATTACCGACCTATATGATGCAAGCCTTTCTCCTCCCGAGTTGGCTCATTAAAGAGATGACCCAAATTATTCGTTCATTTTTTTGGAAGGGAGATGAGAGGTGTACGGGATGCCACTGCCTTGTACAATGGAAGAAATGTTGCTTGCCGAAAGCCAACGGAGATCTAGGTATACTTGACATTAAAACCCAAAATTGAGCCCTCTTATTACGGTGGTTTTGGCGCATGGATGAACCGACTATCTCCCTCTGGCGGGACATTACCTTCTCTATTTATGAGTGCCAAACCACGGCGGCTCTTTCCCTTGTAAACCCAACTTATATCTCTTTCTTTATCCGTGACCTTCTCTCCCTTCTTCCGATATATAACTCTGCCACAAGACGGACATCCACTGGAAGACTATGGCAGTGGGGCAACTCTCTCTCTCTTATTCCTCTCAGCTAACATATTCCTACTTAATCAATCCAGGGATTCGACGATGTTGGCAAAGAAGCCTCTGGAAAATCAAAGCCCCCAACAAAGTTAAGCTTTTTATTTGGTTGGCACTTCATGAGAAAACTCTGACAGCTGATAATCTCCAAAAACGTGGTTAGCCATTCAACCCGGTGTGCGAAATGTGCCGACTCACATCTTGAAACGGGTCCCCACCTGCTCGCTTCGTGTGTTTAAGCAACAGGAGTGTGGACTCATTGTTGGGTTTCTACCGTTCATAACGCAGCGGAAAAATACAAAATGAAACAAAATCGAATTTCGAAACCCAAAAGAAGGATCCGTGAATTACAATTAAATCAAAGAAAAGTGTTCATAACTTTGTACCTTCGGATTACGCTTAATCCGTGATGATCAAAAGCGAATATGGTTGACGCTTCTCTTTGCCCGATTCCAAACCGGTTTCCAAACCGATCCTTTGAATGATTCGCCTAACCGGTCGTCTCACAAACCGATCTCCGAATAAACCGATTCTCCAAACAAAATCACGGTTTCAACCCAAATCACAAAGACGCCGCACTTCGCTTCGTCCTCTACCGGTATCCACACGAACAACCCCTTTGAACGGATAAAGAACGATATATGCTAGTATCCGTTCTTCATTTCTCTCACAGAAATAACAAGAGAATAATTTTCGGATTTTTTTCTCTCTTCTTTGTCTCACAAAAGATGGACGAAAATATTATGATCCTTGAAATGATTTTGGGGTGTCTCTTGTGCCTACATAGTCCATTCGTTTCATATCCTATGTGCATGGTAACTATGTAACCATATATGCAACACACCTTATCATATAAGATGTAGGATTGGATGTGTCACTTGACTATGTAGCTCTCCATACAACTTATCACATAAGTTATGATTTTTTCTGTGTACGTCTCAATAGTTGTTCTTTGTGTGTGACCCTGTAGGTTTACTTAATGTTGGCAACAATCACAATGGATTATAAATCATGAGCGGCCTCTAGCAAGACATCATGATTACCCAAATTAAGCAAATATAGATGATTCGATCAAACCTAAGTTATGTCATGCATTGTATCCCTTTGTTACACGATATCTATATCGTCCATAAGGCATGGTATGTGTCAACCTTATGTTGGTCGATAAATATTTCTTGACACCGAATTTGATTGAACATGAAATGACATTAATAACTCTTTATTAATTCACTTGAGCACGGCCGTGCATTTCTTCAATCAAATCATCAAGAGGCCTAAAGATATCTCTCTCAATTTATGAGAGGAACAAATCCTATCTTAATTAAACTCTTTCCTCCGCATAATTCATTATATACCTAATTATAATCTTTATGACCGCCCGGTTAAAGACGATGTTAGATTATATTAAAGTATAAAATTTCTCATGTAGGAAACTGAGATAATCTCAAGTCTAAGGATTACAGATACATTCTTTACTGAGAATAACTAATGACACGAACCATGTAGTATTCTCACGGTGGGTCAATCCAGTATATGGTCTCTAACATATACTTATGTTAATGACTTAATAACTCTTATTCATGATCAGTAAAACGTGACCATCAGTCAACTAACATACTGATGTACATTTATAGCTTATCATAAAGTATGTTTGTCTCACAAACATCCTATGAATGATCAGGGACAGTTTAGAATATCATTCATAAAACTTTATAGTTATACTATCAAAGTCACATACTTTGATGATATAAAGCTGAATATCATATTCAAGGTTCATTTTAGTAATAAGAATAAAATAACCAATACGCATTTATTATATAAAATATCTCTAAATAAAAATAATGTTTGTTTAACACAATCCATACATCTAGGTCTCAAATACATTGGCCTAGGGCATACTACTAACACTCATATTCTCGCCCAATGGAAAGTCAGCGATGTGCATCTCCACTTCTACGACATATGGTAGACGACCCGCAGAGCTCTCTCTAGCACCGAGTGCATTCGATGGGATACCACCTGGGCGGCTACTGTTTGGTCGATTTGGCGTGAAAGAAATCGAAGGATCTTCAATGGCAAGCGACGCCCTCGCAGAATCATTGTGGAAGAAGCCCTAACACTGAGAGAGCAATGGATTAGAAACTGCTAAAGTGAAATGTTGTTCTTTAAGTCTCTGTTATAGATTGTGAAGTGTGTCTTCTTTCTTTTTATTTTGATGATTTTTTTTAAGTTCTTTCTTATTTTTCCTTCTTCCAAGTTTGCATCCAGCAAACAAGATTGTAAGACCCTCATACTATCAATGAAAAACAAATCGAGCGAACGCTCGTAGTTTTCCTCAAAAAAAAAAAAAAAAAAACACTCACTAACATGAAAAATCTTCTTCCCCTTTGGACAGCAGCGCGATGACAAATGTATTGAAGGAGCAGTACGCACATAACCTAAATAGAAATAAGTTGAACTGTGAAATTAGGGCATAATTTGAACAATTCTGCCAAAGATTAACCCTAATTTAGGTAATTAAACCGGAAATAATTGAAAATAAATAAAAAAAGTAAAAAATTAGTACAGGAAACTTCCGGAAAAACAGTCCGCACATATCAGCGAGATTACTTCCGGAAAGGGATAGATCTATACCAGATCAATCAACGTTCGGCTTCACCTCAAATAAACATGAAATTATCAACTGACGCTAAGAAATTATGTCTAAATTGGGGGAAAATTAGGCGAAAAACTGAAATTCATTGATCTGAACACCTAATTGCCGTTTTCCCATGAAGATCCGACGATCACTACTGTATCAGATCAATCCACGCCCGATTTGATCTACTTGAACGTGAAATTCCGCAATTTGGAGCAAAAAATCGGCCTGAAAAGTGATCGATCGATCTTCACCATCTTCAAGATTGAGACTCTCTTTTGGGACCGTTGGATGGGGTGATGTGATTCGATTAGATCGTTTAGAGTTTCTGATATTTTATGGTGATTTCTGTGTAGTTAGATGGTGTCAGAATATGATTGGTCGAAATTCGGTGTTTTGCGTTCTATCCCGATTTAGTGTGAAATGTCAAATCAAATATAATTAATTATTTTGAAAACTAAACTGTGTAACTTATGTGTTGTGAGTTATAATATCAATAACCACCGAATACTCGCTACACATAATTCATTCCTAAATAATAAAAAAAAATATTAAATAATAATTTATCAAAAAAGAAATGGGCCCATATGTCACTCTCTTTCTCTCCCTCAAATAAAAAAAATAATGATTTCCAAAATAAATAAAAAAAATGGGGCTCTCTTTCTCTCTCTCAAATAATTAAAAAATAAATAAATATTTCATTTTCCAAAAAGAAAAATGTGGGTTCCATGTGTATTTCTCTCTCAGACAATTTTTTCCCAAAGTTTTATTTCAAAATATGATTTTTTTAGTATCTCATTTTTTTGTGAAAAAATGAAAAATAGAACAAGGATGATGAGATCTTTCATTCAGGATCTCAATTGTTATACTTTCGAACGCACCATTAGGATTTCTCATAATGACTTTCAATATCTCGTGTCTTCAATCAACTGGATCAAATATCACAATATCAGATGACATTATGACTCATTCCTAAATAAAAATAAAAATAAATAATAATTTATCAAAAAAAATGCGGGTCTCATGTGTCACTCATTTTATCTCTCTCTCAAGTAAATAAAAAAAAAATAGATTAATAATTTAAAAAAACGTGGGCCCTCTCTTTCTCTCTTCCTAAATAATTAAAAAAAAGAAAATAAATAAATCATTTCTCAAAAAAAAAAAAAAAGAATGTGGGCTCCATGTGTATGAGGTAATTTTTTCCTAATATTTTCTTTCAAAATATGATTTTTCAATAACTCAATTTAAAAAAAAATGAAAAATATAACAAGGATGATGAAATCTTTCATTCAAGACCCAAATTGTTATACTTTCGAACGCACCATTATACTTTCTCATAATGACTATTAAAAATAATTTATATATATATTTTTTTATGATTATTAATTTATAAGATAAATTTAATGTGTTAATTATTAAACAATAAAAATGATAAAAACCGCAGCGGAGCACGGAAATTCTCCTAGTTTTTGATAATGTACTGATATTTGGGGACACGGGTTAGATGAGAGATACTTGTCAAACCCAACTAAACGGCTCAAACCCTATAACATTAACATGTCAAATGCGGACCGGTTTGTAAGCTGGTTGGAAAAACGACCAGTTTCGGAAAACTCGGACCAGTTTGGGCCCTGGGTTAAGGAAACTGGTTCTATTAACCTTTTTTGTAGTAGTGATAGTTCATGTTCTTCATTTTATTTAAATGTTATTATCTGTTTGTACTTAGTAATTTTTTTTGTAATCAGGAGATAATGTAGGAGATGAAATGAAGGTATCCATTGCGCCTAGACGTATGGTCTTCTTTCCGATCCGCCTTCCCCCGTTTCCATCTGGCTTACAATGAATTAATCAAATTCCAATGGTTGAAGTATTGAGTTACAATAAAGTGTTTTAAAATAAATCTAACTATTGTATGAGCAATTGTAACTGTAAAGATAAATATTATCTACATTTTATACAATAATTAATAAGTCCACTTTTTTCTATGCAATATTATTTTCTTTTTCTTTTTTTTTCTTTTTTTGAATTGCTCGCCGAGTTTTGAGCTGAGAGAGTGAGCTTCTATTTTTATTTTCTTTTTTGGAAGCAAATGCAATATTATTTTCATAGGATTTTGAGAATGACCATGTGTCGTGTCATTTGAGAAGAACCACTTGTCATTAAGGCTTATACGAAAACATGAACATTTCGTCATTTTTATTAGGAAATACAGCTTAAACCAATTTCTAAAATTAGTGTTGTTAAAAATATACAATGCCAACATGGATGAGTTGTAAATGTGGTTATTGGTTTGTATTGGAAAAGAAGAAAAATATAAAAGATTCTTCTTCGTACCGCCGAAACGCACGCAACAAAAAAAGTTCTTTCAGGTTCACTTTTTCTTTTCTTTTTTCAACTTCCTAATTGATGCATCGTCATAAAAAGTGTACTTAAATCTTTCTTGAGATTAAATCAGAAAATCTGATACCGACTATTTTTTTTCTTAAATGGTGTCAGGATGATCAGGAAGCAGATCAGCGAGGAACATGTAATTGATATCGATAAAAAGAAACTAAATTATTTTCAGTCAAATATTGGGATATACGAAAAAGAAAATATTGGATTAGAATCACCATTAATTCAGAAAATCCCACAACAAATCCGTGACAAAGATAAAAATGCATACGAACCCAATATTCTTTCTATTGGCCCATATCATTATGGCGCACCGCGTTTACACACAATGTAAAAGATGAAAATAGGCTATCTTAATTATCTTATTGAATTGAATCAAGAAAAGAAGCTAGATTTTTTTTTTTTTTTTTTTGAAGGAGTTTCAGGCGATTATCTATTTTGCTCTTTTCATTAATAAAATAAAAGTTTTGGATACATATATAATGACAGTTATATACATGAAAAAAGAAGAAAGACAAAAAATGAAAGTTTCTACCACAAGATCAACATTTTCTATAGATTTTACGACCACCAACCAGCCAATTTCTTGATTTCCCGTACAATCATCTTGGAAGCGATTAACGGACTAGAGAAACAAGCCAGAAGCTGCTACAAGAATAAGGTCGAAATGGATAAGCTGAGCTTTGTAAAAATGTTATTGCTTGATGGATGTTTTATACTATTGAACTTTTGTGGTATCGACGGAATTATCTCATAAAACATCAGAAGAGGCAGCAAACAATATCACAAATATTATTGATGAGAAGAAGGACACATCTGTAAATGATGTTGAAGGAACCGGTGTTGGTCAGCTCTACACTAAGAATTTCATGCGGGATGTGCTACTACTGGAGAACCAAATTCCTTTCTTTGTTATCGCGAAGATATTTCAAATTGTTTCAGGAGACAAAGTTCCAATTTCATTACTCCTAGAAAATTTTCTGCAACACGTTGAAGAGGCATTTGGTCACAATGCAAGAGCAATTCAAGAATCTATTGAACCAAAAAAAATTCATCATGTGTTACATTTGTGCCAAATGTATTTCAGCCCTAGCCAAAGAGAAATGGAAAGCTATCAGAATCAAGAAGGGTCCATTGCATGTAAGCACTGGAGAGGAGTAACACAATACCGTGAAGCAAGAATAAAGTTGAAGAAAAGAGAGACGTTTAGTGTTGAAAATTCACACTCTCTACTTGACGTTATATTTAGTGATGGCACATTGGAAATTCCTTGTTTTATCATCGATTTGGAAAATTATGATATATTACAGAATCTAATTGCATTTGAGCAGGCATGTCCTCACTTTGGGAATTGCATAACTTCATATGTCATTTTCTTATCTCATGTCATAAATACACCTGATGATGTGGCAATGCTAGTCGAGAAAGGAATTATTAGACACAATTTACATAGTGATAAGGAGGTATTTGATCTTTTCAGATCACTTGGTGATGGTATTGCATTTGATTTTAATGGTGATTATTATCTAAAATTAATTTGTAATAGGATGGAAGAATATTATCAGATTTGGAGACCTAAATGGAGAAAATGGCTTGGTTCAATCATTTCAAGATTTTTTACTTTGGCTAGAAAAGATAAATCTGAATTACCTGTAACACTATCCCAGAGAAAAGTGATGGGTTATTGATCACAATTTGTAGTCTCAGTGTAAAATAAATTCCTCAAGTGAAATAGAAAAGAATTTCCGTTTTCTCATGCACAAACACTTCAATGTGACTTCTAGTTCTCTTGACTGAAATTTACTTTAATTTTAAATTTCTCCAAGTATACAAAATTGGGAATACTGCCTGAATAATTAGCTTCATACCAGGCTGGCTCTGTTTATTAACCATTCCAGACTATGTACCCACCTAAATTGCTATTATAGCTTCTTTTATTAACCAATCCACTTAAATCTTTAGGATGATAATTTATTACTGTTACGATTCACCAGTAGGTGTCCGCAAGCCCGGCT
Organism: Juncus inflexus; assembly: GCA_024447665.1. NCBI lineage: Eukaryota > Viridiplantae > Streptophyta > Magnoliopsida > Poales > Juncaceae > Juncus > Juncus inflexus. The sequence continues at coordinate 4,065,134 of JAJHPC010000018.1, forward strand.
TTAGACCTAGGCCCATAAGACCTAGGTCTAGGATCCAATAATTTTAGAGGGTCATTTTTAATATATATATCAGGAATGAACTGATGCTCAATCTTAATGTGCTTGGTTCTTCCGAGGCAAACTGAATTAGTCACCAAATTCGACGCACTCTGGTTGTCGCGTCGAACAACCATAACACCAGTAACCGCAACGTTAACATCCTCAATCAACCGCCGTAACCAAACACAGACCTGCGCAGCAAGTGATGACGCCTTATACTCTGTCTCGATAGCAGAAAGAGAGACCGAATCATGTTTCTTACTACACAAGGAAACATTTGAAGAACCATAAGAGAAAACATAACCGGATGTAAATCTCTGATCATCCAAATCACCGCCCATATTAGCATCAATATATCCATCCAGAACGATCTCGGAACTCTTCTTATAAAATAACCCGAGATCTAGAATCAAATTCACATACTTGAGAATTCTCTTTGCTGCATCCAAATGCAACTTTGTCGGGCCTTGAATAAACCGACCCATAAGACCAATCGCGAAGGCCATATCCGGTCTCGTAATCGTAAGATAAATCAAGCTTCCAACAAGGGCATAAAACTTCTGAGAATCCAAAAGAATTTTTCCATCATCACGTCTCAATTTAAATTATTTACTCAAAAAGCACGTTAATTGAAAGTTCATATAATATAATAGGTCATTTTGTTTAGGGTGGTTTTAAATCCGAACTTGACAAAGCAATTATAGAACAATTCTTTGGCTCTATTTAATAGTAAAATATGCAAAACGCAGGTTCATTGTGTTGCCTCAAGTACTAACTACTAAATAATTTGAATCTTTTACTCCAAATTTGGTAACTCATATTATTTTTTGTTCTCTATTTGATGATATTTAAAATAATTTCATAATTACTAATCATGTTTGAGTTTCTTGTTTAAGATCAGAAAATTTATAAGTTCGAGTTCGAGTCGATGTGCAAAAGTTTCAGCTCGATATGATCATCAAAAGTCAAAGAGTTTCATCTCTTTCAAGCTTTCAGGACATTCTTTTTTGGAGTTCAAGTGTTGGAGTTCCCTGTGTGTCTTGGGTTTGTTTTGTTTTTGGTTTGATTAATTAAACAAATCACTAGAGAGATAATACTTCAATTTCCAGCCCTCTATCCATTCGAACTGAACTCTGGTCCGTTCGAACGGACTACTCCGTTGGAAGCGGGCTGTTCCGTTTGCTGACTTTTAGTTCTAACTTGGGCTATAAATAGCGGTTCCATTCGAACAGAGGGCTGCTCAGCTTAAATGGAACTAGTTTTGATTTGGGCTATGAATACTGATATAGTCCGAACTGAGGGATGATCAATTTGAGCGAAACTTGAGTTGTTTCCTTTTTTGTTGGCTACCCTTTCCTCCTTTAAAGATGTGCAGCCCCCATTTCGTTTTTTCCATCTTTTCTAAGAAAAATTATTGGTGTTTTCTCTCTAGAGATTATTATAATTAATCAATATTATTTTGAGAGACTTTGAGAGGTTATAGATTTTGTTTATTGATTTCTTTGATTGAAAGATATCGGTTTAGTCTCGACGAATCGCTATGGTTTGTATAGCAATCGTTGAGTCGACTCTTTTAAAACGTTATTCGGATTAGTAAATCAAGAAGCCGAAAGGCTTCTCTGGAGAGTAGACGCTCGTGAACGCAGCCAAAGACTGATATCGAGAATGAGTAGTTAAGCCTAACACAACTATCTCGTAGAACTTTATCAACAAGTTTAGTGTGCGGTATCATCATTTACTTTTCTTTATTTATTTTGTTTTAATTATCTATTTCTTTATTAATACAAATCAAAAGTCAATCAACCTAAAAACCACAAAATCTTAAAAGGCAATTTCCCCGTACGTTTTTACACTTATCCACCCCCTCCTTTATGATTTAAATGAAATTAATTCATATGATTGTCAAATCCCAAACAGAGGAAAGATAAGAAACAGTCAAATAAAAAATTGAAAATTGAAATTCAAACCTGAGAATTAAGAAAACGAAGGTCAAAAAATGAAACCGAAATTCAATCTAGTAAAAACGCCAAAGAAAAACTAAGCACCTTTATGTTTCTCAATCGACCATTGATTCATCCTCCTCTTGAGCTCGCCCAAAGAAATTCGAAAAACAGTAAAAAAAAAAGAGAAAATTCTGAGCTGCTTGATCCCCCCTTTCTCTCTCTCTCTCTCTCTCACGCTTAAAGAATATGGCGGCATGAAAAATTAGGTTCCTGATTTGTCTCATCCAAATGAGGGTTAGACTCCCATATTTATAAGCTAAGGTGGCATTGCTCTCCAAAGGTCGAATTTTGAACTCTCCAACGATCAAATTTGAACTGGCATCCCTCAAAACGAACGAATTTCAAAATTGGGCGATTGAAAAGGAGCATGGACGGCGGCTGAGATTATCTTGCGGTGATTTTGTATTTTATTTTTGGTATCTAATAAGCGTCTCCAGGTATTAGGCCTCCGAAACCGCTGATCGAATCAAGTGTTGACACATGGTGAAAATATTTTTGGTATCTAATCAAGCGTCTCCAGGTATTATGTCTACATTTGAAGAACTTGTCAGTTGCCAATGTTAGGGAGTAAAAGTTATTTTGAGTTGTTTGGGGTGAGAATTTTTTAGATCCAAATATAGTTTATTGGGTTAGAATATCAAATTTTTTAGATTTAAAAATGCTTTCTACCAATTAATATTTTTTCAAACGTATATAGAAAAGGTATATTATAATTAAAACACTATATTGGATTCAAATATTATTATTCTTAAAACTATATTGGATTCAGAAAAGGTATACTAATATTCTCTCATACGGAAGTAGCTTATTGAAAATATATCTCATTAATAGAACACTTGCACTTTGTGCGTTTAAAACTCTGATCAAGTTATATAGTTCAAATTATTTACATGCGACAAATATTTTCTTGCAGAAAGCAACAAATTTTTCTCTCACAAAATGAAATATTCATAAAAGAAATAAAAAGGATTCGATACAACACAACCAAAATAATATGCTACCAATATTTTACCATGTACACTTTATTTTTCTAACACATGAATATTATAGGGAAGTCAATTTCTGCTCACTTCAAGCATCATTCCAACATTTAAAACCCTTACTCAAAGCCATACATCCTAACATCAAACAATAGATTTCCTCAAAAAACGTCAAACAATAGATGGTTCTTAAAGCCATCTTTCTTCCCTTGTGAAAAAATAAATAAAATGAAAGGGATAGATCATTCACCTAGATATTTTGAAATTGAAAATATTGTTTCGAACCTCTATAGCTTGAAACAAAAGGTAAAAGATTTGTTTTGAACTCCTAGCGTTTGAAAACACTATTATTTCCAAACCTAAACATAAATAAAATTTGCAAATATTGTTTATTATAATTTTGTTTTAAAAGAGAGAAAAGTATGAATTGTAAGGTCTCAATTATTGAGTTGGTGCATATTGGTCCATGGACTTTTTTTTGGCTCATTTTGAAACGTTCAACTTGTGAAATTATGCTTTTTAATTTCTCAACATTTTTTGATCCAATTTTGATCTTTCAAATATTCATTTGGTTCATTTCTCGCTCCTTATCAGTTAAGTGATTATGTATTCATTAGCATTGACATACAGGCAATGATATGACTTTTGTAAAAAAAAAAACATATGCACAATATTAAAATATTAAAATATTTCGGCAGGCAGCCTCAAAAATATTAAAATATATTAAATGAATAAAATATTATCCACTAATATGAATTTTGTAAAAAAATAAAATTGTAAAATATTTTTTTCATAATATAAATAGTTTAAAAAATTCCATTTTATATAAGTTCTACAATATTAATAAATTTTTATTTCTTTTAACTTTATTTTTTACAAAATTCGTGAATTTGTTAAATTAGAAATTTTCCCTATTAATTTTTCTAGTGTGATCTATGATTTTTTTTTTTTACTTGTGAAAGAAGCGAAATGAGTCCAACCAATTGTTAAGATATTAGAAATTAGAAATGAAATAAAAAGATATTAAAAATCAATACCTAAGGATTAAAAGATGGACCAATAAAAAAATCCGTGGCCAACAAGCCCAAAATAATAGTTCAGGGCCAACTTCGTACTTTTATCTAGAAAAACAACTCTGACCGCTCATTATAAATGCTCTCTACCCCACCTGACACCTGATCAATTTTTCTTTAATCCATCTCAGTGAACTTTTTCCCCAAGAAAATCGAACAGAAATGGCACCGATCGCCGTTGGAGCCTCGATCCCGGATGGGACCCTTTCTTTGTTTGACGAGAATGACCAGCTCCAGAAGGTGTCGATCCATGAACTCGCCAAGGGCAAAAAGGTCATTCTCTTTGGTGTACCCGGTGCTTTCACCCCTACTTGCAGGTAATATATCCCCTTTTGTGTTTCTCTCTCTCTCTCTCATGTGGCCCGAGCTAGTTCGCGGTCAATTTTAGGCTAATTTTGTGATTTGGGGATGAATTTAGGGTTTTGTAGATTTGGTGCTGAGTTGGGTCATAGGGCAATAGGGCGAATTCTGGAATCAATTGGATGGGGCTAGATGTCTGGTGGATTATTCATGCAGTTTGGTTTAATTGGATAAGTTTATATATATATATATATATATATATATATATACAAAAATTCCAGTTTTAAAGTTGTGTGGATAAACAAAAAAATAAATTGAAGGTATAGTTACCGATTGATTTCCCCAATATATGTGGTAACTCGATTTTTCTGCGAGATATTTTTCCAAATTGAAGTATTTTTCTGAAGTACTGAAATATTAGGGTCTGTAGTTTATTCTAAAGAGGCATGTCCAAATATGGCCTTTGGATATTTGGCATTATTTTTGCAATGCCCCAGGCCAAAATTGGATTTTTTGCTTATTCTAATCATGATATCTTGGTAATAGTTTCATCTCTTTTCATGTGATAGGTGATGTGTGTGCTATAATACCATTCCAAAAAATAAAAACATACAAAGTTTTGGTGAGAGGCACAACAAATCCATACCTCATCATTTGTCATGTTTTAACTTTTCTATTGTTTGTTAGCCCTTTAGTATGGATTTCTTCAATATTACGGCCTTATAAGTCATAGTTTATTCAAAAGAGCAATTTATAACTGGTTGGCTTAATATTATTTTATTTTATGAATGCAGTATGCAGCATGTGCCTGGCTTCATTCAAGCTGCAGAGGAACTAAAGGCCAAGGGTGTCGATGAAATCCTCCTCATTAGTGGTATGATATTGATTCTTCATTTTTTTTATTTAATATCTTTTTACTCGACCATCCATAGTGTACCCTTTGAAGATACTTGGTATCTAAGTTCGCTGATATCAAAAAAGCACCAACATAACTCGAACCTCATACGACTTTAATTTTCAATTTGCAATTTAAATTATTAACATAATCCTCTTTTTTTACAAATCTGTTGCAATGTTTAAATTTATTTGAGTAATATATTTTTATTCAAAAAACATGCAGTGAACGACCCGTTTGTGATGAAGGCGTGGGCAAAATCATACCCTGAAAACAAGCACGTGAAGTTCCTCGCTGATGGATCCGCCACATACACTCATGCTCTTGGTCTCGAGCTGGATCTCTCTGAGAAGGGCCTCGGGACACGCTCCAGGCGCTTTGCGCTCCTGGCTGATGATCTCACTGTTAAAGTCGCAAACATAGAGGAGGGTGGGGCGTTTACCATATCTGGTGCTGATGAAATCCTGAAAGCTCTTTAGAGGATTTTCTTAGGGTCGTCTTATCTTTTGGTTTGTCTGTTGTTGTTTTGAATAAAAGGAGTGCATGCGTGGAACATTAGATGATGTTAAGTTGTTTGTTTTATATTCTTATGCTTTTATGTGCTCATTCTAGCTGTGGTTTTTGTTTATGATTTTTTGATGATATGTTGTTGTAATGCTTCTCTATGCGTGTGGGATATGGAAGCAGGTGATGATAAAACTAGGGGCAATTAAGTCCAAGTGACGAGCAGGTTTTGTATCAGTTTTAAGGTTTGCTTTACATACAATTAGAAGAGTTGAAGGTATGCAGTTAACAAATTATTACGTAAATTAATCCGGTGACGTTTGTCTATTTTCAATCCTTACAACCACTATAAAAAAGTGACGACTTGCTCGACACCTGAATTGAATAGCCCCTAAAAAGTATAAAAAATCATTACAATTTTCATCGCCACAAATACGTCCACTAGTTTATATAGCTAATTAATTTTCAACCTAATCCAACGATTCAAGTATTTTTTTTTTTCACATGAATAAAAGTATTCATAACTTTCTCATCCTTCATAAATAAATTGGACCAAATGCAATCTTATTTAGCAAAGTCTATTAACCCATCAAATATGGGTTGAATCTCAAAAAAAAAAAAAAAATTGGACAATCTATCATAATCTTCAAATGAAGGAATCATTCAAACGCCGAATCATTCAATCACCACACCCAACAAATCCATTGCACTGCTAAGAGAGTAGTTTACATTGTACAACACTTATTTTCTGGTTGCAACTTAACTCCAACTTCAAACGAAATTGTATTGCTTTGCCATCTCCGTTGCATGTACCTATTACCTTGTACATTGATTAGCAATTGGTAATAATCCAAATACAGTGGTTGAAAAAAGTTAGTGAGATGTATATATACCTAATGAACACTAACACAAAGGCCAAGTCAACCTCTCTGTTGGATCCAAGATGCTCTACTTCTGGAAACTAGCTCTTACCTACATCATTTTCTTCAAATTAATATTGTGTTGCTTGTTCAACATTATTTCCATTTACATCAAGATTGACACACATGGTATAAATAAAATAAAATTGGTTGTGATCTTTTTGGGTCAAATTAACTAGCACTAATAAATACAGTTTTTGTATACCAATATAGAAACAATTCTATTTAATTGAAAAATGAAAAATGAAAAAAAAGTCGGGTAAGAAATTTTTTTAATTATTGTAAAAGAACAAGTTAGTGAAATATGATATAGTGAATATTTGGAAAGGTAAATATGATATTTAAAGTTTTGGAAGGGCAAATATGATATTTTGTGTTTTTGGAAGGGTAAATATGAAATTCCCCCTAACTTCAACTATTGGACAAATTCCAAAAATTGCTTCGTCTTTATTATCTTCAAAATATATTTCGAGCTAATTATAATGATTTTTTCCAATATATCATATTTTCTTTATGTTGCATTTTGAAGCAAATGTTATGCTATTAGTTGATATACATATCAAAGATTACATCTAAATTTAGAAACAAAAAAAAAATTCTTCTATAGAGGTGAAGTTTCCATTTTTTTTTTTTTTTGAGTCATTAGAACTATTATCATAAACTACACAATTTATATACATGTAACCTTTGAATCAATTTTGAATGAATTATGTCACACACCCTTTGGAAAGAATAAAAGTATATAAAAGCAAAAAATATTATATAAAATATATATTTTGAAAAGAATATATATAAATAAAAATAGTATATAGAACAGACAAAAAGTATATAAATCAATACAATATAAAAAGCACAAAAGCAACTTATAAAACACAAAAACAATATATAAAACTCAACAGGCAACCGGCCAAAGGTTAGTTGTTGACCGAAGTAACATAGGAGTGATTTAACCGGAGCGATCAAACATTTCTCCTTGAAATATTGTTCAAGGAAAGAATTTGTTACTGCACAAGTTATTAGATTTTACTCGAGATAGCGACAAGACAAAGGAAATATACAAAATGCAAACAAAATTATCATGGAGAAAGTTTATTTCCCATTATTAAAAAAAATTATTTCATAAATTTTTGTTTAACAAGAAATTAAATCAGAGGCATTTACAGATCTAACAAGTGATATGTAATTAAACTCAATATATAATATAATTAGTATTTGATGTTAATGAACAAATCGCAAGAAATTATTATATATGACGTGATCATCAATAATATTCCGGTTTGCATATTGGGCTACTTCAAAATTGGGAAATTCTTCAAAAACCCCTTAAGTTTTCTGGAAATTATCAAAAAAAACCCTCACTTTTGAGATTCATTCAAATACCACCTATAAAGGCAATTGAATTATTGTTTTACCCCCCTATAGTGTTAATTTTAACATCTAATAGAATTAGATTTATTTTTGGACCAAAATAAAATTATGTATTCTATTTTTTGTTTTCTAAATTTGAAGTGTTAAATTTTAAATTATGAATACAAAAAAATAAAGACATTAAGAAAGGAGAAAATTAATATTTTATAGTGTAATATTTTTTTACAATTTTTTTTGTTTTTTGTACTTTTTCTCTTATTATATTAAAAAATATTTTATCATTATATATATATATATATATATATATATATATATATATATGTGTGTGTGTGTGTGTGTGTGTGTGTGTGTGTAAATAAAATAAAAATGAAAACTTCTAAAAATAAAAAAATAATATACAAAATATATCACAAAATATTTTTTATATGTTTTATTTATTATCTTAAATTGAACAACATTAAAAATGGAAATAATAAGCATTTAGTTAAGGGGAACCCCCCTAAATGTTTTCCCACAGTGAGTATTTGATACAAACTTCTTCAATTCGATCACTTTTTAGTAGGAGGGGATAAGGTTACCAAATAAAGAACTAAAAGAAAACATGGAACAAAAAAAATTGTTCCTACCTCAAGCTTCGCCTGAAAAAAAATATCGTTGCTTTTTCTATAGAATTTCATTAGCTATAGATGTGCCTGTGCTGAAGCTTAGCTTAAAAATTATTACATTAATCTAGTACCAAAACATAAGCTACCTGATTAACATGACTTCCGAGATTTTGAAACCAATAATCCATAATAAATTTGTAGACCAGTACAAGACCAACCTATGAATAACAATAGGTCCAGCACCTGTGTTTTGCTACACATCACCACAACAAAAATAAAGCACAAAAGCATCCGGTTCCTTGGACTAAATTACCAAATTACCCTACCCTACCAAGTTCTTCCAAATAAACACTTAAAACATCACCTTCAAATAGCATCAAGTCCTACACAATAAGCACCAAACTATTAAAGACTAAATCTTCTCTCAGTCCCACTAAAATTGCCTTCAACTACAGCTGGGCACCCCTCTCAATCCCATCACTACGTCCACAACTCTTCATATTTACAAAACAAAACTCAACACTACAAAACAAAAACAAAAACAAAACTCAACAAAATAGTCAAATTTCCCCGCGATAGCCACCTGAACCAAAGTAATCCCGTCTCGACCCAGCAATAGCCATGGTTTTCTGATGCTCCAACTTAGGGCAATCCTTAATCCTATGCCCTAAACCGCCACAATAAGCACAGCCTTTCACCCCACTAGCATTCGTAATCGCCTCCTCTTCTTCCTCCATCGGATCATTCAACTCCGCCAGAACAGGCGGAATCCTCTGCTTTGCCTCCTGCAATAAATGCTTCAGATCCAATAAGGTGGTTTCTGTCTGATTCTTGTTTATGAAAGTCGTAGCGATGCCCGTTTTGCCGCACCGGCCCGTACGCCCGATCCTGTGCACGTAATTCTCTATTTCGGCCGGCATGTCGTAATTTATAACATGTTGAATATCAGGAAAATCCAACCCTTTTGACGCCACATCAGTCGCGACCAAAACGTCTTTTTTCCCGGATTTAAACGATGCAATAGCATATTCTCTCTCCTCCTGATCCTTCCCACCGTGAATCGCGACAGCCTCAACTCCTTTCAATAATAAATACTCGTGAATATCGTCCACATCAGCCTTGTTCTCACAAAAGATCAAGACAGGTGGCGGAGTCTTCTGAAGGCATTCTAACAGGTAGACTATCTTGGCTTCTTGTTTCACGTACTCCACTTCTTGAATCACGTCAAGATTGGCCGCGCCGGCCCGGCCCACGTTGACCGTCACAGGTTTCACTAGGGCTGACCTGGCGAAGTTCTGGATTTTCTTGGGCATGGTGGCGCTGAAAAGTAGGGTTTGTCGCTGTGCTTTGAAATGGTCGAAGACTTCCCGTATGTCGTCTTCAAACCCTAGATCCACTAATCGGTCCGCTTCGTCAAGTGTTAAGTACCTGGTGGAAAAGAAAGAATATGTCAAGATTGTTTTTGATATAGTGTGAAATTTAATAAAGACGTGATTAGTTTAGTTACTGCAAAAAAAGGTAACAGCATTCACAGTGATTACTAGGCGAGCAGTTATACAGCATAAATAGGGAGAAAAAAATACACTAGTTGTTTGAATAAATGAAATTAGAGATATCTAATTTTTGTTTTTTCTATGCAATATTTATGAATATTGATTGAGCAAGTATATGAATATATTACAAAACGTTTTAGGCATACGACTCTTGGCATTTTGTAGCTTATACAATTCTTAATGGGTACTGACTAGGCTATGAAGAAAGATGTGGTAGATTGTTAATTAGAAAATGAGTAATTTATATGCTTTTTGCACACCTTGTGCAATTCCTAATTAAAGGGTCAATAACAAATTGGAAAGTGGAAATCCTTGTTATGTATCCATGTAAAATCAACTATCACTATAATTTAATAGATCATTCAATGCTGTGTTGGATTGTATATGTCAATTTGTCCTTTTCTTTTCTTTGTTTTCTTATTGGGCTTTATTGCTAATTTTGAGAAATGTAAACATCTGAATTTCATGAGTACTTCAGTTACTGTACAGCAGTGCAGTATGTAAATGGAAAAAATGCATCAACTGTTCAAAATTTAAAAATTTAAATAACATAAAAATAAAGATGTGTATGTGATTTTTGCAGTACAAAAATTAATTGTAGCTATATTAGTATCCTTAGAAAAATGAAAAAGCATGACTGAAAATAAAACAATTTTACGGTTGCAATAAAAGGTCAGTTTAGCAGTATGCATATGGAGAAAATATGCTTAATTAACTGTTTAAATACCATTAAATTATAGTTGTGTAATTTATGTGTTTATATTTGCAGAAAACAATTATTAATATTATCCATGAAAATTGAACAAATATATGAATGGAAACAAAAATATTAATGACATACAGCTAGCCCTTGGCACTTTTCAGATTTTACAAAATGCCAGCAAGAGCTTTTTGCAGTAAATAACGATAACTTCAATAATTAATTATATTGGAAACCATGAAAATTGAACAAACATATGACTAACAAAACAATATTTCACATTTCAAAAAAATCCATGTACCTGCAATTATCAAGATTCATCCTTTTCTTGGCGAGCAAGTCTTTCAACCGTCCAGGTGTCGCCACAACAATATGGACCCCTCTCTTCACAACATCCAACTGACTCCTCATATCAACTCCACCAATACACAACAATGGCCTTATTTCCGGATACCCAGATTCCCTTAACGGTTCCAAAAACTGCTCAATCACTTCATAAGTCTGTCTCGCTAGCTCTCTAGACGGACAAACGACAAGCCCAAACGGGCCTTCACCAGGTACAATAGGCATCATTATTTCCTCTTGTATGGCCATCATAATGAGTGGTAGAACGAAAACTAGGGTTTTCCCTGAACCGGTAAAGGCGATTCCAATCATGTCTCGCCCGGATAGAATGACCGGCAAGCCTTGGACTTGAATTGGGGTCGGCTGGATTATGCCTCTTTCTTTTAGCTTTTTGAGTATCGGCTGAGGAAATTTCATGTCTTTGAAGGTTTTAATCGGGGGCGGGATCTCGTCTCCGTCTACAAGTATGTGCCATTGTTTCCGTACAGTATCAGCGTGAGATTTGGGCATTTTGCGAATGTGAAGAGGCGGTTTCCAGCCGGTTTTTATCGGGTCGGTGTAAGTTATTCCCTTGGCTAGCTCTCGCACGGACATGAGGGTTTTGCGATCAGATAAGTGCTCGATCATTTCTTTCTCCAGCTGGACGAGTTGTTCGGTCTCAGTTATTTCCGGGGCAGCGAGTTTGAGCTGTGTGGCTGTCACAAGCAGCGAGGGTTTGGAGGACGGAGGCGGATCAACAGGGACGATTGGATCGGGGATTGATTTGGGATCGGAGGAGGGAGGAAGGGGTTGTTGTAATCGGCGATGGAGGAGCTGTTGTGCTTCCATGGCGCGACGTTTGGCGACTGGTATGTATTCCACGTAATCATCGTCTTCTTCGGTGATGGGAGGCTGGTGGGAGGGTTTTGAGGTGGCCATCGAAGCTAGGGGGAAGAGATTGTCACACTTGAACTTAGTGGAGTTGATCGAATTGAATTTCCGGTCGGAAGCCCTAACTAACCCTAATTTGTGTTTGGCGGAAGTAGGAAAATCGGGAGAGAAAGAAGAGGTGAGCTGAAGAGTTCGACTAGAAAAAACAGGGAGTTGTAATTCGAGTTTCTCGTTTTATATTTTGTTTATTTTTATTTAAGTGTTGGGCCGAGCCCAGTTAGACCCATATTATTTTTCTTAGGGATAATTTCATATATGCCATTAAAAAAACTCAAAATATCATATTTATGACTATAAAAACTTAAATATCATATTTGTCATTGTAAAAACTTAAAAATATCATATATGTCATTACAAAATCTTAAATATCATATTTGCCATTACAAAAACTTAATATATCATATTTGCCATCAAATACAAACATGACATATTTCGAGATAAACATATTAATCTCCAAATTTCATACAATTAAGCTGATATTATTATACATATTTACAAGAATGGAGAATGCATATTTAGAAAAATAAATATACAAATTTATGCAGAGTTAAGTACTACCATTTTCCAAGCTCCCTTTATGGCAAGTCACTTAATTGATTGCCTATAATATAAAATTAAGTGATGAATAATTTTTTTTTTTTAAGTAAATGAGTATGGAATCATTTTTCTCAATAATGTTGTTTTAATAAAAAAAATTTATAAATTATAGTAAGCTCTTGTTTGATTGAAATAATCTATAACACTGCAGTTTTAAATTTATGAATAGTTCCACTTCTCTGTCTTGAAAGATGTAGAGGACTAAGAAACTGGCATATGCTAACTTGAAAAATCAAGATCCTCTATGAAATTCTTTGCAAATTGGTAATTGTTTAAAAAAATAAACAATCTAAATTAAACAAAAAAAATCTAATTAATCATACAACAAAAACAAATACACAAGCACGACAAATAAATAAATATTGAATAAAATCAGAAATCAGAGTATTTCTAGCTCGGTCATAAATACTATTTGCCGCTTTAGACGTTCCAACCTACAAAATAAAAAATAAATAAAAATCAACAAATTAAAAAACCAATAAATTTTTTAATTTAATATAAATCAAGGGCTAAAATGAAAGAAACAACAACCTTCATTTCCATCATATAATAATCCCTCCAAAAATCCATATTTTGCGCATAAAACACCCAAAGCTTTTTCATACAATTTACGCAAAATATATATAATAAAATTCTATCGTAACATTTTTATAAAGAAATTGTAAAGAAAAAACATTTATATGGAACATTTTTATAAAGAAATTAGCAAAATATATATAATAAAATTATATTGTAACATTTTTATAAAGAAATTAACAAAAAAATTCATTTATTATGCTTAAATTACAAAAATATCCCTCTATTCTTCAGAAATTTGAAAAAAAACAAAATAATTAACAAAATAATTAGTATTTTTTTAATAATGTAGGGTTCTTTTTCCAATTTAAGCATAAAAAGGTTTTTTTATTTTCCAAATTTCTCTTTTTTATATTAAATACATGTTATACATATCTCTTGCGTTTGTAATTTCTTTTTTAACATAAAGAGATTATCATTATATAATATAATAAATACATGACAGGAGAAGAAGTTAATTTGTTTGTTTATAACATACATGCCTAAACTCCCCAGCTTTAATGTCAATACTTGATTCTGAATAATCATATAATAAAACAATAGTTACATAGTTCATAAAAAACTAAGAGAAATTATTCTCAGTGCCGACACTTTGGAGTGTCAAACAGTACCAAGCTCAATGACAACACGGCTCAGTTAATGCGCGGGATTAATTTATGATAACGGCGCTAGTTAACCACGTCCAGGCTCAATTAATACATGCTCCGCTCTGCTCCGCTACACTCTGATAATGTTTTTTATAGTTGATAATATTCTTTTTAGTTTGATTAATGTATCTTTTTGGATTGCGTTGGATTGCTATGTTTTTTATATTGTGTTAGATTGATATACCTGTTTAGTTGTATTGTCATGACTTTTATATATTAAATATGTATTTTGTATTTGTGTCAAGATTGATATGTCTTTTAGTTGTGTTTATATGACTTTTTAGTTACTGAGTATGTCTTTAAGTTATATTGATATAACGTTTTAGTTACTGATTATGTCTTTTTAGTGGATTGTTATATATTTTCTACTATGTTGGATTGGTATGTCTTTTTAGTGTAATATTATGTCTTTTGTATTGTGTTGGATTCATATGTCTTTTAGTTATATTAATATGACTTTTTAGTCATGGCGTATATCTTTTAGCGAAATGTTATACTTTTTTATATTTTGTGTTGGATTAATATGTATTTTAATTGTGTTAATATATATTTTTAGTTACTGCATATATCTTTTAGTAGATTGTTATACCTTTTATATTTATGCTTGGATTCATATGTCTTTTAGTTGTGTTAATATATCTTTTTAGTTACTGTGCATATCTTTTAATAGAATGTCATACATTTTTTGTATTGTGGGCTGTAAAATAAATAAAGAAAAAAAATAGAAGTAATGAGGGACATGGGATCGATGGGTCGCTAGAACAAGTTAGGACGTACGCGGGGGGGGAAGCTTCGTGGAGACTCATATCTGGGATGCGTCATGACGCGACGTGACGCGCTGTGAGAGGATTGACGATGCTGGCGCTTCAAAGTACTGACACTTTATATCCAGACCCAAAAAATAAATAGAATAACATTATAAAAACTTAATTGGATAAAAAAAATGTATCTACTTACACCATAATCGATGTCAAACCCATCTATTTGGAGAGATCCACTATACTCCTACCGGCAAAAGAAAAGATATTTAAAATAAATAAAAAATGCAAAATACATTATAATTTAATTTATTGGTATGAAGAAAGAAGTAAATTACCTCGAGCTTTTCTAGAAAATCAATGGAGCCTTGGGAGTGCTCGGCATGGGAGGTCTGGAGGAGAAGAAGGGCTTCGATGAAATTTTTAGCGAGAAGTGGCGAGCTGTGAGTACAGTGGCTGATCTTAAACATGGACTAGGGGCAACCGCCCCCAAAATTTATGCTACTGAATTTTGTGATAAATTACAAATTATATGAAACACATCCTTCCTCCTTCTCAAAATTTTTGCTGTATTTTTCACTCCCTCCCCCCCCCCCTCCTCAGAATTTGGGTCAAGATCCGCCATTGTGTGAATATTGTCAGAGTTGATTGAGTAGATCGAACCTTATAGAAGGGAAGAAGAGAAGAGAGAGGTGCAAGCAGTTTGACCACTATCTCGACAAGAAACAATCGTCTTATGAGAAGCTTGGAAGACGAAGCCATTGCTAGAGACTCGAGAGAGGAGAGTGTTTATGAGTGTGAGGGAGGAAGGGAGATAGACACAATAGGGAATGTCACTGCCGGCAATCATCCTTTAGGTCTCTAGTTTTTGGCCGGTGGTGAATTTTTCACAGAGAGAGAAGATGAAGGGGTTCATAACATAGGGAATTTTCCGGGGGGGGTGGGGAGAGAGAGAGAGAATGAGGAGGCTCACTCAATTTTTCCCTTGTTCTTTGATTCGTGATGTTTCATATTATATCTGGAACAAAATATAAACATTAAATCTACCACTCATATTATCCCACATAACCAATTATATGAGAAATACCTAGAGGTGGCAAAATCTGACCCGACCCGAAAAACCCGCCCGACCGACCCGAACCCGAACCTGACCCGATCCGAAGATGTTGACAAGTCAACGGCCCGAAACCCGAATGGCCCGAAACCCGAGCGGCCCGAAACCCGAATGGCCCGAAACCCGATCGACCCGTAACCCGGATTACCCGAACCCGAACCCGAATGACCCGCCCAATTTTCGAAACCTGAATAACATGTAATGCAAGATGAATAACATGAAGCTGAATATTTGTGTGCTGATTTTGCCATAATTATTGGACTTTCTGTAATTTTACATTGAAAAAGTTGTATATCTACATGTGTTATGTGTATAATGATGATTTTTTAATTCTCACATCTTATGATATTAAATTATTAATACATTAATGAATTAATATTTTTTAATAGAAAACTTGGTTTGTTATAGTGAACTCATTTTGTATAAATAACACATAACTAATAACAACATACAAAATTAATATTATATAATATCGTGCAATAAAAACGGGTCAACAACAAAATTAAACCAAGTTCGATTTTTTTTATTTTTTCGATTTTTTATTTTTTTCGATTTTTTTCATTGTCCCTCTTAAATAAAAAATATAGTCAAAAATATCATATATAATAGATATATCCAAATGTATATGATTATATTTTATTTGAATCTTTCCATATTTTTATAACTTAAAATTTTTTTTTTCATTTTATTCCATTTTTTTAATTTAAAGATAATACTTTAAAAAAATCAGATTCTCCGATTCGACTCGGTCGATTCCAATCAGAGTCGGATGATTCTCACTACACAGACAGTGAACGAGTTAGATCCTGATTCCAATTTTAGGAACTATGAAAATTAAGTCGAATTTTCGATATTTCGTCTATCTATATACAAACTTGAATTGCTCAAAACACAGACCAAACTTTTTCGAAACACAGACCCGAATTACCCGAAATACAAACCCGAATGACCCATAACCCGATTGACCTGTAACCCGAACCCGCCTGACCCATAACCCGAACGACCCGAGACCTGAACGACCCGAGACCCGATCGACCCGAGACCCGAACAACCCGGTACCCGAGCGACCCGGTACCCGAGCGACCCGAGACCCGAACGACCCGTGACCCGAATGACCCGTAACCCGAACGACCCGTGACCCGAACGACCCGGAACCCGAAATGACCTGACCCGAACCCGGCCCAACCCGCCCATTTGCCACCTCTAGAAATACCACATAAAATCTGTATTTCTAAAATATGGATGATTCTGATTAAGCCACAATTTTTATTCGACGGTCAGAACAAATGGATGACATGGCCTGTTTTTCCCTCTAAGCAGTTGATAGAATTTTGGGGGGTAATCTTACATGTGCCCTTTAATGGATTTTCGGTGAGCAATTTTTGTGACCAAATATGTTGCAAGTCATATCTAACTCATGAGGAAAACCCATGGATTTGTTGTGATCAATTTTTTTGATAAATATATTGCGGGTCATATCTAACCTGTGAGAAAACTCATGGATTTTCTGTGAGCAATTTTTGCGACAAAATATGTAAGGGAGCATACTTAACCAATGGATTTTCTGTGAGCAATTTCTGTGACCAAATATGTTGCGGGTCATAACTAATCCGTGAGGAATTTTTATGACTAAATATGTTACGGAATTGTAAGAAAAATTCATTGTGACTAAATATGTTGTGGGTCATATATAACCCGTTACTACTCGTAGATTTTCTGTGAGCAATTTTTGTGACCAAATATGTTGCGGGTCATATCTAACCCGTGAGAGAAAACCCGTGGATTTTCTGTGAGCAATTTTGGAGATCAAATATATTGTCGGTCATATCTACCCCGTGAGAAAAACTCATGGCTTTTTTGTGAGCAATTTTGTGACCAAATATATTGCAGGTTATATTTAACCCGTGAGAAAAACCCACTGCATACTCGTTATTGACATAGCAAAATTCAAGCCAATTTTGGCCCTTAGATATCATAGCTCATTGGATAAACATTGGATAAAACCATGGACAAGTAACATTAATTTTTTTGAGCACGTTTACACAAAACCGGAACAATCTGACAAATAACTAAAATAAAAAAATAGGTGAGGATGGAACTAAAGATCATCCGTTAGCTCACAGAAAGCTCCAACACAATATCATAATATTATTATTTGTTAACCATCTTGATACTAATTAATAATATATGTGTGCAGTTAAAATCAAATAATATTAATGTATAATGATTAATATCATAATGATTTATGTTATACATGATTTGCTTATGTAATAAAAAATAATATATCATTGTAAAATATTATTATAAAATAAGTATATCACAAATAAATCAGCATATTTATATTACAATATAACTAAAAGATTAATGTAGAAAATCTTATAGAAGAGAAAATAAAGTCCAACATATGGAAAAAATATTATTCGTATTTATTTTCACAAAACAACAAAAAATGAAGTCAGCATACAAAAACTCTGCTGTTATAGATTTTCACAAAATCACAAAAATCGAATTAAAGTATAAAACATGGAAAATAACAATCTTTTGTTGTTTTCACAGAACCACAAAAATTTGGGTCTAAAACATGGCAAAATAACCTAATTTGTTTTTTTTTCGGAAAATAACAAAAAATAAATTCCAAAACATGGTAAAACCACCTTGTAATTGTTTTTCACAAAACCAAGAAAAAGAAATGTTTTGTTGTTTTCACAAAACCACAAAAATTGAAGTCCAACCTACGGAAAAAACATTATTCGTACTTATTTTCACAAAACTACAAAAAATTAAGTCTAATGCATGCAAAAACTCTGTTATTATAGATTTTCATAAAACCACAAAAATTTAAGACTAAAACATGGAAAAAAAATATCATTTGTTTTTTTTTCGAAAAATAACAAAAAATAAATTCCGATACACGGTAAAACTTCCTTGTTATTATTTTTCACAAAACCAAAAAAAGCAATATTTTGTTGTTTTCACAAGACCACAATAAATGTAGTACAATATATGGAGAAAACAATATTCATATTTAGTTTACAAAAGAACAAAAAATGAAGTCTAATGAACGTAAAAACTCCAGTGTTACGGATTTTCACAAAACCACAAAAATCAAATTGAAGTTATAATACATGGAAAAAAGCAATCTGTTGTTGTTTTCACAAAACCACAAAAATTAAAGTCTAATTATACATGGAAAAATTATAATTTATTTTTTTTTTTTGGAAAATAACAAAAAATAAATTCTAATACAAGGAAAAAAAATAATCCTTTCTTGTTTTCACAAAACAATAAAAAATGAAGTCCAACATATGGAAAAAACACTATTGGTATTTATTTTCACAAAACAACAAAAAATGAAGTCTAATGCATGCAAGAAATCAGTTGTTATAGATTTTCACAAAACCACAAATATTTAAGTCTGAAAAATGGAAAAAAATAATAATTCGTTTTGTTTTTCGGAAAACAAAAAAAATATTCCAATACATGGTAAAAACTCCTTGTTATTGTTATTGACAAAACCAAAAAAATCTTTTTTCGATGTAATACCTGGAAAAAAAGCAATCTTTTGTTCTTTTCAAAAAACTACAAAAAATGAAGTCCAACATATGAAAGAAAATATTATTCGAATTTATTTTACAATATAACTAAAAATGAAGTCAAATGCACGTAAAAACTCTATTGTTATAGATTTTCAGAAAATCATAGAAATTGAATTGAAGTTATAATACATGGGAAAAAGAAATCTTTTGTTGTTTTCACAAAACCACAAAAATTAAAGTCTAATAATACATGGAAAAAATTTGATTTGTTTACTTTTTTTTTTGAAATTAGCAATAAATAGATTCTAGTAGATGGAAAAAATATTTTTTCAATGTAATTTATGGAAAAAACGCAATCTTCTGTTGTTTTCACAAAACCACAAAAAATGAATTCCAACATATGGAAAAAAATATTATTCATATTTAATTTCACAAAACAACAAAAAGTGAATTGTAATTCATGCAAAACTCAATTGCTATTCATTTTTACAAAACCAAAAAAAAATCGAATTGAAGTATAATATACGGAAAACAATAATCTTTTCTTGTTTTAAGAAAACCACAAAAATTTCAGTCTAAAACTTGAAAAAAAACATAATTTGTTTTGTTTTTTGGAAAACAACAAAACATAAATTCCAATACATGGTAAAACCTCCTTATTCTTTTTCACAAAACAAAATAAATCTTTTTTCAATGTAATTAATGAAAAAAAAATCAATCTTTTGTTGTTTTCACAAAACCACAAAAAAAGAAGTCCAACATATGGAAAAGATATTATTCGTATATATTTTCACAAAACAACAAAAAATAAAGTCTAATGCATGCAAAAACTCAGTTGTTATGGATTTTCACAAAACCACAAAAAAATTTGAGTCTAAAACATGGAAAAAAAACATAATTTATTTTGTTTTTTGGAAAGAACAAAAAATAAATTCCAATACACGGTAAAACCTCCTTGGTATTATTTTTCACAAAACCTAAAAAATCTTTTTTCGACGTAATGTATGGAAAAAAACAAATCCTTTGTCGTTTTCACAAAACCACAAAAAATGAAGTCCAACATTTGGAAAAAACACTATTGGTATTTTTTTCACAAAACAACAAAAAATGAAGTCTAATTCATGCAAAAGCTCAGTTGTTATTTATTTTCACAAAACCACAAATATTTAAGTCTAAAACTTGGAAAAAAAAATAATTTGTTTTGTTTTTGGGAAAACAAAAAAAAAATTCCAATACACGGTGAAAACTCCTTGTTTTTGTTTTTCATATTACCAAAAATAAATCTTTTTTCTCTCAGAAACTCACAAAAATGAAGTCCAACATATGGAGAAAACAGCATTCGTATTTATTTTACAAAACAACAAAAAATGAAGTCTAATGTACGTATGAACTCCGTTGTTGCAGATTTTCACAAAAACACAAAAATCAAATTGAAGTATAATACAAGAAAAAAAACAATCTTTTGTTGTTTTCACAAAACTACAAAAATTGAAGTCCAACATATGGAAAAAATTTTATTCTTATTTATTCTACAAAACAACTAAAAATGAAGTCTTATGCACGTAAAAACTCTATTGTCATAGATTTTCCCAAAATCACAAAAATCGAAATAAATTATAATACATGGAAAAAAACAATCTTCTGTTGTTTTCACACAATCACAAAAATTGAAGTCTAAAACATGGAAAAAAACTTAATTTGTTTTGTTTTTCTGAAAACAACAAAAAAATAATTTCCAATACATGGTAAAACCCCCATCTTATTGTTTTTCACAAAACTAAAAAAATCTTTTTTCGACATAATACATGGAAAAAAAACAATCTTTTCTTGTTTTCACAAAACCAGAAAAAATGAAGTTTCACACATGGAGAAAACCATATTCGTATTTATTTTTCAACACAACCAAAAATAAAGTCTAAGGCACGTAAAAACTCTGTTGTTACAGATTTTCACAAAACCAAAATAATCAAATTGAAGTAATAATACATGCAAAAAGGCAATAATACACGGAAAAAAGCATTTTTTTGTTGTTTTCACAAAACAACAAATAATAAAGTCCAACACCTGGAAAAAATGGTATTCGTATTTATTTTCACAAAACAATAAAAAATGAAGTCTACCGCATGAAAAAGCTCCGTAAAACAATAAAAATTTAATTGAAGTATAATACATTGAAAAAAAATAATCTTTTATTGTTTTCACAAAACCACAAAAATTGAAGTCCAATACATGGAAAAACAACAAAAATAAAATTCTAATATATGGTAAAACATATTTGTTAAATTTTTTCACAAACCCAAAAAAATGTGTTTTGGATGTAATACATGAAAAAAATAACAATCTTTTGTTATTTTCACAAAATCTCAAAAATAAAGTGCAACATTTCGAAAAAATATTATTCGTACTTATTTTACAAGACAACCAAAAATGAAGTCTAATGCACGTAAAAACTCCATTATAGATTTTCACAAAACCACAAAAATGAAATTGAAGATATAATACGTAGAAAAAAGTAATCATTTGTTGTTTTTACAAAACCACAAAAATTAAGGTCTAATAATTCAGGAAAAAAATATGATTTGTTTTGCTTTTTTTGGAAAATAGCAAAAAATAAATTCAAATACACGGAAAAAACTCCTTGTTATTGATTTTACCAAAACCAAAAAACTCTTTTTTCGCTGTAATACAACAAAAAAATCAAACTTTTGATGTTTTCACAAAACGACAAAAACTAAAGTCCAACATATGGAAAAAATATTATTCGTATTTATTTTCACAAAACAACAAAAAATGAAGCCAGCATACAAAAAATCTGCTGTTATAGATTTTCACAAAATCACAAAAATCGAATTAAAGTATAAAACATGGAAAAGAACCATCTTTTGTTGTTTTCACAAAACCACAAAAATTGGAGTCTAAAACATGGAAAAAAAACATAATTTGTTTTTTTTTCGGAAAACAACAAAAAATAAATTCCAATACATGGTAAAACCACCTTGTTATTGTTTTTCACAAAACCAAAAAAAAAAAGAAATATTTTGTTGTTTTCACAAAACCACAAAAATTGAAGTCCAACATATGGAAAAAACATTATTCGTACTTATTTTCATAAAACTACAAAAAATGAAGTCTAATGCATGCAAAAACTCTGTTATTATTGATTTTCACAAAACCACAAAAATCGAATTGAAATATAATACAAGAAAAAAAATAATGTTTTGTTGTTTTTACTAAACTACAAATATTGATGTCTAAAACATGGAAAAAAAATATAATTTGTTTTGTTTTTCGGAATACAACAAAAAAAACATTCCAATACATGGTTAAACCTCATTGTTATTGTTTTTCACAAAACCAAATAAATCTTTTTTCGACGTAATACATGGAAAAAAAGTAATCTTTTGTTGTTTTCACAAAATCATAAAAAATGAAGTCCAACGTATGGAGAAAATAATATTCGTATTAATTTTACAAAATAACCAAAAATCGAATTGAAGTTATAATGCACGTAAAACTCCATTGTTACAGATTTTCACAAAACCACACAAATCGAATTGAAGTTATAATACGTGGAAAATAACAATCTTTTCTAGTTTTCACAGAACCACAAAAATTAAAGTCTGAAATCCATCACCAAGTTGCATGGGATGCTTAAGAATGCACAGGAGGACATGAAGACAAATGTTGTCAAGGACGTCTTAATAGTTCACAAGAAGAAGGGTAAGATGCCCGGTAACAAGAGCAACGGTAAAGGCAAGGTGTTGCACAAACCTAAGATCAATAAAGACAAGGAGGGAGTTTGCTTCCATTGCAACAAGGTTGGTCATTGGAAGAGAAACTGCGAACTCTATCAGGACAAAATTAAGCAGGGTAGTGTGACTACCACTTCAGGTATTTTTGTAATTGAAACTAATTCACTTTGTAATGATGTGCAAGGACTACAAAGGAGTAGAAGATTAGCTAAGGGCAAAGTCGACCTGTGTGTGGGAAATGGAGTAAGAGTTGCGCATTAGCCATAGGAACTTATTTATTGACCTTGCCTAGTGGACTTGTATTAGTACTTGATAATTGCTATTTTGTACCTGCTATGAGCAAAAATATTACTTCTATTTCTAGTCTAGCCTTGGATGGTTATAAATTTATTATTGAGTATAAAAATTGTTCTATCTTAAAGGATAATCTTTTCTATGGAAATGTTCTATTAGAAAGAGGTCTTTACGTGCTGGATCTTAAGAAAGAGAATTATAAGTCCATATATAAGATTAATACTAAACAATTCAAACCAAATGACTCAAATACGACATACCTCTGGCACTGTCGCTTAGGCCATATAAATGATAAACGCATTTCTAAACTCCACTCTCATGGACTTTTGGACTCATTTGATCTGGAATCATTTGAGACGTGCGAGTCTTGTTTACTTGGCAAGATGACTAAGAAACCCTTCACAAAAGTTGGTGAAAGGGTCAATGACTTATTAGAACTCATACATACTGATGTATGTGGACCAATGAGTACGCCGACTAGAGGTGGGTATTGGTACTTCATAACTTTTAGGGACGAGTTCAGTAGATATGGTTATGTCTACCTGATGAAGCATAAGTTTGAATCCTTTGAAGTGTTCAAAGAATTTAAGAATGAAGTACAAAATCAAGTTGGCAAGAAGATTAAAGGACTTTGATCTGATTGAGGAGGTGAATATCTGAGTCAGGAATTGAGGATCATCTTAGAGAACGTGGAATAGTTTCAGAACTGACTCTTCCAGGAACTCCTCGGTGGAACGGAGTGTCCGAAAGGAGGAATCGAATCTTATTGAATATGGTTCGATCGATGATGAGTCAAACGAATTTTTCAATGTCTTTCTAGGGTTACGCTCTTGATATTGCCGCATTCATACTGAACAAGATTCCATCCAAAATGGTTCAAAAGACGCCATATGAGATGTGAATGGGGAAAAGCCGCAAGTTATATTTTCTTAAAATTTGGGGATGTGAGACTTATAAAACGTCAGTTTTTCGATAAACTCCGACCCAAATCTGATAAGTGCTTGTTTGTGGGATATCCTAAGAAAACTAAAGGATATTACTTTTACCATCCATCGGAGAACAAAGTGTTTGTTGCTTGCAATGGAGCCTTCTTGGAAAGAGAGTTTGTCTCTATGAGAAGTAGTGGGAGCAAAGTACAACTCGAAGAAATTCGAGACCCACCTATAGTCCCAGAACCTATGATGCCAGAACAAACAAGCTCTCAAAGAGTTGGCGAGTTTGAAACACAACATACTTAACATAGATCTAGTAGGATTCGTCATGAGCCCGAAAGATACGGATTTCTCGTGTCCAGTGATGATGATGTGACATTCATAAATGATAAACCCACGTCCTACCAAGATGCTATGAAGAGTCCTGTGTAATGTGTATTTTTATACACATTTTTAGGATTTTTATCATCTCAAATTTAATCATAATTCACATAAAATGTATGAAAAATGTTCATAATTCATAAAATCTAATTTGAAATTTCTTAATATATTTTTATGTTATTTTGCAAGGCGAAAAGACCATAAAATGAAGAATTTGAGGACTTATTCGAAAGTCAACTCCAAAAGAAGCACCATAACGCAAATAATGGGCCAAGGATGGCGAAACTCTCCCTAAAATCCTTAAATACCGCATACACATACTTCTCCAACCCTAAATGATGGAAAACGTCGGTGGAAAAGAGCAAACATTAGAACAATTAAGAAACGACCACAAAATATTAAGAAAACATCCACTGTCTCATGACTTTCCTCAGCCAAACCGATACGAGAACCGACCACGTTCGGTCCCAAAACAGAGAAGAAATGTCCACGTTTCTTATGACGTTTCGTATCAGAATGTGACGTTCCGATGAAATGGATCCTAACCAACGTTTTACACCTCAAAATAAACCTAGAAGCTCAAGAATAGAGAAAATGCGACGCGCAAAAATTATGGTCAAATCTGAAAAGTCAACCGTCGCAGTCAAGTCAACCCTTTCTCTCTCAAAAATGCGATTTTTTTCAAATTTCTCGAAATTGAACAAACTCAATACCATTCGACTCGTCTCGAAAAGAAAAGGACAACCGTATGATTCACCATTGCTGGAATGGCCACAAACGCGAAAAATCTCCTGTCAACCCAAAAATAGCCAATTTCGAGCTACAGATTCTCGAACTCACCATTTCCTACACAGACATCAGTTTGTCATGATTCTAATGCCATTCACTTCTCCTTATTCCCCTCTTTCCAACCATATAAAGAACTCAAAAATTGATGAAGAATTGAGTGAGATAATCGAGTTTGAACTCAGCGATCAATGAAATTAAGTTATGTTTTTGCTGAAATAACTCAATTCGAGCTGAAATTTCTCAAGTCCATAACTCACTCTACATACCTCTATTTCTTGTGAAACCAATACAATTCTCTTCTTCTCTCTTCCCTCTTTCCAATGATATAAAGAACACAAAAAGTTAGAGAAGATGATTGAAGAGTGGTGTCCCTTTGAAGAGGCTTGAGGCATGTTTTATAGACTGAATTGGAATTGAGAGTCCAATGACCGGTTTTGAATGGAGAGGAGAGTAGGGAACGATTCGAGAGCTGTGATTGGTTCAGCCAGATCAAGGTAGGTGTACTGAAGATCTGGACGAAATTTCATTGAATTCGGTTGAGATTTGATCTGGTTTTGAGCGGTTGAATTTTCGCTCTGTTATGTGATTTCGCGGAAAAAAAAAAACTGTTCATATTTGATCTGAAATTTGAATCGTGAGTTGTTACACTGAGAGTGGACCCCATCTTTGATCGTGTGTGGCGAGACGGGTCATTAAGTCGAGTGAAATGAATCATTCTTTGGCGCTGGATTTTCAAATGAATTTTATTGATTTTCTGTGGCGAATTGGGTCAAGAGTTCCTGAAATGAATCGTCTTCTTCTGTTTGCGCGTTGGATATTCAACTGAATGATTTTGATCTTTTGTGGTGCACGATCCGTGGCTTTCTTGAAACGTCTTTCTGACTGGACTTTGTGAAACAGTTGCGGAGTTTGGATCGCTTTAACATTCGGATTGAAGACCCGTTTTCATTTTAATTTGGTTATGTTCGCAAGTAGAGAAGTGATCTTCATTTCCATTGTGATTTGGTACAATTCAGCGATGCATTCTCTTCCTCACATTCATACGAACTGTATGCGTTCTAAATGGCTTAGAGAAACTGAGCTTTCATTGAGTCATTTCAGTTTCAAACTCGATTCAGCTCGTGTCCGCCATTGTTGGCTGAACGATCTCAAACACCCACCTCAAACAGTGACACTCAAAACCAGCTCTCAGGTTTCATTTCTCAGGTCCGTGTGATGCTCTGAGTCGAGCTTGAAGATTTATCTCTCCTTCTAACTTATGAATTTCGCTTTGATCCGCACTCAGCAAAATAACCAAAAATAACCAGCAACTCGTGAATCAAGATCCGTCTTACGTTTGTTTTTAAGATCAAATTGAAGCTTCGAAACTCATTTACGTTCGTTACTGGTGTTGTGCGACTCGTCAAACATCATCACTTTGTGAGAAAAATGCGAGATGACCGATCGAATTCATCTCACTGCTGAAATTTCGACCGTTGGATCATCAAGTTTGAAAAGTTCATTGAGGATTCCGTCGAATAGATTACTCAAACACAGATTTCTCACTCGATATCGCACAATTCGATGAGTTCTTCATACGGTTAGATAGGGTAGATGATGGAGAAGAGAATGAGATAGGTTTTGGCTCGAATGGATGATTGTGGATGGCAAGGCGGGTCAACCATGGTTTCGGCCCGTTTTTAGCACCTATTTTGACCGAATTCCGGCGATCGCTGGAACTTTCAAGTCCGGAGAATGGCACTGGCATGTTCCTCCCGTCATGCTGAATCCGTGGCTGGTCGGTTTGTTCGATTTCGAGCAAAATTTTGAAATTTTGATGTTGAAGAAGACGGGTTTGACCTGGTTAAACTATTGACTTTGACCAGGTTGACCTGATTTTCAATTGGTGATTCTGAGAGTTCTAGAAGGTTTCTGATCACGAGGTTTGTACCATTGGATTCGTCTCGTCAAGCTCTTCGTTTTGATATACTGTTTGACCCATTTCGGAAAAGTTGACTTTTGGTCAATTCAGCGAGGTTTGGCATTTGACTCGGTTTGATTTTGTTTTAAAAAGGTTTTGACTTGTTGTAGAAGTTTGAGGTTTTTTAATTGGCCATTTTTTGCCCATTATTTGCGTTTTGGTTTATTTCATCCTTTTATGGCCTCTTTGCCTGTAAAATAACACAAAATGTATTAAGAGATTTCAAAGTATGTTTTATGAGTTATGAGTCTTTTTCATATATTTTATGTGAAATTCGATTGAATTTGAGATGATAAATACCCTAAAAATGTGTATAAAAATACACATTACATTCACGTGGCAGGCATGATTTGTTTCCTTAACGAAAATTGCTATTCTTTTACCCCTCTCTCTAGTATAAATAAAGGGGTAGCCCTCTTCTATTCGAAGCACAATTCAGAATCCTTAGAGGCCATCTATTACATAGAAAAGAGAGAGTAAGTTTTGAGAGATATTCGGAAAGTATTTCCGGACTTGTCTAGCCAAGTCCGGTTATTCCGTACGTCTAAAGTTTGCGTGAATACGAGTAGAGGTTCTCTATCTTGAGAACTTGCGAGCGATTGTTCTTCATCCCTAGGAGAAGCAAGGAGGTCGCGAGTCAAGCTTCATGACGGAGAAGGTTGCAACTCAGAAAAGTTCAGACCTACATCCGTTCTTCGTCTCGCGGATCAGGAAGATCCGAGGTATAAATTTTAATAGTTAATCTCGTACTTCTATTCCCTTAACGTAGATCTTAGGGCGGGTTCAATCCATAGGTTCCGCTACGCATGTAAGTACATGGCTGTGGATTTCCCAACAGGTCGCATGTCAGAAACGTTCAGACCTACATCCGTTCTTCATCTCGCGGATCTGGAAGATCCGAGGTATAAATTTTAATAGTTAATCTCGTACTTTTATTCCCTCAACAATGTGAAAGAAAGCGCGTAATCTCAGAAACACAGCGGAATTAAATTTTACCCATTTCCTAACCGAGGATCCGTGCATTATCAATCAAATCAGAAAAATAAATCTTATTTATACCTCGGATTCGGATAATCCGGTTTGTAGGGCTTCGCGATTCGTCTCCAAATGATCTCCCTACATCTCCTTGCGGATCTGAACACGAAAGGCGCTATGACTCCGGCACCGCCCTCTACACATGTCCACACGTGACTAACTCGTTGGAGGAGAAACCGAGATTACAAGATCCGATTTCTCTCCCTCTCTCTCTCAATAGGTGGCTAGGGTATCGACTGATTTTTCTTGCCTAATCAGATGAACCCTTCATCTATTTATAGCATATAATGCTCACACCTTTTCACCTCCTTTTGATTTTCTGTGACCAACTGAGTTAGTTATGTTTGTGTGCGACCCTGTAGGCTCATTTAATATTGGTAATAAACTTCAAGTTTATAAATCATAAGTAGCCTCTAGTACGACGTTATGATTACCCAAATTAAATGAATGACACGTGATCATAACCAGTACATTAATTATGTATTTAGTCCCTTTCTTAAATGATATTTATATTGATCATAAGGCATGGTTTTATGTCATCCTTATTATGATCAGTTCTCTTTCCTGAATTATAATTCGACTGAATAAATTAAAAGATATTAACAACACATGTTAATTCTTTCATACACGGCCGTGTGTTTTTCTTCAGTCTTAATTTATCAGGGGGTCCTGAGATATCCCTGTCATATCCGAGAGTAACAAATTCTATCTTGATCATTCACATTCCAACTCATGCTTTACTAAATACCCGATCATAGCTTTTATAATTATCCGGTTAAAGACAACGTTTGACTATGTCAAAGTATAAAGATATGCATACATGAATCTTTTATAATTTAGAATTGTATTCACTTTGCTTTACGGTTTTACTATGAAGAATCACATATTCTGTTGACATATAACAGACATACATTTTCATGGTTAACTAATAATTTTACAACCTTTACGCACAATTATTATATGAAAACATTTATGAGATAAAACATCTAATACAAAAATATAATATCTGATACATAATCCGTTTCCCACACGGCAAAATAATTTGGCCTAGGGCATTATTACTTTTAGTCTCCCACTTGCACTAGGCCGAACTAAGTTATACATATTCATTGTTCCTCTAGGTACCACAGACCCATTGACTTAACATGACCCTCATGTTTCACTTGCGAAAGTGGCGTAGTAAACGGATCAGCCACATTGCAGCCACATTATCATCGTCGGGTATTTTACACACTTTCACGTCTCCTCTCTCAATGATCTCTCGGTTCAAATGAAAACATCGGAGTATATGCTTGATTTTGTGATGTGATCTTGGTTCCGTCACATAACCATAGGGTCCAAGATACTCGAGACTACTCCTAGTTCCGTCACAAACTTCTTTATCCAAACAGGTTCCTTAGCTGCTTCCGAAGCTGCTATGTACTCCGCCTCTGTGCTAGAATCTGCCACAGTTTTCTATTTAGAACTTTTCCAAACTACTGCTCCTGCATTTAGCAAAACACATAGCCACTTTGTGAACTATAATTGTCTATGTTAGTTTAGAAGCTCGCATCGGTATAACCTGTCATAGCCAACTCACTATCCAATCCCCCCTAGACCAAGAATAAATCCTTTGTCCTTCTCATATGCTTGAGAATATTCTTAACTGCCATCCAGTGACTTTCATCGGGATCTGACTGATACCTACTTTAATGCTTGTGCCACGTCCGATCGAGTACTTACCATGGCATACATGATAGATCCATTTGTTGAAGCATATGGAATCTTACTCATCCAGTTTCGTTCATCTCGTGTTGCTGGACATTGAGATTTACTAAGTAAGACGTTATGTGACATCGGAAGAAATCCTCTCTTGGAATCTTCCATACTAAACCGTTTTTGTACCTTGTCAATGTAAGTACTTTGACTCAGACCTATTAGCCTTTTAAATCTATCTCTATAAATTTTGACGCCTAATATATAGGCGGCTTTTCCTAGGTCTTTCATTGAGAAACTATTCCCTAAATATGTCTTGACGCTCAAAAGTATGGGAATATCATTTTCAATGAGTAGGATGTCATCAACATAAAGCATAAGAAAAACTACCGCGCTCCCACTGACCTTTTTGTAAACACAAGGTTCTTCTTCA
Organism: Juncus inflexus; assembly: GCA_024447665.1. Classification (NCBI taxonomy): domain Eukaryota; kingdom Viridiplantae; phylum Streptophyta; class Magnoliopsida; order Poales; family Juncaceae; genus Juncus; species Juncus inflexus. Next base: position 4,095,848 of record JAJHPC010000018.1, read on the forward strand.
CTTTTGATGAAACCAAAATCTCTGATGACTTCATCAAAACGAAGATTCCAGCTACGAGATGCTTGTTTTAATCCATAAATGGATTTCTTAAGCTTGCAAACCTTTCGGGAATTATTTGGTTCGACAAAACCCTCGGGTTGTATCATGTATACATCCTCGGTTAAGTTTCCATTTAGAAACGCTGTTTTGACATCCATTTGCCATATTTCATAGTCATAATATGCAGCTATGGCAAGTAAAATTCTGATTGATTTAAGCATGGCAACTGGCAAGAAAGTTTCATCATAGTTAATACCATGGATTTATCTGAAACCCTTCACCATGAGCCGTTCTTTATAAGTTTGCACATTTCCATCCATGTTAGTTTTTTTTTTAAAACCCATTTGCACCTGATGGTCTTCAAGCCTTCTTGGTGGATCAATCAAGTTCCAAATTTGATTATCGTACATGGATTGCATCTTAGCTTTCATTGCTTCTTCCCATTTGTGAGAATCTGGACTCGACATAGCTTCTTGATAGGATGTGGGCTCATTATCTATGAGCATCACGTCATCGTCATGAGTCACGAGATATCCATATCTCTGTGGCTCTCAACGATCCCTAACAGATCTACGAGGAGGTACTTGTGTTATATTTTCAGATTCATTAATTGTTGATGAATCTAATTCTTGTTCCACCATCGGTTCTGTATTAATTTGCGAGTCCCGAACTTCTTCCAGCTGGATTGCACTCCCACTCATTCTTTTGGACAAAATCCTTCTCCAAGAAGGCTCCATTCCGAGCAACAAACACATTGTTTTCGGATGGGTTGTAAAAGTAATATCCTTTAGTTTCACTAGGATAACCCACAAATAAACACTTGTCAAATTTAGGTGCAAGTTTATCAGAGAGCTGATGCTTGACATATACTTCACATCCCCAAATCTTTAGAAAAGATAATTTGGGACTCTTCCCAATCCAAAATTCATATGGCATCTTTTGAACTGATTTGGATGGAATTCTGTTAAGTATGAATGCAGCTGTTTCAAGAACATAACCCCAAAAGAAATTTGGAAGATCCGTTCGGCTCATCATAGACCGAACCATATCCAGCAAGGTTCGATTTCTCCTCTCGGATACACCATTCCATTGAGGTGTTCCAGGAGGAGATAATTGTGAAACAATTCCACAATCCTTAATATGATCTATGAACTCTTGGCTTAAATATTCACCACCACGATCCGATCGAAGTTCTTTATTTTTCTTACCAATTTGGTTTTCCACTTCATTCTTGAATATTTTGAACTTTTCAAAAGATTCAGATTTATGCTTCATTAAGTATATATACCCATATCTGCTCAAATCATCTGTAAATGTAATGAAGTATCGAAAATTACCACTAGCTTCTTTACTCATCGGACCACATACATCTGAATATTTGAGCTCTAATAAGTCATTCACTCTTTCACCTTGTTTAGTAAAAGGTGTCTTTGTCATTTTGCCCAATAAACATGATCCGCATGTCTTGAATGATTCAAAAACGAATGAGTCTAAAAGTCCATCTTGATGGAGTTTAGAAATGCATTTCTCATTTATGTGACCTAAGTGACAATACCTGAAGTATGTTGGATTCAAGTCGTTAGATTTTAATCTTTTGGTATTAATGTTATAAATGGGCTCATTACTTTCTATTTCGAGATCAAGAATATAAAGATCATTTTCTATGCTGACATTCCCATAGAAAAGGTTAGCTTTACGAATGATAAATTCATTTTTATTAATAATAAATTCATAACCATCTTTCGTCAAACTCGAAATAGAAATCAAATTCCTATTTATTGCAGGTACAAAATAACAATTATTAAGTTTTAAAACAAGTCCAGAAGTTAAAGATAAATTATAAGTTCCTACGGCTAATGCAGCAACTGTTGCTCCAATACCCACCCAAAGGTCCACTTCACATTTTGCTAATTTCCTACTCCTTTGTAGCCCCTCCACATTATTACAAATGTGAGTTGCACATCCAATATCTAATACCCAAGATGTAGAAGTAGATAAATTAATTTCAATAACAAAAATACCTGATGATGTAGTCACCGTACCATTCTTCTTAAGACTTTCCAAGTACTACTTGCAGTTTCTCTTCCAATGTCCTCGCTTGTTGCAATAGAAAAAAAAAATCATATTTTGGTTTCTTAATCTTAGGTTCAGGCAACAACTTGCCCTTACCCTTGCCCTTACCCTTGTCCTTTCAATTGCTTTTTCCCTTTCCCTTGAATTTCTTTTTCATATTCTTCCCCTTTTGAACCATAAGTACATCATTGCCAACATTTGGTGTCATACTCGTCTCGCATTGCTTAAGCATGCCGAGCAACTCGGTAATGGATTTGTCCATGTTGTGTATATTATAATTCATAATAAATTGTTTAAAATTCGGGGTTAAAGACCCGAGAATTATATCGGTAGCCATCTCTTTGTTTACCTTTGCACCAAGTTTCTCAAGGTACTCAATATAATCTTTCATCTTGAGAACATGGACTACCACTGATGTACCTGGAGCCATCTTACAATTAGTAAAGCCATTATACGTATTGTACCTTTCAGTACGCGCCTGCACTTAGAACATTTTCTTGAGCTGCGTGACCATGGCAAAAGCCTCCATTTCTTCAAACTGCTTTTGAAGTTCGGAGTCCATTGTGGCCAGCATAAGGCAGGTAACATCATTAGAGTCATTGACATACTTACTATAAGCAGCCTTTGTCTCATCCGTGGTATCATCACCCTCAGGTTCTTCTCAGGAAGAGCATTTTCAAGGACATACTGTTTTTTCTCTTGTTTGAGAACGATTCTCAAGTTGCGGTAGCAATCAAGGAAATTTTTCCCATTCAGTTTTTCTTTTTCAAGGACTGATCGCAGAGTTAAACTTGATGTGTTTGTTGACATTTTCTACACATATTTGAAAATTTAAAGTGATGTTAATACTGGCTGATTTTTAATGTTTTAGATGTGTTCATATAATGTAACTCCCACTATTTTTGTCAAATCAATAACCCTCAAAATAATGATTCGGAATTGTCAACTCTTTGAAATCTCGTAGTGGAACAAGACCCATATTTCAACAAATCTCAAGGGAGCTTTGGCTCTCAATCCTAAGACTTAATTATTTAGGTTGGATCAAATCCAATTGCATCACATGCAATTCTTGACTAATCTCTCATGGCATGCTAGTTTTAAATTGATTGCCCGGCGAAACCATCCCATCTTATTCCCCGAGCCCAAGTCTGACTTGATAGCTCAGTTAAGTCGAACCATATCTAACCATCGGCAAAATAGTCAACAACACACCCTGCTTTGGTAGAACCTATGTTGTTTCACATTTTGCCATATTTTCTCCTCTTAAGATAGTTCCCACACACCCAACTTTGGCATGAACCTATGTGGGATTTATCAAAATATTGAGAAATTTAGGTATGGAGGGCATTTCATGAATTAATATTTATTTGAAGGATTTTTAATTTATTTTAATTCTTTTAATGAATATCAGTAATGACATGCATGGCCTTGAACATTATGAGCCAACATAATGATCATAATCCTAAGTGCTGGATGAGATGTCGAGGCGATGAACTCCTTCAATATGTGATTGGTCGAGGCGATGAACTCCTTCACCCTGTGATTGGACGAGGCGATGAACTCCTTCACAATGTCTTGGATGTCAAATTTTCATAACTCTCGTAAATAATAATTATATACAAATGACGGTACAATGACCGTATTTAATTACAACAATTACACATCACATAAATTACAACCAAATTATATAAACCACAAATTACATACATCACATCACATCACAAATTACAACCAAATCACAAACATTCATTCACATCACAGAATCTAAAGGCCATGCAATCATATGATATTATTTTTATTTTATTTAATTAAACCATTAATAAATAATTAGGCTTTTATTGACGGCAATCCGCTCGTCGGTGAGAGACTGATGGGGTTTGGGGCGGAGCCCCAACGGCGGTCCCGCTGCATTAAAATTTTACCCAATTCGCTAACCAGAGACCAAAACCAATAACAATTTCGAGTATAATTAATCACATTAATTAGATCCGAAATCCATTATCATATCGGGTATAATTAATCAAATTAATTTCAAACCGAAATTTGATTTGGAGATCGAATTTCAAATCACCAGTCATGATAATCATCGAATCCAATTCGAGATCTCAACCGAAACCATAATCCCAATTTACCATCTATGTAGGAAACACCTTACCCACATCAGGCCTAACCCTAATTAAATTGTGTATAACTCTTAAACTAAAATCGATTCGATTGATCAATACACGTGGCTCTGGTACCACTGAAAGGAAATGTGTAATCTCAGAAACACAACATAATTAAAATTTTACCCGTTTCCTAACCGAGGATCCGTGTATTATCAATCAAATCAGAAAAATAAATATTATTTATACCTCGGATTTGGCTAATCCGGTTTTTAGGGCTTCGCGATTCGTCTCCAAACGATCTCCTTAAGTCTCCTTGCGGATCTGGTCGCGAAAGGCGCTACTACTCTGGCACCGCCCGCTACACATGTCCACACGTGATTAACTCATTGGAGGAGAAACAGGGATTACTAGATCGGGTTTCTCTTTCTCTCTCTCTCTCAATAGGTGGCTAGGGTATGGACTGATTTTTGTTGCCTAATCAGATGAACCCTTCATCTATTTATAGCATTTAATGCTCACACCTCTTCACCTTCCTTTTGGCTTTTTGTCCAACCGAGTTAGTTATGTTTGTGTGCGACCCTGGTGGCTCATTTAATATTGGCAATAAACTTAAAGTTTATAAATCATAAGTAGCCTCTAGTACGACGTTATGATTACCCAAATTAAATGAATGACACGTGATCATAACCTATATATCAATTATGTATTTAGTCTCTTTGTTAAACGATATTTATATTGATCATAAGGCATGATTTTATGTCATCGTTATTATGATCAATTCTTTTTCTTGAATTATAATTAGACTGAATAAATTAATAACAACACATGCTAATTCTTTCATACATGACCGTGTGTTTTCCTTCAGTCTCAATTTATCAGGGGGCCCTGAGATATCTCTATCATATCCGAGAGTAACAAATTCTATCCTGATCATTCACATTCCAACTCATGGTTTACTAAATACCTGATCATAACTTTTATAATTATCCGGTTAAAGACAATATTTGACTATGTCAAAGTATAAAGATATACATGCAGGAATCTATGATGACCTCAAGTCAAAGGACTAATCATACATTAGATGATGAGAAAACACTAATGACATATACCATGTATATTCTCATAGTAGGTCGATCCAATATATGTTCTCCAATATATATTTATATTAATGAATTGATATTCAATATCCATGATCAGTAAAACGTGATCATCATCCAAATAACATAAGAGTAATTATATATATGATTTGAGATTTTCAAATATGTTTGTCTTACAAACATCTAATATATGACTAGAGATAATTTAGAATTGTATTCATTTTGCTTTACGGTTTTACTCTCAGAATCATATATTCTGATGACGTATAATGGACATACATATTTATGGTTAATTAATAATCTAACAACCTTTACGCACAATTATTTTATGAAAACATTTATGAGATAAAACATGTAATACAAAAATATAATGTCTGATACATAATCCGTTTCTCACACGGCAAAATAATTTGGCCTAAGGCATTATTACTTTCACGATGATCCTAGGGCGGGTTAAATCCATAGGTTGCGCTGCACGTGTAACGTACATGACTATGGGATTCCCAACATACCATCGCTGATCATTTCATTTAACATGGGTAGTCATGACATCAATCTAGAGGTTACTCGTGACTTATGATCTTTAGAAGATCATTGCCAGTGTTAAATGGAACCTACATGGTCACACAATGAACTCCATTCGTCCGGGATGAAAATACCTCAAAAACAATACTTATGATGTATAAATTGGTGAACGAAATAATCAATTATTGGATAATTGATTGAACAAAACAGCATCGTTCCGTTGGCAACGGAATAGTTTTGTTCCTAACGGAATAGATATGGAAACTGTAATAATCTTAACTGCCAAGTAGTCCATTAAGGAAATATCTATTCCGTTGGCAACGAAATAGCCGCACATTGGGGTTTTTAGTTATGATAACTGATCAATCGTTCGCCTCTCTCTCAAGTATAAATAGAAGGGCAGTGCCTCTCTATCAGACAGACAATTCTCAAGATTTAGCCGTCATACACAGAAATAGAGAGAGAGAGAGTTTTGAGTTATTTTCGGAAAGTATTTCCTATTCCGTGCGTCTGAAGTTCGCGTGGGTACGAGTAGAGGTTCTTTAACTTGAGAACTTGCGAGCGATCATTCTTCATCCCTAGGAGAAGCAAGAAGGTTCGTGGAGCCGAGATTCAGGAAGGAGAAGACTGCACGTCAAAAAAGTTCAGACCTACATCCGTTTTTCGTCTTGCGGATCAGGAAGATCTGAGTTATAAATTTTAATAGTTAATATCGTACTTTTATTTCCTTAATTATGATCCTAGGGAGGGTTGAACCCGTAGATTCCGCTGCACAAGCAACATGCATGGCTACGAATTTTCCAACATCTTTAGCATTTCTTCTAGGTTAAACGGCCAGCACACGTGGTGAGATTGCATTAGGTAATTTATTCCCTGTAAATCTGATTCACTCATACAAACCAACTGCATTTTTTGGGGAGAGGAGTTCGCCACGTGTCACTTCATCACTGGTGGAAAGGTGACCTCAGAAACTGCGTGAATTTATTCTCCAATCCGTATAAATGGAGTATTCCAGTATTGCTTGATTATGTGTTAATTATGGAATGGAGGTATCCTATTGCAAGAGAATTGGGGAGAGTTCAGTCTGTTGAATTCAAGACGGATTTTGCTTTTGTGTTTCAATGCCACATGTCACAACCAGAATGGTCTAAAGGAATTTCGTGAATCTTAAAAAGAGAAGAGGTGATTCGTCAGATTTATCCATGTATTACTTCAATTAAATTTTTGTGATTTTGTGAAAATCTATAACAATGGAGTTTTTCCATGCGTTAGACTTAATTTTTTGTTATTTTACGAAAATAAATACGAATAACATTTTTTTCATACGTTGTACTTCATTTTTTGTGGTTTGTGAAAACAACAAAGGATTACTTTTTTCGATGTATTACTTTGAAAAAAGATTTTTTAGGTTTTGTGAAAGTTAATAACAAGGAGGTTTTACCATGTATTGGAATTTATTTTTTGTTGTTTTCTGAAAAACAAAATAAATTATGTTTTTTTTATGTATTAGACTTCAATTTTTGTGGTTTTGTGAAAACAACAAAAGATTATTTTTTTCCGGGTATTATACTTCTATAAAATATTTGTGGTTCTGTGAAAATCATAACAACGTAGCTTTTCCATGCGTTAGACTTCGTTTTTTGTTATTTTATGAAAATAAATACGAATAACATTTTTTCCATATGTTGGACTTCATTTTTTGTGGTTTTGTGAAAAAGCCAAAGGATTGCTTTTTTTGTATGTATTAATTTGAAAAAAGATTCTTTAGGTTTTGTGAAAAACAATAACAAGGAGGTATTACCATGTATTGGAATTTATTTTTTGTTGTTTTCCGAAAAACAAAACAAATTATGTTTTTTCCCTGTTCTAGACATCAATTTTTGTCGTTTTGTGAAAACAAACAAAAGATTATTTTTTTCCATGTATTGTATTCCAATTCGACTTTTGTGGTTTTGTGAAAATCCATAACAACAGAGTTTTTACATTCATTAGACTTCATTTTTAGTTGTTTTGTGAACATAAATATGAATAATATTTTTTTCATATGTTGGACTTCATTTTTTATGGTTTCGTAAAAATAACAAAAGATTGCTTTTTTTTCCAATTTATTAGATTGAAAAAAGATTTTTTTCATTTTGTGAAAATCAATTAGAATGACTTTTTTTCATGTATTAGAATTTATTTTTTGTTACTTTCCGAAAAAAATAAAACAAATTATATTTTTTCCTTGTATTATTAGACTTCAATATTTGTGGTTTTCTGAAAATAACAAAAGATTGCTTTTTTCATGTATTGTAACTTTAATTCGATTTTTCAGGTTTTGTGAAAAACTATAACAACGAAGTTTTGATGTGCATTGGACTTCATTTTTTGTTGTTTTGTAAAATAAATACGAATAATATTTTTTCTATATGTTGGACTTATTTTTTTGTTGTTTTGTGAAAGCAACCAAAGACTGTTTTTTTCTTGAGTTTTTACTTGCATTAGACTTCATTTTTTCTTGTTTATTGAAAATAAATACGAATAATATTTTTTTCCATATGTGGGACTTCATTTTATTTAGTTTTGTGAAAACAACAAAATATTGTTTTTCTATCCATGTACTACTACATTGAAAAAATATTTTTTTTAGTTTAGTGAAAATCAATAAGAAGGAATTTTTTCCATGTATTGAAATTTATTTTTTGTTATTTTCCTAAAAAAACAATACAAATTACATTTTGTCCGTGTATTATTAGATTTCAATTTTTGTGATTTTGTGAAAACAACAAAAATTGCTTTTTCCATGTAGTATAACTTCAATTCGATTTTTTTGATTTTGTGAAAATCTATTACAATGAAGTTTTTACGTGCATTAGACTTCATTTTTTGTTGTTTTGTAAAATAAATACGAATAATCTTTTTTCTATATTTTGGACTTAATTTTTATGTTTTTGTGAAAATCAACAAAAGATGGCTTTTTTTTCATGTATTACATCGAAAAAAGTTTTTTTGGTTTTGTGAAAAATAATGACATGGAGGTTTTACCATGTATTGGAATTTATTTTTTGTTGTTTTCAGAAAAATAAAACAAATTATGTTTTTGTCCATGTATTGAACTTCAATTTTGGTGGTTTTGTGAAAACAAAAAAAGATTATTTTTTTCCATGTACTATACTTCAATTAAATTTTTGTGGTTCTGTGAAAATCTATAACAACGGAGTTTTTCCATGCGTTAGACTTAATTTTTTTGTTGTTTTATCAAAATAAACACGAATAACATTTTTTTCATATTGTGTACTTCATTTTTTGTGATTTTGTGAAAACCACAAAGGATTGCTTTTTTTCTATGTATTATTTTGAAAAAAGATTTTTTAGCTTTTTGGAAAGATAATAACTAGGAGGTTTTACCATTTATTGGAATTTATTTTTTGTTGTTTTCTAAAAAACAAAATAAATTATGTTTTTACAATGTATTAGACTTCAATTTTTGTGGTTTTGTGAAGACAACAAAAGATTATTTTTTTCCATGTATTATACTTCTATTAAATTTTTGTGCTTCTGTGAAAATCTATACCAATGTAGTTTTTTCATGCGTTAGACTTTGTTTTTTTTATTTTATGAACATAAATACGAATAATGTTTTTTCCATATGTTGGACTTCATTTTTTCTTGTTTTGTAAAAACCACAAAGGTTTGCTTTTTTCTCCATGTATTACATTGAAAAAAGATTTGTTTGGTTTTGTGAAAATCAATAACAAGGAGTTTTTTCCATGTATTAGAATTATTTTCTGTTATTTTCCCAAAAAAAATAAATTATATTTTTTTCATGCATTATCAGACTTCCATTTTTGTGGTTTTGTGAATACAAAAAAATATTGCTTTTTTCCATGTATTATAACTTTAATTTGATTTTTCTGGTTTTGTGAAAATCTATAACAACGGAGTTTTGACGTGCATTAGACATAATTTTTTGTTGTTTTGTAAAATAAATACGAATATTATTTTTTCTATATGTTGGACTTCATTTTTTGTTGTTTTGTGAAAACAACCAAAGATTATTTTTTCTTGAGTTTTTACATTCATTAGACTTCATTTTTTGTTGTTTATTGAAAATAAATACGAATAATATTTTTTTTCCATATGTGGGACTTCATTTTTTTCGGTTTTGTGAGAAGTACAAAATATTGCTTTTTTTTCCATGTATTACATTGAAAAAAGATTTTTTTTAGTTTAGTGAAAATCAATAAGAAGGAATTTTTTCCATGTATTGGAATTTATTTTTTGTTATTTTCCTAAAAAAACAATACAAATTATATTTTTTCCGTGTATTATTAGATTTCAATTTTTGTGATTTTGTGAAAACAACAAAAATTGATTTTTCCATGTAGTATAACTTCAATTTGATTTTTTTGATTTTGTGAAAATTTATAACAACGGAGTTTTTACGTGCATTAGACTTCATTTTTTGTTGTTTTGTAAAATAAATAGGAATAATGTTTTTTCTAGATTTTTGACTTCATTTTTATATTTTTGTGAAAAACAACAAAAGATGGCTTTTTTTTCATGTATTACATCGAAAAAAGTTTTGTTGGTTTTGTGAAAAATAATGACAAGGAGGTTTTACCATGTATTGGAATTTATTTTTTGTTGTTTTCAGAAAAATAAAACAAATTATGTTTTTGTCCATGTATTAAACTTCAATTTTGGTGGTTTTGTGAAAACAAAAAAAGATTGTTTTTTTCCATGAACTATACTTCAATTAAATTTTTGTGGTTCTGTGAAAATCTATAACAACGGACTTTTTCCATGCGTTAGACTTAATTTTTTTGTTGTTTTATGAAAATAAACACGAATAACAGTTTTTCCAAATTTTGTACTTCATTTTTTGTGATTTTGTGAAAACAACAAAGGATTATTTTTTTTCTATGTATTACTTTGAAAAAAGATTTTTTAGCTTTTGTGAAAGATAATAACTAGCAGGTTTTACGATGTATTGAAATTTATTTTTTGTTGTTTTCTAAAAAACAAAATAAATTATGTTTTTTCTATGTATTAGACTCAATTTTTGTGGTTTTGTGAAAACAACAAAAGATTATTTTTTTCCATATATTGTACTTCTATTAAATTTTTGTGCTTCTGTGAAAATTTACAACAACGTAGTTTTTCCATGCGTTAGACTTCGTTTTTTTGTTATTTTATGAATATAAATACGAATAAAGTTTTTTTCTATATGTTGGACTTCATTTTTTGTTGTTTTGTAAAAACAACAAACGTTTGCTTTTTTCTCCATGTATTACATTGAAAAAAGATTTTTTTAGTTCTGTGAAAATCAATAACAAGGACTTTTTTCCATTTATTAGAATTTATTTTCTTTTATTTTCCAAAAAAAAAAAAAAATTATATTTGTTTCATGCATTATCAGACTTCCATTTTTGTTGTTTTGTGAATACAAAAAATATTGCTTTTTTCCATGTATTGTGACTTCAATTTGATTTTTCTGGTTTTGTAAAAATCTATAACAACGGAGTTTTTACGTGCATTAGAGTTCATTTTTCATTGTTTTGTAAAATAAATACGAATAATATTTTTTCTATATGTAGGACTTCTTTTTTTGTGGTTTTCTGAAAACAACAAAAGATTACTCTTATTCCATGTATTTCATCGAAAGAAGATTTTTTTGGTTTTGTGAAAAATATTAACAAGCAGGTTTTACTGTGTATGGGAATTTATTTTTTGTTGTTTTCCGAAAAACAAAACAAATTATATTTTTTATATCTATTAGACATCAATTTTTGTGGTTTTGTGAAAGCAAAAAAAGATTATTTTTTTCCATGTATTATACTTCAATTAAATTTTTGTGATTTTTTGAACATCTATAACAGTGGAGTTTTTCAATGCGTTAGACTTGATTTTTTGTTGCTTTATGAACATAAATACGAATAACATTTTTTCCATATGTTGTACTTCATTTTTTATGGTTTTGTGAAAAAGCCAAAGGATTGCTTTTTTTCTATGTATTAATTTGAAAAAAGATTCTTTAGGTTTTGTGAAAAACAATAACAAGGAGGTATTACCATGTATTGAAATTTATTTTTTGTTGTTTTCAGAAAAACAAAACAAATTTTGATTTTTCTCTGTTCTAGACATCAATTTTTGTCGTTTTGTGAAAACAAACAAAAGATTATTTTTTTCCACGTATTGTATTTCAATTTGACTTTTGTGGTTTTGTGAAAATCCATAACAACAGAGTTTTTAAATTCATCAGACTTCATTTTTAGTCGTTTTGTGAAAATTAATACGAATAATATTTTTTTCATATGTTGGACTTCATTTTTTATGGTTTCGTGAAAACAACAAAAAATTACTTTTTTTTTCCCATTTATTAGATTGAAAAAGGATTTTTTTGATTTTGTGAAAATCAATTATAAGGAGTTTTTTCCATGTATTAGAATTTATTTTTTTTTATTTTCCGAAAAAAATAAAACAAATTATATTTTTTCAATGTATTATTAGACTTCAATATTTGAAGTTTTGTGAAAACAACAAAAGATTTTTTTTTCATGTATTATAACTTTAATCCGATTTTTTCAGGTTTTATGAAAATCTATAGCAACGGAGTTTTGACGTGCATTAGACTTAATTTTTTGTTGTTTTGTAAAATAAATACGAATAATATTTTTTCTATATGTTGGACTTCATTTTTTGTTGTTTTGTGAAAACAAACGAAGATTGTTTTTTTCTTGAGTTTTTACATGCATTAGACTTCATTTTTTGTTGTTTATTGAAAATAAATACGAATAATATTTTTTTTCCATATGTGGGACTTCAGTTTTTTTGGTTTTGTGAAAAAAAACAAAATATTGCTTTTTTTTCCATGTATTACATTGAAAAAAGATTTTTTTTAGTTTAGTGAAAATCAATAAAAAGGAATTTTTTCCATGTATTGGAATTTATTTTTTGTTATTTTCCTAAAAAAATAATACAAATTATTTTTTTTCCGTGTATTATTAGATTTTATTTTTTGTGATTTTGTGAAAACAACAAAAATTGCTTTTTCCATGTAGTATAACTTCTATTCGATTTTTTTTATTTTGTGAAAATCTATAACAACGGAGTTTTTACGTGCATTAGACTTCATTTTTTGTTGTATTGTAAAATAAATACGAATAATATTTTTTCTATATGTTGGACTTCATTTTTTGTTGTTTTGTGAAAACAACCGAAGAGTGTTTTTTTCTTGAGTTTTTACATGCATTAGACTTCATTTTTTGTTGTTTATTGAAAATAAATACGAATAATATTTTTTTCCATATGTGGGACTTCATTTTTTTTGGTTTTGTGAAAACAACAAAATATTGCTTTTTTTTCCATGTATTACATTGAAAAAATATTTTTTTTAGTTTAGTGAAAATCAATAAGAAGGAATTTTTTCCATGTATTGGAATTTATTTTTTGTTATTTTCCTAAAAAAACAATACAAATTATATTTATTCCGTGTATTATTAGATTTCAATTTTTGTGATTTTGTGAAAACAACAAAAATTGCTTTTTCCATGTAGTATAACTTCAATTCGATTTTTTTAATTTTGTGAAAATCTATAACAACGGAGTTTTTACATGCATTAGACTTCAGTTTTTGCTGTTTTGTAAAATAAATACGAATAATATCTTTTCTATATTTTTGACTTAATTTTTATGTTTTTGTGAAAAACAACAAAAGAAGGCATTTTTTTCCTGTATTACATGGAAAAAAGTTTTTTTGATTTTGTGAAAAATAATGACAAGGAGGTTTTACCTTGTATTAGAATTTAGTTTTTGTTGTTTTCAGAAAAATAAAACAAATTATGTTTTTGTCCATGTATGAAACTTCAATTTTGGTGGTTTTGTGAAAACAAAAAAAGTTTATTTTTTTCCATGTACTATATATACTTCAATTAAAATTTTGTGGTTCTGTGAAAATCTATAACAACGGAGTTTTTTCATGCGTTAGACTTAATTTTTTAGTTGTTTTATGAAAATAAACACGAATAACATTTTTTCCATATTTTGTACTTCATTTTTTGTGATTTTGTGGAAACAGCAAAGGATTGTTTTTTTCTATGTATTACTTTGAAAAAAGATTTTTTAGCTTTTGTGAAAGATAATAACTAGGAGGTTTTACCATATATTGGAATTTATTTTTTGTTGTTTTCTAGAAAATAAATAAATTATATTTTTTCCATGTATTAGACTTCAATTTTTGTGGTTTTGTGAAAACAACAAAAGATTATTTTTTTCCATGTATTATACTTCTATTAAATTTTTGTGCTTCTGTGAAAATCTATAACAACGTAGTTTTGCCATGCGTTAGACTTCGTTTTTTGTTATTTTATGAATATAAATACGAATAAAGTTTTTTCCATATGTTGGACTTCAGTTTTTGTTGTTTTGTAAAAACAACACACGTTTTCTTTTTTCTCCACATATTACATTGAAAAAAGATTTTTTGGTTTTGTGAAAATCAATAACAAGGAGTTTTTTCCATGTATTAGAATTTATTTTTTGTTATTTTCCCAAAAAAAAACAATTTATATTTTTTTCATGCATTATCAGACTTCCATTTTTGTGGTGTGGTCAATACAAAAAAATATTGCTTTTTTCCATGTATTATAACTTCAATTTGATTTTTCTGGTTTTGTAAAAATCTATAACAACGGAGTTTTTACGTGCAATAGACTTCATTTTTTGTTGATTTGTAAAATAAATACGAATTATATTTTTTCTATATATTGGACTTCATTTTTTGTGGTTTTCTGAAAACAACAAAAGATTACTCTTTTTCCATGTATTACATCGAAAAAACATTTTTTTGATTTTGTGAAAAATATTAACAAGCAGGTTTTACTGTGTATTGGAATTTATTTTTTGTTGTTTTCCGAAAAACAAAACAAATTATGTTTTTTCCATCTACTAGACATCAATTTTTGTGGTTTTATGAAAACAAAAAAAGCTTATTTTTTTCCATGTATTATACTTCAATTAATTTTTTGTGTTTTTTTGAACATCTATGACAACGGAGTTTTTCAATGTATTAGACTTCATTTTTTGTTGCTTTACGAACATAAATACGAATAATATTTTTTCCATATGTTTTACTTCATTTTTTATGGTTTTGTGAAAACAACAAAATATTGCTTTTTTTTCCCATTTATTAGATTGAAAAAAGATTTTTTTGATTTTGTGAAAATCAATTATAACGAGTTTTTTTCCATGTATTATAATTTTTTGTTTGTTATTTTTCGAAAAAAATAAGAAAATTATATTTTTTCCATGTATTATTAGACTTAAATATTTGTGGTTTTGTGAAAACAACAAAACATTGCTTTTTTCATGTATTATAACTTTAATTCGATTTTTCAGGTTTTGTGATAATCTATAACAACGGAGTTTTGACGTGCATTAGACTTAATTTTTTGTTGTTTTGTAAAATAAATACGAAAAATATCTTTTCTATATGTTGGACTTCATTTTTTGTTGTTTTGTGAAAACAACCAAAGATTATTTTTTTCTTGAGTTTTTACAAGCATTAGACTTCATTTTTTGTTGTTTATTGAAAATAAATACGAATAATATTTTTTTCCATATGTGGGACTTCATTTTTTTTGGTTTTGTGAAAACAACAAAATATTGCTTTTTTTTCCATGTATTACATTGAAAAGAGATTTTTTTTAGTTTAGTGAAAATCAATAAGAAGGAATTTTTTCCATGTATTGGAATTTATTTTTTGTTATTTTCCTAAAAAAACAATAGAAATTATATTTTTTCCGTGTATTATTAGATTTTAATTTTTGTGATTTTGTGAAAACAACAAAAATTGCTTTTTCCATGTAGTATAACCTCAATTAGATTTTTTTGATTTTGTGAAAATCTATAACAACGGAGTTTTTACGTGCATTAGACTTCATTTTTTGTTGTTTTGTAAAATAAATACGAATAATGTTTTTTCTATATTTTTGACTGAATTTTTATGTTTTTGTGAAAAACAACAAAAGATGGCTTTTTTTCATGTATTACATCGAAAAAAGTTTTTTTGGTTTTGTGAAAAATAATGACAAGGAGATTTTACCATGTATTGGAATTTATTTTTTGTTATTTTCAGAAAAATAAAACAAATTATGTTTTTGTCCATGTATTAAACTTCAATTTTGGTGGTTTTGTGAAAACAAAAAAAGATTGTTTTTTTCCATGTACTGTACTTCAATTAAATTTTTGTGGTTTTGTGAAAATCTTATAAGAACGGAGTTTTTCCATGCGTTAGACTTAATTTTTTTGTTGTTTTATGAAAATAAACACAAATAACATTTTTTCCATATTTTGTACTTCATTTTTTGTAATTTTGTGAAAACAACAAAGGATTGCTTTTTTTCTATGGATTACTTTGAAAAAAGATTTTTTCGCTTTTGTGAAATATAATAACTAGGAGGTTTTACCATGTGTTGGAATTTATTTTTTGTTGTTTTCTAAAAGAAAATAAATTATGTTTTTTCCATGTATTAGACTTTAATTTTTGTGGTTTTGTGAAAACAACAAAAGATTATTTTTTTCCATGTATTATGCTTCTATTAAATTTTTGTGCTTCTGTGAAAATCTATAATAACGTAGTTTTTCCATGCATTAGACTTCGTTTTTTGTTATTTTATGAATATAAATACGAATAAAGTTTTTTCCATATGTTGAACTTCATTTTTTGTTGTTTTGTAAAAACAACAAACGTTTGCTTTTTTCTCCATGTATTACATTGAAAAAGATTTTTTTGGTTTTGTGAAAATCAATAACATGGAGTTTTTTCCATGTATTAGAATTTATTTTCTGTTATTTTCCCACAAAAAAAAAACAAGTTATATTTTTTTCATGCATTATCAGACTTCCATTTTTTTAGTTTTGTCAATACAAAAAAATATTGCTTTTTTCCAGGTATTATAACTTCAATTTGATTTTTCTTGTTTTGTAAAAATCTATAACAACGGAGTTTTTACGTGCATTAGACTTCTGTAATGTGAATTTTTATACACAATTTTTATGGTTTTTATCATCTCAAATTTAATCAAATTTCACAATAAAAACATGAAAAAGACTCATGAATCATAAAACATAATTTGAAATCTCTTGATACATTTTGTGTTGTTTTACAGGCGAAAAGGCCATAAAAGGACGAAATAAACCAAAACGCAAATAATGGGCAAAAAAAGGGCCAATTAAAGACCTCAAACTTCTACAACAAGTCAGAAACCTTTTCACAACCAAATCAAACCAAGACAAATGCCAAAAAAACGCTGAATTGACCAAAAGTCAACTTTTTCGAAATGGGTCAAACGGTATATCAAAACGAAGAGCTCGACGAGACGAATCCAATGGTACAACCCTCGTGATCCGAAACCTTCTACAACTCTCAGAATCACCAATTGAAAATCAAGTCAAAGTCAACAGTTTGACCAGGTCAAACCTGTCTTCTTCAACATCAAAATTTCAAAATTTTGCTCGAAATTGAACAAACCGACCAGCCATGGATTCAGCATGACGAGAGGAACATGCCGGTGCCATTCTCCGATCTTGAAAGTTTCGGCAATCACCGGAATTCGGCCGAAACAGAGGCTAAAAACGGGCCGACACCATGGTTGACTTGTCTTGCCATCCACAATTATCCATTCGAGCCAAAACTATCTCATTCTCTTCTCCATCGTCTACCCTTTCTAACCGTATCAAGAACTCATCGAATGGTGCGATATCGAGCAAGAAATATGTGTTTGAGTAATCTGTTCGACAAAATCCTCAATGAACTTTTCAAACTTGATGATCCAATGGTCGAAATTTCGGCAGTGAGATGAATTCGATCGGTCTTCTCGCATCTTTCTCACAAAGTGATGATGTTTGACGATTCGAACAGCTTCAGAGGAGTCTCTTAATGGATTCCGAAGACTCAATTCAATGGAAAAATAACTCGGAATCTCGTTTTGACTCACGATTTTGAGTTCCGTTTGGTTATTTTCGCTGAGTTCGGTTAATGGCGAAATTCACTAATCAGGGGAAAAGTGAAGCGTCAAAGCTTACGGAATAGCATCGCAAGAGAGTGAGGGATGAAGCCTGAGTGCTGAACTGAGCTGCCGCGGCTCAAAGAACAAGCTTTAAGCTTGAACAGTCAACAATGGCGGAAAGGGACTGAACCGAGTAAGAATGAAGAGAACTTGATGAATGTTCAACCATTTTCTGCGTTTCAAAGCCTTGAGGGTTCGTGATGACGAGAAGAAGTCGTTAGGAGTGAAATCACGAGCTACAATGAAGAGTAGAGCAAGCTCGTGTTACGGGTTGAAGAAGAAGCGATAACGGGTCTGGAAACTGATGCAAAATTGGATCCAAACTCCATATTTACTTCACACTAGTCTGTCAGAGCTTCGTTTTAGGATAGGCTGTAGATCGCGATCCACAGAAAATCAAGCAATCTTCGTTCAAAATGAATTCAGCGCCATTCTCGCTCGAGAGAAACCCGTTTCACGCGCGTTCGACCCATTCCGCCATAAAAGATCAACAGAGTGATTCAAACTCAGCGCCTATCTGAAGGAATGCGAGCGACCCGTTTCATGCGTTCTGCGACTCGTTTCATCGAAGCTTCAACTCGCAGCGACACAGAAGAAATCGAAAAATCTTCAGCGCGAACTGATGAATGGTGCGCGAATTCTTACTCCGTGAGCGACTCATTTCACGCGCGTTTCGACCCGTTTCAACTCAGCAGATCAAGGAATGGGCCACTCGTCAGCGTAACATCGCGAAATTCAAACTCAGATCCCATCTGAGCGTTCTTCCGCCAAAAACAGAGGAAAATATTTTCCAACGAAAACCAGATCAAATCTCAACCGAATTCAACGAAATTTCGTCCGGATATTCAGTACACTACCCTTGATCCGCCAGAACCAATCACAGCTCTCGATTCGCTTCCTACTCTCCTCTCCATCTCAAACAGATCATTGGACTCTCAAGTCCAATTCGGTCTATAAAACATAGCTCAAACCTCTTAAATAAAAACACCACTCTCCATTTATCTTCTCTAACCTCTATAATCTCCATTAATGAGCTTCAAGCTTTCTTGAGCTCTAATTTTCGTTTGTAAGTGAAATTGCTCAATTTGGGGCTGATTTGGGGACAATTCGAATCGGTCGATTCTAGCTTGAATCGAGCGGCAATTGGAGCTTCAAATCGACTCAAGGAAGCTACTAGCTGGTCTTCCAACTCTCGGTTTAGTCTAATTCTCTTTTAATTAGTCGATTTGAATTTTAGATCACAAGAACCCAATTTTGTAATAATCATGATGAAATCTTTTCAAATTCTTGTTCTTGTGATTATGAGTGAGTAAATCTAGATAGGGAAAGGAATTTGTGGTTTGTATGCATGAAATCTTGCTTTAATTTCGTGTAATTTTGCTGAATTTGAATGAATAGTCATGAACACACACAATTTTGAATAAATTGGGGAAAAGTGCTTAGCTTGGTATTTTTCGTCAATTGACCTATTAAATTTGAGGTTTATTGACTTGTTAATCATCTGGAATATTTAGCTTAGTATTTTGTGTGATTAATTTGGAGTTGTGATTGATTGAATTGAAGTTTTGTTTAAAATGGTTGTTTTGAATTAAACTAGTAATTGAATAAATTTCTTGAGTGGATCTTAGCTTAGATCGTTCAAATCCATCATTTAAATCTGAAAAGTTCTACCCTAAGTGATTAATGATTGTTACACATCACAAATCCCTATTTTTATACCAAAAATCAAACCCTAATCCAGTTTCAGTTTTGCTGCTGTTGCTTTTCTGTTTTTCAGTATTTTTACCTTAATTTCGTTTCTAATTCCGATCTGAAAAATTAAATAAATATTTTTCAAATTTAGTTCTCATTTAGTAGATAATTTTCAAACCAAATTTTTCCCAATTCCGATTTGTAATCTGTGAGATATCAAATTTCTAATTTTGTACTATTTCTGTTTTTAAACTTTCTGTCCAGATTTACTGTTTCTTTTCTTCTGAATTTTTAAAAAATATAAAAATAAATACTAAAAATACAAAAAAAGTCCTACTGGAAGTATTTTGAAGTGTTGAATCCAAATATGAATTTTAAGATATTAGTTGTTAAATCATATTAGGAGATATTCCAACTTTTGTGAGTACTGGTCTGTCAGAACTTGTTTCTGATCCAGATCAGAATTTTTATTATAAATCTCAAACTAGAAAACATCATTTTATGAAATTTTAACAGATAATCTGAAACTTGATAATTGAATTTTTATATTGGAATTTTTCAAGACTTGGTGATTTTTGTATAAATTTATGAAGTCTGTGTTGAATTAAATATGAATCTGAAGTAAGATCTGGATTAAAACTACAAATATCTCGAAATTTTTGAATAAAATAGAAATACCAGTAAAATACCATATCATAGATCTCTCTTTCTAGTTTCCAGCGGTATCTTGTGTGTTGGAATCGGAGTTTATTTGGTCAAGTTACGAATTAAAACACCAAAGTGTGACGTGCTGAATTTTTACAATAAGGCTGAAAATAAGATTTAAACTTGGAAATTCATCTAATAACCCTTGAATTACAAGATTTTATACTAAAGAATAATCATTGAGACTAGTTAATACTTGAGGCCACACCTCCTCGTGTTCGACCCCTAAACTCATTACCACTCATACTCGTAATTGATTAATAGGGAAATATAAATTGTTTTGTTAAATTGTGTGAAATTCAACGACGGTAATACCACGATTTACAACTTCATTTTTTGTTGTTTTGTAAAATAAATACAAATAATATTTTTTCTATATGTTGGACTTCATTTTTTGTAATTTTCTGAAAAAACAAAAGATTACACTTTTCCCATGTATTACATCGAAAAAAGATTTTTTTGGTTTTGTGAAAAATATTAACAAGCAGGTTTTACTGTGTATTGTAATTTATTTTTTCTTGTTTTCCGAAAAACAAAACAAATTATATTTTTTCCATCTATCAGACATCAATTTTGGTGGTTTTGTGAAAATCTATAACAACGGAGTTTTGACGTGTATTAGACTTCATTTTCTATTGTTTTGTAAAATAAATACGAATATTATTTTTTCTATATGTTGGACTTCATATTTTGTTGTTTTGTGAAAACAACTAAAGATTGCTTTTTTCCATGTACTACATCGAAAAAAGATTTTTTTGGTTTTTTGAAAAATATTAACAATCAGGTTTTACTGTGTATTGGAATTTATTTTTTGTTGTTTTCCGAAAAACAAAACAAATTATGTTTTTTCCATCTATTAGACATCAATTTTTGTGGTTTTGCGAAAACCAAAAAAGATTATTTTTTTCCATGTATTATACTTCAATTAAATTTTTATGGTTTTTTGAACATCTATAACAACGGAGTTTTTCAGTGCGTTAGACTTCATTTTTTGTTGCTTTATGAACAGAAATACGAATAACATTTTTTTTCATATGTTGTACTTCATTTTTTGTGGTTTTGTGAAAAAGCCAAAGGATTGCTTTTTTTCTATGTATTAATTTGAAAAAAGATTCTTTATGTTTTGTGAAAAACAATAACAAGGAGGTATTACCATGTACGGAATTTATTTTTTGTAGTTTTTCGGAAAACAAAACAAATTATGTTTTTTCCCTGTTCTAGAGATCAATTTTTGTCGTTTTGTGAAAACAAACAAAAGATTATTTTTTTTTTCCATGTATTGTATTTCAATTCGACTTTTGTGGTTTTGTGAAAATCCATAATAACTGAGTTTTTACATTCATTAGACTTCATTTTTAGTTGTTTTGTGAAAATAAATATGAATAATACTTTTTCCATATGTTGGACTTCATTTTTTATGGTTTCGTGAAAACAACAAAAGATTGTTTTTTTTTCCCCATTTATTAGATTGAAAAAAGATTTTTTTGATTTTGTGAAAATCAATTATAAGGAGTTTTTTTCATGTATTAGAATTTATTTTTTGTTATTTTTCGAAAAAAATAAAACAAATTATATTTTTTCCATGTATTATTGGACTTCAATATTTGTGATTTTGTGAAAACAACAAAAGATTGCCTTTTTCATCTATTATAACTTTAATTCGATTTTTCAGGTTTTGTGAAAATCTATAACAACGGAGTTTTGACTTGCATTAGACTTAATTTTTTGTTGTTTTGTAAAATAAATATGAATAATATTTTTTCTATATGTTGGACTTCATTTTTTGTTGTTTTGTGAAAAAACCAAATATTGTTTTTTCTTGAGTTTTTACATGCATTAGACTTCATTGTTTGTTGTTTATTGAAAATAAATACGAATAATATTTTTTTCCATATGTGGGACTTCATTTTTTTTGGTTTTGTGAAAACAACAAAATATTGCTTTTTTTTTCATGTATTACATTGAAAAGAGATTTTTTTTAGTTTAGTGAAAATCGGTAAGAAGGAATTTTTTCCATGTATTGCAATTTATTTTTTGTTATTTTCCTAAAAAAAACAATACAAATTATATTTTTTCCGTGTATTATTGGATTTCAATTTTTGTGATTTTGTTAAAACAACAAAAATTGCTTTTTCCATGTAGTATAACTTTGATTCGATTATTTTGATTTTGTGAAAATCTATAACAAGGGAGTTTTTACGTGCATTAGACTTCATTTTTTGTTGTTTTGTAAAATAAATACGAATAATGTTTTTTCTATATTTTTGACTTAATTTTTTTGTTTTCGTGAAAAACAACAAAAGATGGTTTTTTTTTTCATGTATTACATCGAAAAAAGTTTTTTTGGTTTTGTGAAAAATAATGACAAGGAGGTTTTACCATGTATTGGAATTTATTTTTTGTTGTTTTCAGAAAAATAAAAGAAATTATGTTTTTGTCCATGTATTAAACTTCAATTAAATTTTTGTGGTTCTGCGAAAATCTATAACAACGGAGTTTTTCCATGCGTTAGACTTAATTTTTTTGTTGTTTTATGAAAATAAACACGAATAACATTTTTTCCATATTTTGTACTTCATTTTTTGTGATTTTGTGAAAACAACAAAGGATTGCTTTTTTTCTATGTATTACTTTTGTGAAAGATAATAACTAGTAGGTTTTATCATGTATTGGAATTTATTTTTTGTTGTTTTCTAAAAAACAAAATAAATTATGTTTTTTCCATTTATTAGACTTCAATTTTTGTGGTTTTGTGAAAACAACAAAAAATTATTTTTTTCCATGTATTATACTTCTATTAAATTTTTGTGCTTCTGTGAAAATCTATAACAACGTAGTTTTTCCATGCGTTAGACTTCGTTTTTTGTTATTTTATGAATATAAATACGAATAAAGTTTTTTCCATATGTTGGACTTCATTTTTTGTTGTTTTGTAAAAACAACAAACGTTTGCTTTTTTTCTCCATGTATTACATTGAAAATAGATTTTTTTGGTTTTGTGAAAATCAATAACATGGAGTTTTTTCCATGTATTAGAATTTATTTTCTTTTATTTTCCCAAAAAAAAAACAAATTATATTTTTTTCATGCATTATCAGACTTCCATTTTTGTGGTTTTGTGAATACAAAAGAATATTGCTTTTTTCCATGTATTATAACTTCAATTTGATTTTTCTGGTTTTGTAAAAATCTATAACAACGGAGTTTTTACGTGCATTAGACTTCATTTTTTGTTGTTTTGTAAAATAAATACGAATAATCTTTTTTCTATATGTTGGACTTCATTTTTTGTGGTTTTCTAAAAACAACAAAAGATTGCTCTTTTTCCTTGTATTATATCGAAAAAAGATTTTTTTGGTTTTGTGAAAAATATTAACAAGCAGGTTTTGCTGTGTATTGGGATTTATTTTTTGTTGTTTTCCGAAAAACAAAACAAATTTTTTTTTTCCATGTTCTACACATCAATTTTGTTGGTTTTGTGAAAACAAAAAAAGATTATTTTTTTCCATGTATTATACTTCGATTAAATTTTTGTGTTTTTGTGAAAATCTATAACAACAGAGTTTTTCAATGCGTTAGCCTTCATTTTTTGTTGCTTTATGAAAATAAATACGAATAACATTTTTTCCATATGTTGTACTTCATTTTTTGTGATTTTGTGAAAACAACAAAGGATTGCATTTTTTCTATGTATTAATTTGAAAAAAGATATTTTAGGTTTTGTGAAAAACAATAAAAAGAAGGTTTTACCATGTGTTGGAATTTGTTTTTTATTGTTTTCCGAAAAACAAAACAAATTATGTTTTTTCCCTATTCTAGACATCAATTTTTGTCGTTTTGTGAAAATAACAAAAGATTATTTTTTTCTATCTATTATATTTCTATTTGACCTTTGTGGTTTCGTGAAAACCTATAACAACTGAGTTTTTAAATTTGTTAAACTTCATTTTTAGTTGTTTTGTGAAAATAAATACGAATAATATTTTTTTCTATATCTTGGACTTCATTTTTTGTGATTTTCTCAAAACAACAAAAGATTGCTCTTTTTCAATGTATTACATCGAAAAAAGATTTATTTGGTTTTGTGAAAAATATTAACAAGTAGGTTTTACCATGTATTGAAATTTATATTTTGTTGTTTTCCGAAAAACAAAACAAATTATATTTTTTCCATCTTCTAGACATCAATTTTTGTCGTTTTCTGAAAACAACTAAAGATTATTTTTTTCAATTTAACTTTTGTGGTTTCGTGAAAATCTATAACAACTGAGTTTTTACATTCGTTAGACTTCATTTTTAGTTGTTTTGTGTAAATAAATAAGAATAATAATTTTTTTCATATGTTGGACTTCATTTTTTGTGGTTTCGTGAAAACAACAGAAGATTGCTTTTTTTTCCATGTATTATAACTTTAATTCGTTTTTTCTGGTTTTGTGAAAATCTATAACAACGGAGTTTTGACGTGCATTAGACTTTATTTTATGTTGTTTTGTAAAATAAATACGAATATTGTTTTTTCTATATGTTGGACTTCATATTTTGTTGTTTTTTGTGAAAACAATAAAAGATTGCTTTTTTCCATGTACTACATCGAAAAAAGATTTTTTTGGTTTTGTGAAAAATAATAACAAGTAGGTTTTACCGTGTATTGTAATTTATTTTTTATTGTTTTTTCGAAAAGCAAAACGAATTATATTTTTTCCCTGTTTTGGACTTCAATTTTCGAGGTTTTCTGAAAACAAAAAAAGATTATTTTTTTTCCATGTATTATACTTCAATTCGATTTTTGCGGTTTTGTGGAAATCTATAACAATTGAGTATTTACATGCAATAGACTTCATTTTTTGTTGTTTATTGAAAATAAATACGAATAATATGTTTTACCATATGTGGGACTTCATTTTTTGTTGTTTTGTGAAAACAGCAAAGGATTGCTTTTTTTCTATGTATTAATTTGAAAAAAGAAATTTTAGGTTTTGTGAAAAAAAAAAACAATGAGCTTTTACCGTGTATTGGAATTTATTTTTTGTTGTTTTCCGAAAAACAAAACAAATTATGTTTTTTCCATGTTCTAGAAATCAATTTTGGTCGTCTTGAGAAAACAACAAAAGATTATTTTTTTCCATGTATTATATTTCAATTCGACTTTTGTGGTTTTGTGAAAATCTATAACACATGAGTTTTTAATTCGTTAGACTTCATTTTTAGTTGTTTTGTGAAAATAAATACGAATAATATTTTTTTCTATATCTTGGACTTCATTTTTTGTCGTTTTCTGAAAACAACAAAATATTGCTCTTTATATATATATTACATCGAAAATAGATTTTTTTGGTTTTGTGAAAAATATTAACAAGCAGATTTTACCGTGTATTGGAATTTATTTTTTGTTGTTTTTCGAAAAACAAAACGTATTATGTATGTTCCCTCTTCGAGACATCAATTTTTGTCGTTTTGTGAAAACTACAAAAGATTAGTTTTTTCCATGTATTATATTTCAATTCGACTTTGTGATTTTGTGAAAATCTATAACAACTGAGTTTTTACATTCGTTAGACTCCATTTTTAGTTGTTTTGTGTAAATAAATACGAAAAATCTTTTTTCCATATGTTTGACTTCATTTTTTGTGGTTTCGTGAAAACAACAAAAGATTGCTTTTTTTTCCAATTTATTACATTGAACAAAGATTTTTTTGCTTTTGTGAAAATCAATTAGAAGGAGTTTTATCCATGTATTAGAATTTCTTTTTTGTTATTTTCCGAAAAAAACAAAATAAATTTTATTTTTTTCATATATTATTAGACTTCAATATTTGTGATTTTATGAAAACAACAAAAGATTGCTTTTTTTCATGTATTATAACTTTAATTCGATTTTTCTGGTTTTGTGAAAATCAATAACAACTGAGTTTTGACGGGCATTACACTTCATTTTTTTTTCTTTTGTAAAATAAATACGAATAATGTTTTTTCTATATGTTGGACTTCATATTTTGTTATTTTGTGAAAACAACAAAAGATTGCTTTTTTCCATGTACTACATCGAAAAAAGATTTTTTTAGTTTTGTGAAAAACAATAATATGGAGGTTTTACCGTGTATTGTAATTTATTTTTTGTTGTCTTTCCGAAAAACAAAACGAATTATGTTTTTTTCCCTATTTTGGACTTCAAGTTTCGAAGTTTTGTGAAAACAACAAAAGATTATTTTTTTTCCATGTATTATGCTCAATTCGATTTTTGCGGTTTTGTGGAAATCTATAAAAATTGAGTATTTACATGCATTAGACTTCATTTTTTGTTGTTTATTGAAAATAAATACGAATAATGTTTTTTTCCATATGTGGGACTTCATTTTTTGTGATTTTATGAAAACAACAAAGGATTGCTTTTTTTTCTATGTATTAATTTGAAAAAAGATTTTTTAGGTTGTGTGAAAAACAATAACAAGGAGGTTTTACCATGTATTGGAATTTATTTTTTGTTGTTTTCCAAAAAAACAAAACATATTATGTTTTTTCCCTGTTCTAGACATCAATTTTTGTCGTTTTGTGAAAACAAATAAAAAATTATTTTTTTCCATATATTATATTTCAATTCGACTTTTGTGGTTTTGTAAAAATCTATAACAACTGAGTTTTTACATTCATTAGACTTCATTTTAAGCTGTTTTGTGAAAATAAATACGAATAATATTTTTTTCCATATGTTGGACTTCATTTTTTATAGTTTCTTGAAAACAACAAAAGATTGCTTTTTTTCCCATTTATTACATTGAAAAAAGATTTTTTTTGTTTTATGAAAATCAATAAGAAGGAATTTTTTCCATGTATTAGAATTTATTTTTTGTTATTTACCGAAAAAAACAAAACGAATTATATTTTTTCATGTATTATTAGACTTCAATATTTGTGGTTTAGTGAAAACAACAAAAGATTGCTTTTTTCCAAATTCGATTTTTCTGGTTTTGTGAAATTCTATAAAAATGGAGTTTTGACGTGCATTAGACTTCATTTTTTGTTGTTTTGTGAAATAAATACGAATATTGTTTTTTCTATATGTTGGACTTCATATTTTTTTGTTATTTTCCGAAAAAAACAAAACAAATTATATTTCTTCCATGTATTATTAGACTTCAATATTTGTGGTTTTGTGAAAACAACAAAAGATTGCTTTTTTTCTTGTATTATAACTTTAATTTGATTTTTCTGGTTTTGTGAAAATCTATAACAGCGGAGTTTTTACATTAGTTAGACTTCTTTTTTAGAAGTTTTGTGTAAATAAATACGAATAATATTTTTTTCCATATGTTGGACTTCATTTTTTGTGGTTTCGTGAAAACAATAAAAGATTACTTTTTTTTCCAATTTATTACATTGAACAAAGATGTTTTTGCTTTTGTGAAAATCAATTAGGAGGAGTTTTATCCATGTATTAGAATTTATTTTTTGTTATTTACTGAAAAAAACAAAACGAATTATATTTTTTTCATGTACTATTAGACTTCAATATTTGTGGTTTTGTGACAACAACAAAAGATTGCTTTTTTCCAAATTCGATTTTTCTGGTTTTGTGAAATTCTATAAAAATGGAGTTTTGACGTGCATTAAACTTCATTTTTTTTTGTTTTGTAAAATAAATACGAATATTATTTTTTCTATATGTTGGACTTCATATTTTTTTTGTTTTGTGAAAACAACAAAAGATTGCTTTTTTCCATGTACTATTTCGAAAAAAGATTTTTTTGGTTTTGTGAAAAACAATAACAAGGAGGTTTTACCGTGTATTGTAATTTATTTTTTATTATTTTTCCGAAAAACAAAATGAATTATGTTTTTTCCATGTAATAGACATCAATTTTTGTCGTTTTGTGAAAACAACAAAAGATTATTTTCTTCCATGTATTATATTTCAATTTGACTTTTGTGGTTTTGTGAAAATCTATAACAATTTTTGTGATTTTGTGAAAATCTATAACAAGAAAAGATTACATTCGTTAGACTTCATTTTTAGTTGTTTCGTGTAAACAAATACGAATAATATTTTTTTCCATATGTTGGACTTCATTTTTTGTGGTTTCGTAAAAGCAACAAAAGATTGATTTTTTTCCAATTTATTACATTGAACAAAGATTTTTTTGCTTTTTTTAAAATTAATTAGAAGTAGTTTTTTTTCATGTATGAGAATTTATTTTTTGTTGTTTTGTAAAATAAACAGGAATAACATTTTTTCAATATGTTGGACTTCATATTTTGTTGATTTGTGAAAACAACAAAAGCTTTCTTTAGATTTTTTTGGTTTTGTTAAAAACAATAACATGGAGGTTTTACAATGTATTGTAATTTATTTTTTATTATTTTTCCGAAAAACAGAACAAATTATATCTTTTTTTCTTGTTTTGGACTTCAATTTTTGAGGTTTTGTGAAAACAACAAAAGATTATTTTTTTTTTCATGTATTATACTTCAATTTGATTTTTGCGGTTTTGTGAAAATCTATAACAATTGAGTTTTTACATGCATTAGACTTCATTTTTTGTTGTTTATTGAAAATAAATACGAATAATATTTTTGTCCATATGTGGGACTTCATTTTTTGTGGTTTTGTGAAAACAGCCAAAAGATTGCTCTTTTTCTATGTATTATATCGGGAAAAAAATTTGGTTTTGTGAAAAATATTAATTAGCAGGTTTTACCGTGTATTGAAATTTATTTTTTGTTGTTTTCAGAAAAATAATACAAACTATGTGTTTGTCCATGTATTAAACTTTAATATTTGTGGTTTTGTGAAAACAAAAAAGATTATTTTTTTCCGTGTATTATACTTCAATTAAATTTTTGTGGTTTTGTGAAAATATATAACAACGGAGTTTTTCCACGCGTTAGGCTTAATTTTTTTGTTGTTTTACGAAAATAAATACGAATAACAATTTTTCCATACGTTGTATTTCATTTTTTGAGGTTTTGTGAAAACAACAAAGGATTACTTTTTTTCAATGTATTACTTTAAAAAAAGAGTTTTTAGGTTTTTTGAAAGATAATAACTAGGAGGTTTTACCATGTATTGGAATTTATTAATTGTTGTTTTCTGAAAAATAAAATAAATTATGTTTTTTCCATGTATTAGAATTCAATTTTTGTGGTTTTGTGAAAACAACAAAAGATTATTTTTTTTTCCATGTATTATACTTCTATTAAATTTTTCTGCTTCTTGTGAAAATCTATAGCAACATAATTTTTCCGTGTGTTAGACTTCGTTTCTTGTTATTTTATGAAAATAAATACGAATAACGTTTTTTTCCATATGTTGGACTTTATTTTTTGTAGTTTTATAAAGGCAACAAACATTTGCTTTTTTCTCCACATATTACATTGTAAAAAGATTTTTTTTGTTTTGTGAAAATCAATAACAAGGAGTTTTTTCCATGTATTAGAATTTATTTTCTATTATTTTCCCAAAAAAAAATTATATTTTTTTTTTGTATTATTCGACTTTCATTTTTGTGGTTTTGTGAATACAAAAAAAGATTGTTTTTTGGCATGTATTATGACTTCAATTTGATTTTTCTGGTTTTGTAAAAATCTATAACAACGGAGTTTGTACGCGCATTAGACTTCATTTTTTGTTGTTTTGTAAAATAAATATGAATAATATTTTTTCGATATGTTGGACTTCATTTTTTGTGGTTTTCTGAAAACAACAAAAGATTGCTCTTTTTCCATGTATTACATCGAAAAAAGATTTTTTTGGTTTCGTGAAAAAAAATAACAAGCGGGTTTTTTCGTGTATTGAAATTTATTTTTTTTTGTTTTCCGAAAAAGAAAAGAAAATATTTTTTCCCCTGTTGGAGACATCAATTTTTGTCTTTTTGTGAAAACAACAAAAAAATATTTTTTTCCTTATATTATATTTCAATTCGACTTTTTTGGTTTTGTGAAAATCTATAACAACTGAGTTTTTACATTCATTCGACTTCATTTTTAGTTGTTTTGTGAAAATAAATGCGAATAATATTTTTTTCCCTATATTGGACTTCATTTTTTGTGGTTTTGTGAAAACTTCGAAAGATTGATTTTTTTTCCCATTTATTACATTGAAAAAAGTTTTTTTTGGTTTTGTGAAAATCAATTAGAAGGAGTTTTTTCCACGTATTAAAATTTATTTTTTGTTATTTTCCAACAAAAATAAAACAAATTATATTTTTTTACATGTATTATTAGACTTCAATATTTGTGGTTTTGTGAAAACAACAAAAGATTGCTTTTTTCCGTGTACTATAACTTTAATTTGATTTTTCTGGTTTTGTGAAAATCTATAACAACGGAGTTTTGAAGTGCATTTGACTTCATTTTTTGTTGTTTTGTAAAATAAATACGAATAATGTTTTTTCAATATTTTGGACTTAATTTTTGTGTTTTTGTGAAAAACAACAAAAGATGGCTTTTTTCCATGTATTACATCGAAAAGAGATCTTTTTGGTTTTGTGAAAAACAATAAGAAGGAGGTTTTACCGTGTATTGTAATTTATTTTTTATTGTTTTCTGAAAAACAACACAAATTATGTTTTTTTCCATGTTTTGGACTTCAATTTTCGATGTTTTGTGAAAACAATAAAAGATTTTTTTTTCCACGTATTATACTTCAATTCGATTTTTGCGGTTTTGTGAAAATCTATAATAATTGAGTTTTTACATGCGTTAGACTTCATTTTTTGTTGTTTATTGAAAATAAATACGAATAATATTTTTTTTCATATGTGGGACTTCATTTTTTGTTGTTTTATGAAAACAACAAAAGATTTTTTTTTTCCATGTATTACATTGAAAAAAGATTTTTTTTAGTTTTTGTGAAAATCAATAAGAAGGAATTGTTTCCATGTATTGGAATTTATTTTTTGTTATTTTTCAAAAAAAACTATACAAATTATATTTTTTTCGTGTATTATTAGACTTCAATTTTTGTGGTTTTATGAAAACAACAAAAGATTGCTTTTTCCATGTATTATAACTTCAATTCGGTTTTTCTGATTTTGTGAAAATCTATAACAACAGAGTTTTTACGTGCATTAGACTTCTTTTTTTGTTTTTTTGTAAAATAAATATGAATAATGTTTTTTCTATATATTTTACTTCATTTTGTGTTTTTGTGAAAAATAACCAGATATGGCTTTTTTCCATGTATTACATCATAAAAAGATTTTTTGGTTTTGTAAAAAATACTAACAAGGAGGTTTTACCGTGTATTGGGATTTATTTTTTGTTGTTTTCCTAAAAACAAAACAAATTATATTTTTTTCCATCTTTTAGACTTAAATTTTTGTGATTTTGTGAAACTCTATAACAACAGAGTTTTTCCATGCGTTAGACTTCATTTGTTATTGTTTTATGAAAATAAATACGAATAACATTTTTTCCATATATTGTACTTCATTTTTTGTGGTTTTGTGAAAACAACATGGGATTGCTTTTTTCCTATGTATTACTTTGAAATAAGATTTTTTCAGTTTTGTGAAAAATAATAACAAGGTGGTTTTACCATGTATTGGAATTTTTTTTTTTGTTGTTTTTCTGAAAAACAAAATAAATTATGTTTTTTCCATGTATTAGACTTCAATTTTGTGGTTTTGTGAAAACAACAAAAGATTGTTTTTTCCATGTATTACACTTCATTTAAATTTTTGAAGTTTGTGAAAATCTATAACAACGGAGTTTTTCCATGCATTAGACCTCTTTTTTTATTGTTTTATGAAAATAAATACGAATAACATTTTTTCCATATGTTGTACTTCATTTTTTGTCGTTTTGTTGAAACAACAAGGGATTGCTTTTTTTCTATGTATTACTTTGAAAAATGATTTTTTCAGTTTTGTGAAAAATAATAACAAGGTGGTTTTACCATGTATTGGAATTTATTTTTTGTTGTTTTCCGAAAAACAAAATAAATTATGTTTTTTCCATGTATTAGACTTCAATTTTTGGTTTTGTGAAAACAACAAAAGATTGTTTTTTTCTTGTATTGCTTCATTTAAATTTTTGAAGTTTTGTGAAAATCTATAACAACAGAGTTTTTTCATGCATTAGACTTCATTTGTTGTTGTTTTATGGAAATAAATATAAATAACATTTTTTCCATATGTTGTACTTCATTTTTTGTGGCTTTGTGAAAATAACAAAGGATTGTTTTTTTCTATGTATTACATTGAAAAAAGATTTTTTAGGTTTCGTGAAAAATAATAACAAGGAGGTTTTACAATGTATTGGAATTTATTTTTTTGTTGTTTTCGGAAAAACAAAATAAAATATGTTTTTTCTATGTATTAGACTTCAATTTTTCTGGTTTTGTGAAAACAACAAAAGATTGTTTTTTCCATGTATGATACTTCTATTAAATTTTTGTTGTTGTGTGAAAATCTATAACAACGGAGTTTTTCCGTGTGTTAGACTTCGTTTTTTGTTATTTTAAGAAAATAAATATGAATAATGTTTTTTCCATATGTTGGACTTCATTTTTTGTAGTTTTGTGAAAACAACAAACGTTTGCTTTTTTCTCCATGTATTACATTAAAAAAAGATTTTTTTGGTTTTATGAAAATCAGTAACAAAGAGTTTTTTCCATGTATTAGAATTTATTTTTTAATATTTTCCAAAAAAAATAAAACAAATTATTATTTTCTTTTATTAGTAGACTTTAATTTTTGTGGTTTTGTAAAAACCAAAAAAGATTGCTTTTTTTTCAATTCGATTTTTCTGTTTTTGTGAAAATTTATAACAACGGAGTTTTTATGTGCATTAGACTTTATTTTTTATTCTTTTGTAAAATAAATACGGATAATATTTTTTCTATATGTTGGACTTCATTTCTTGTGGTTTTGTGAAAATAACAAAAGATTGCTCTTTTTCCATGTATTACATCGAAAAAAGATTTTTTTGGTTTTGTGAAAAAAAATAACAAGCAGGTTTTATCGTGTATTGGAATTTATTTTTTATTGTTTTCCGGAAAAGAAAACAAATTATTTTTTTCCCCTGCTCTTGACATCAATTTTTGTCATTTTGTGAAAACAACAAAAAAATATTTTTTTCCTTATATTATATTTCAATTCGACCTTTTTGGTTTTGTGAAAATCTATAACAACTTAGTTTTTACATTCATTCGACTTCATTTTTAGTTGTTTTGTGAAAATAAATGCGAATAATGTTTTTGCCGTATGTTGGACTTCATTTTTTGTGGTTTTGTGAAAACTTCAAAAGATTGATTTTTTTTCCCACTTATTACATTGAAAAAATATTTTTATGGATTTGTGAAAATCAATTAGAAGGAGTTTTTTCCACGTATTAAAATTTATTTTTTGTTATTTTCCAAAAAAAATAAAACAAATTATATTTTTTACATGTATTATTAGACTTCAATATTTGTGGTTTTGTGAAAACAACCAAAGATTGTTTTTTTCCTTGTACTATAACTTTAATTCGATTTTTCTGGTTTTGTGAAAATCTATAACAACGGAGTTTTGACGTGCATTTGACTTCATGTTTTGTTGTTTTGTAAAATAAATACGAATAATGTTTTTTCTATATTTTGGACTTAATTTTTGTGTTTTTGTGAAAAACAACAAAAGATGGCTTTTTCGCATGTATTACATCGAAAAGAGATTTTTTTGATTTTGTGAAAAATAATAACAAGGAAGTTTTACCGTGTATTGTAATTTATTTTTTATTGTTTTCCGAAATAAATACAAATTATGTTTTTTTCCCTGTTTTGGACTTCAATTTTCGAGGTTTTGTGAAAACAACAAAAGATTATTTTTACATGTATTAGACTCAATTTTTTGTTGCTTATTGAAAATAAATACGAATAATATTTTTTTCCATATGTGGGACATTTTTTGTGATTTTAATGAAAACAACAAAAGATTGTTTTTTTTTCCATGTATTACATTGAAAAAAGATTTTTTTTAGTTTTTGTGAAAATCAATAAGGAATTTTTTTCATGTATTGGAATTTATTTTTTGTTATTTTCCAAAAAAAATTGTACAAATTATATTTTTTCCGTGTATTATTAGACTTCAATTTTTGGGGTTTTGTGAAAACAACAAAAGATTGCTTTTTTCATGTATTATAACTTCAATTCGATTTTTCTGATTTTGTGAAAATCTATAACAACAGAGTTTTTACGTGCATTAGACTTCATTTTTTGTTTTTTTGTAAAATATATACGAATAATGTTTTTTCTATATTTTTTACTTCATTTTGTGTTTTTGTGAAAAACAACAAAATATGACTTTTTTTCCATGTACTACATCATAAAAAGATTTTTTCGATTTTGTAAATAATTTCCGCTAAGATGTATAGATCATGGATTTATTTAAGTCTATATTTAACAAATTTAAATAAACAAAAAACATCTATAGACCATCAAAACTCACAATCAATTAGCTATATTTCTAGTTAATAATATTGACGTATTATTTTATAGTAGTGTATTTCAATATTATTAACTATTAATGCATAAATAATGACTAAATATTATAGTTCAATATTATTAATTATTACTATATTATGATTTATCAGTCAAATCATTTTCATGTGTAATACTAATCCAAAATAACATATTATTACATAAATAATATTTTTATAATTAATAAATTATATACTAAAATGTATGTAATTGGATCTACTATAGCGCAACACCATATGCATTTTATTTTATATATTTGTAAATTAATTTATAGAAATTCTACAATTCATCGTTACAACTTCAACCTAGCACAGGATACCTAATAAAAAAAGTAATAATAATATGACCTTAATTTACCATTAGCCACATTTAGAAGTACAAATTGCTTTGCATGTTGCACGGGGTGCACTTAGAACTAAACCTGGGTAAACGTAAGATTGCTTAAGGCTTTATATATTGTGACTCAATAATTCTTATTTTTTTATTATAGATAATTTTTTTGCCTTAATAATACCAGACAAAAGAGACAAATGGTGATATTTTAAGATTTGTGCATTTATGAACAATACAAAAAAGAATTTAACATTCTTCAATAGTATGTGTTATTTTTTCTCACTGGTAAGATATGGCCAACAACATATTTGGTCTCCAAAATTGCTCATAGAAAATCCATGGGTTTTTTTCTCACGGATTAGATATGACCCGCAACATGTTTGGTCACAAAATTTGCTCACAGAAAATCCATGGGTTTTCTCACGGGTAAGATATGACCCGCAACATATTTGATCCCAAAAATTGCTCACAGAAAATCCATGTGCTACTCTCATGGGTTAGATATGACCCGCAATATATTTGGTCACAAAAATTGCTCACATTAAATCCTTGAGTACTCATGGATTAGATATGACCCACAATATATTTGGTCACAATGAATTTCTCTCACGGTTTAGACATGACTCATAACATATTTGGTCTGAGTTATGTATTGATATATATATGCTATTTTTGTTTGAATTATATATTGTTATATCATATTTAGGTATCATATGTATATACTATTATATCCCTTACATACTGATGTATATGTTGTTTTTATCTGAATTATATATATATATATATATATATATATAGTAGGTGGCAAAATCTGACCCAACCCGAAAAACCTGTCCGACTGACCCGAACCCGAACCTGACCCGAAACCCGAGCGACCCGAAACCCGAATGACCCGAACCCGAATGATCCGTCCAATATTCGAAACCTGAATAACATGTGATGCAAGATGAATAACATGAAGTTGAATATTTGTGTGCTGATTTTGCCATAATTATTGGATTTTTTGTAATTATATATTGAAAAACTTGCATATCTACATATGTTATGTGCACAATGATAATTTTTAATTCTTATATCTTATGATATAATTAATTAATGAATTAACATTTTTTAAAAGAAAATTTGTTTTGTTATAATGAACTCACTCTATATAAATAACACATAACTAATAACAACTTCCACTAAAAATACAAAATTAATATTATGTCATATCATACGTATAAACAAGTCAACAATAAAATTAAACCAAAAAACTTATCATGTTCTTGTTACAACATTGTGCAAACCTCACAAAGACATCATATTCTCGTAATAACCAAAAGTACAACAAAATAGTAGTTACTAATAAGTACTTATAAGGACTTGTTTGGATGCATAGGAAAACTTCAGTTTTCTCTAGTTTAGCAAAAAAATTCTGATTTTTTTCAAGCGCATGTTTGGATGAGTAATTAGAAATATATTAGAAAATTTTAGTAAATTTGTATACAACTAGGATATCATATCCATTATTATTTTAGAATAAAATATTATGATACATCATGCACTATTACAAAAAACAAATATAATGGCCAACCATTTCAAAGACAATGCCTCACACTTTAAGTCTACAAAAAAATACTAATTCACCATTCTAACACAAGCTCAATCAATTGAAGAAGGTTGAGCATTACCTACAAGGGAAAATCAACATTTTTGATAAGTTATTTGTATTGCAAAAAGATTTATAACATAAAAATATATTAAAGATACAAATTTCTGCGATTCATTTCATTAAATGTCGCTTCGGGTAGAAAGCGGAACAAGAAATTCTTTAAGAACTGCATCTCATTCCCTTGAGCTTCAATCCGTGCATGTGAGCGCTTCTGAAAATAAACAAAAAATAATGTACAAATTAAGATGAATTTCATACTTCATACCAAAACTTAAAATATAATATTTACCCTTCCATAATCTGATAATATCATATTTACTCACTTAAAACTTAAATTACATGACTATGGAAGAAAACAAGTCCAATTAGGTCTATTTTAATTAAATTAATAAATATTAGGCTTATAAAATTAATAAATGGTATTGTATCACTATGGTCAAAAACTTGTAATTCATTTAAATAAAAGATTTTATTATTTTGTGCAAATAAGTAAGATAATTATTTTTCTTCTAAGTTTCTGTACCAGCCACAAATGAGCTACAAGTTATCCAATTTTCCCTTAACCATAAATTTTCAGTTCAGGTCTCAATCTAGCCAATTAGTCTCCATTTGGTCTTAATTTGAAATATAAGACCAACAATTGAAACTTAGTAAGATCCCCTCATCACATGAAAAAATGAAATGTCTCACTTATTAGACAAACAAAACATTCAAGCTCATTAAAATTTCGAATTAAATGTGCTACTGGTAAGAAAATGCACAATAAGAATCCAAAAAATCAGAAAACCCAAATCAGTAAAACCTAGCATATACATATACCAGAAAACGAACTAGATTGATTGAACAAAGAAGAGATTAGAACATATTAGTAGAAAGGGCGAAAATAAGAAAAAGATTGAGTAATTAGTACTAATCACCTTCAGCCGCCGTTGGCTCTGATGAGGTCCGACGAGAATAGAAGTTACGAGAGCTACTCAGAGCTTCGCTATAATAGGGAAAGCGAGCGAGATACGGAAAGAAAGAGAGAAGGTAAGCTGTAGTGATCGACGAGAGAGATAAAGAGATGGAGCTTGAGTTGATTGAGAGGAAGAGAGGCTGTCTGGGAAGGATGGTTAATTTGGTGGTTTCAGCCAGGGTTCTAATTTCGAAATGACAGGGGGACTACGAATTTTAGGGTTTTGCTTGGTCCGACAGGAAAGAAAAGTAAAGTAAAAATTTAATCATACTTAGGGAGAAAAAATAAAACTAAAGGAAATTAAAAGAAATAGAGACGTTAAACATGACATTGGAAACAATAATATTAAATCAATTTTATTTTATTTTTTTAACTTAACATAACATATTTTATCTTCTAAAATTTGAATCTAACACTCATATTTTTCAATCATCTATATTCTAAAATGATAGTGTATCAAATATATATTAAAATTATCATGTTTAAAATAAACATTTTTGTAAAATAAATAATTGCATATTCCATAAAATTTATTGAAAAATAATAATTTTACAATATATATATATATATATATATATATATATATATATATATATATATATATATATATATATATATATATATATATATATATATATATGTGATGATATTAGTATCATATTAAAAAAAATTGAATGCTATAATAATTTTGTTATATTAAAAATTATGAATACTTATATATAAAAAATTTGGTTAAAAAATATATTTATTTTAAACATTTTTTTTTAGTTTAGTTAAATTTTCTCTCCATTTACCTTTATTTTTCCTTCACCTAAACCAAGCAAGGGGAAGGAAACTCCTTGCCCCTACCTTTCCTTCCCCTCGATTCCCCTCAAACCAAGCAAACCCTTAGATGGGAGGGAGAATTTTTGTTGTGTAATTTGGCGGAAGGTTTAGATTGTCGAAATAAAAGGTGGGAGACTTCCCGCCGTGTCCCTCTACGACCAAAATAACTATCAAATAAAAAAAAAATAATTGAGGGAAAACTACAAGCGATCGCCTGATAATTATTCTCATTTAGATGTGCTCATATGACTCACCTAAATTTATATATCAATTATGCTAGACGCGGGATTCGAACTCCTCACCTATGGATAAGTGGAAAGTATCCGCGTAATATAGATACAAACCCTTACAAGATTATAAATTATTTTATTATTTATTAATTATATTATATATATTCTATTTTATTAGGGGTACTAAAATTTTATTTTAATTAGATATCTTTTTGTTTGACTGATTTTATATTACTATCATATATTTTATGAATATATGTTCTTATGTAAGATGTATTCTATTAAGATATGAGAAGTATCTGCAAAGTATATGTTATTGTTTTGGAATAAAATATTATGAAACGTCACTATGACATATCGGATACGGTATCTGAGTATCTAATACGAGTATAAGTATTCGATATGATATGACTGGATTTTGACGTATCCGCATAATATAGTCTATACTATTATGTTAGCATTGTATATACTATTTTATAGTACTTATAGTTTGTTTTTTATATAATGTCAATACCGTTTAACAGTCTTATATATTTCTTTATAGTATTGTCTAATCCTTGGGTTTTATTGCATGTTTATGGTACTCATTCTTGATTTAGAAGAACAAGATCTAAAATTCTTGAATTACTTGAATAGATTGTATAACTTTGGTTGATAAAGTTTGTCTAATCCTTGAAAAACATATATTACTTATTTGTTTGAGTCAATGAATCTCAATTTAATCAAATATCCCATTTATACCACTAATTACATAAAATAAGTTTCAGTCTCTATTTTTACGTCATGTCAGTCATTTTCAGTCAAATTGGGTCCATTACCTGTCATAAAACTAGATATTGTTTTATTATTAAATTTCCTTGTCAATAGTAGATAATATTGGAACCTGAAATCACCTTTATACCTATTTTATTCTGTGAGATATTAATATTTGAATTTTATTGTTTTTGTAATTTCATGTTTTCTGTTTCAATAAAACTCTTCTATCTTGCATAAATATTAAAAAAATATAAATAGTTAAAATAAAATTTACAACAAGACTTATCTCGTTGTTTTTTAAGTCTAGTTTCTTAATCTAAGCC
Organism: Juncus inflexus; assembly: GCA_024447665.1. Taxonomy (NCBI): domain Eukaryota; kingdom Viridiplantae; phylum Streptophyta; class Magnoliopsida; order Poales; family Juncaceae; genus Juncus; species Juncus inflexus. The sequence goes on from JAJHPC010000018.1 coordinate 4,135,665, forward strand.
CAAATTTCAGTGTTGCTTAATGGTTTGTGAGTTATTACGAAATTACTGAACAATGGTCTGAAATCCAAATTTCTGGATAGATACTGGTATTTCATTGATATCCCTTGATGCGTTAACTGTTTACTCAATTTTTGTGTGAATCATATATATCCCTTCATTGAATTACTGATAAATTTTCATAATTTTTGAGTGAATCATTTGACCAGTACAAGATCTGAAAGTTAGAGATAATTTCTGAATCTTAATTTTCTGAATTATTTTCTGATCTAACTTGTCTGATTTATTTCTCCTTCATCCTAAGTCTAAAAATATAAAATTTTGACTCTAATGTGTAGTTCTTGAAGTCTAGTTTCTTAAAATATTTTTTTGTCTCATTTGGATTGTGTTTTTTTATTTCTTTGAGCTTTATTTGTAAACTGTTACATTGCTGAAAATTTCTGAGTTTTGCATTAAGAATTGAGAATTATGCAAAGTTTTATAATAAGAATAATGTTAAGACTTAAGATATTTTGAGCTTATAATAAAGAATTATATTATGTCTATATATTTAATTTGAACCCGAGTTGTTCATCGGTAATTTTTTTTTTTTTTTTCCTTTTCTTTCTTGGTTATTTTCCATGGCTGTGTCGAGGTTTCAAGAGAAAGAAGAAGAAAGAACGTGGATGGGATGGGTATGCAGAAAAAAAACTTGAGATCTTTTGGTGATAAATATTTTATAGTCTTTGCTCCCCCTTTCTTTTATGTATTTCTAATGTATTTGCATACAAAAACTCATGCTATGTATTTATCACTGCCGCATAAAATCCATTCCAATAAAGATTATGTATATAGTCGCACTATTTCCTCTTACAAATTCTAATACATGCTTATGTGTCAATTTATTATTGGTTGAAATTTTTTAAGAACACAAGTAGTAAATGATGTAAAAGAGCATATCAATAATATGTGTACTACATTGTTACAATATAAAAAGAAAAAAAGCACACTTTTACGATATGTTTTTCATTGCCCCTCTTAAATAAAAAATATAGTCAAAAATATTATATATAATAGTTATATCTAAATGTACATGATTATATTTTATTGGAATCTTTCCATATTTTTATAACTTTTAAAATATTTTTCATTTTTATCCATTTTTTTAATTTAAAAATAATACTTTAAAAAAATTCGATTCTCTGATTCGACTCGGCCGATTCCGATCCGAATCGAAAGATTCTCACTACAGAGACAGTGAACGATTCCAGTCCTGATTCCAATTTTAAGAACTATGAAAATTAAGTCGAATTTTCGATATTTCGTCTATCTATATACAAACTTGAATTTGCTCAAAACACAGACCAAAATTTTTCGAAATACAGACCCGAATTATCCGAAATACAAACCCGAAAACCCGTAACCCGAATCCGCCTGACCTGTAACCCGAAGAATCCGAGACCCGAGCGATCCGAGACCCGAATGACCCGTGACCTGAACGACCCGGAACCCGAAATGACCCGGAGCGAACCCGGCCTAACCCGCCCATTTGCCACCTATATTGACCCGAACGACCCGGAACCCGAAATGACCCGGCCCAACCCGCCCATTTGCCACATATATATATATATATATATATATATATATATATATATATATATATATATATATATATATATATATATATATATATATATATATATATATATATATATATAGTATTATTTGAATACCCGATATATATACTGATGTCAGCTGTCGAGATTAGAAGTACTCTATATTTAAAATTATTTCGAGCTACTAATACATTTGTTTGAGAATATCTTAAGCTAGATAGTCGCATGATCAAGTTCTCGGAAATGAAGAGTAAATCGAATTGGACGTATCTCGCTAATCTTAGAAGAAGAAGAGGTCGTCATGCGTGCAAATAATTTCAAGGCGTGGGAGCAAGCTTCTTAGTTCCTCCGGTGTGGAGTCTGTTGAGATAGTTTAATTTTTATTAAAAAGAGAGTATAATTTTGTAAAATATCGAATCATGACTTGTTCCGTTGGCAACTGAAGTGGTCCTTTGACAACAGACCACTATGTTGACAACGGAATCCTCCGTTGAGGATTTTTTTCTCCAGATGTGGCTGATCAATATTGGTTGTATAGTCCGTTTGCAACAGATCTATTCTGTTGGAAACAGACCATCAGAATTATAGTCATTGGGAGAATATCTTGCTTTAATTTACTTCTGGTTTTGAAGTCCGTTGGCAACGGAACTGTGCGTAATTCTTTTTCTGAGGGCTGCTCTTTCCTCCTTTAAAAGAGGCAACCCTTCTCAGTTCCAATACTAGTTAAATTACTGTAAATCTTAAAGTGAGATTAGTGGAGTTTTGAGTATGTTGCTCGTGTTTGTTTATGGAAGATATTGAGATCGGGTTGTAAGTTGATTGTTACACCGACCATCAAGAGGTTGTTGTAAGGCGATTGTGGTACAAGACCCATAAATGATCTTGTTTGTTAGTGAAATCGGAGCCACAAGACAAGTCCCAGAGAATAAACAACTCGTGAACGCGATAATAGCTACTAGCGAGTAAATGAGTGGTTAAGCCTAACGCAACCACCTCGCCGAACTTCGTCGACAAGATTTAGTGTTCGGTATCATCTTACGTTTACTCTTTAATTTAATTTCTTATTTATTTAATTTATTTTGTTAATCAGAATTTAAACAACCATTAAAAAAAGTTTAATAATATTAAAAAGTATAAAATCCTAAAAAGCACAAAGAGTCATGTTAGGCCCTTTTAAACCCTCCTATAGGCCTCCAGTTTACAACAATAATTATAAAAAAAAATATATGATCCATAAATATAAGAATATACATTGTTATTACTATGAAAATTTATAATATTAAAACAAGTATAATAAAAATATACAATGACATAATAGTTCTATAGAAAGGTATAATGGACGACTAAAATGGTATAAAATATGGTGGGTGGTGTTTGGAGATGTTTAAGCTGGTAGTGCGACTAAAAAAGTATATAAAGCACCCAAAAATGGTGGGCGATGGACTAAGTCTAGTCAAGAAGGTGCTCGCGCATAAATTTCTCAGACTCTAGCCTCGACAGATCCTAGGACAACATAAATTTAACACTGATTCAACATAATTAAGTTACTAATAGCCCTAATCCATCCGAAAATGAATTTCCGCATAATTTATAATTTTTGAACCCTAATTAAATGAAATAGAAGGCCGCGGAAAAATTTGGGGCACGAAGCACAGAGGCTCAAGCAAAATACCATTTTCTTTTTTTTTATTTCTTTTTTCTTTATTTATCTATTCTTTATTTATTTTTATTTATTATTATTTTACTTATATTTTAGTTCCCATTTGTTTTTGTTTAATGTAAAACATATATTATTTATTTATTATTTTGGTATGAATAAACCTATGTTACGCGGATACTTCAAAAAATCAGTCGTACGCGTATCGGATACGTATCGGACACGGATACGGCACCGATACGGCACCGATACGTTTCGGACACGCCACATGACGTATCCGAATATTTTAATATATGTTGACTTTCGGACACGGCTCCGATACGGCTCCGATACGGCTCCGATACGGCACCGATACGGCAGGACACGGCGGGACACGGCTGAGGACACGGCCCAATAATTTAAATCCCAATTTAATTTTTATTTTTTTCTATAATTTCATTTTCGCTTATTTATTTATTTATTTTGTTAAAAATGATCTTTTTAAAGCCTATTTTTTTTAATATTATTTTTTTTTTATTAATGAAAATCACTCATGAGAAGTATAACTAAAGACAATAATATATCTCTTCTTTATTTAAAAAAATGATTTTTTTCTAATTTCTCACTCTCGTTCTTTTTTTTCGTTTTCTTTATCATATTTAGTTATTTTTTATATTTTTAAAATATTTAGACGTAATATATAATATAATAATATATATATTAGACGTATCGTGTCCACTGATTTTTTGAAATTGCCGTATCGCCGTATCCGTATCGTATCGGATACGACGCGCATATCCGTATCGGTGCAACATAGGAATAAACACATAAAAGAAAGATGATGAGGATAATTTGTGCAAAAAATATTTTTTGAAGAGAAAAATAAAATTTACACCCACATGGAAATAAGAGAAAAAATGTAATCAATTTCAAAGTTTTTGTCAAAAATTTCGAAGTTTTGTTTTTCAAAAATTTCAAATTTTTTGCTTGTTTGTATTGAGTCAGGAATATAATAGGAATACAATAAATGAAAGGTGTCATTAAGTGTAAAATGGATCTAATTCTAAATATAGTTAAATGAGAAATGTGATATCATGATGGGAATGTAGCACACAACCTGTAGGATTAGTGCCCTAGGCCAAATGTATTTGTGCTAGGAAATGAATTATGTATTAAGACATTATTATTTATTCAATAAAGGTTCTTTCTTATATATATATGTGTGTATGGGTTGTGAATGTATATTTCTTATATCAACCAAGAATGACACTTCGGGTTCACGTCATCAGAATACATGATTCTGATAGTAGAACTGTGAACCAACAAATGGCATTCTAAATTATCCCTAGTGATATGTAGGATGTTTATAGAGATAGACATACTTCAAGTAAGAAGCTACATATCCACACTAGTATATTCGCAGGTTGGATGATCATATTCTGCTGATCATGGACATAGAGATGTCAAGTCTGGAATATAGGTACGTGTTAGAAAACACGTACTGGACTGACCACACTATGAGAATATGCATGGTATATGTCATTAGTGATTCTCATATGAATAGTGTGCTTGTTCCTACGACCTGAGGTCACCATGGATTCCTGTATGAGAAACTGTATACTTTAATATGATCCTACGTCATCCGTAACGGCATGATCATTAGGGTCATCATTAGGTATGCACTGAATCATGACGAGGAATGTGCGTGACCAAGATGAGATTTTTTCCTCTCGTCATGAGGGAGATATCTCTGGGCCCCTTGATGAACTAGGACTGAAGGAAATGCATGGTCATGCTCAAAATGGATTAACATGTGTTGTTAATATCATTTTGTATTTACTCAGTCTAATTCTCGATCAGGAAAGAGATTTTGATCAAACTCAAGGATGACATATTACCGTGCCTTGTGATCAAGACGTATATCGTAGAACAAAAGGAATAAGCAAATGTCCGTCCAGATAGGTTTACGATCCCTGATCATTTCATTTAACATGGGTAGTCATGACATCAATCTAGAGGTTACTCATGACTTACGATCCTTAGAAGATCGTTGCCAGCGTTAAATAGAACCTACACGGTCACACAATGAACTCCATTCGTACGGGTTGAATATGCCTCAAAACAATTATACATATGATGTATTAATTGGTGAACGAAATAATCGATTATTGGATAATTGATTGAACAAAACAATGTCATTCCGTTGGCAATGGAAAAGTTCCGTTCCCAACGGAATATATATGGAAACTGTAATAACCTTAGCTGCCAAGTATTTCGTTATGGAAATACCTATTCAGTTGACGATGAAATAGGCGCAGATTAGGGTTTCAGTTATGGTAACTGAGCAATCATTCGCCTCTCTCTATAGTATAAATTGAAGGGCAGGGTCTCTCTATTACCGTGCCTTGTGATCAAGACGTATATCGTAGAACAAAAGGAATAAGCAAATGTCCGTCCAGATAGGTTTACGATCCCTGATCATTTCATTTAACATGGGTAGTCATGACATCAGTCTAGAGGTTACTCATGACTTACGATCCTTAGAAGATGCCTCAAAACAATTGCGTTAAATAGAACCTACACGGTCACACAATGAACTCCATTCGTACGGGTTGAATATGCCTCAAAACAATTATACATATGATGTATTAATTGGTGAACGAAATAATCGATTATTGGATAATTGATTGAACAAAACAATGTCATTCCGTTCGCAATGGAAAAGTTCCGTTCCCAACGGAATATATATGGAAACTGTAATAACCTTAGCTGCCAAGTATTTCGTTATGGAAATACCTATTCAGTTGACAATGAAATAGGCGCAGATTAGGGTTTCAGTTATGGTAACTGAGCAATCATTCGCCTCTCTCTATAGTATAAATTGAAGGGCAGGGTCTCTCTATTAGACACACAACTCTGTAGCATGAGAGGCCGTCTTTACACAGAAAAGAGAGAGAGAGTTTTGAGAGATATTCGGAAAGTATTTCCGGACTTGTCTAGCCAAGTCCGGTTATTCCGTTCAAGTGAAGTTCGCGTGGATACGAGTAGAGGTTCTCTACCTTGAGAACTTGCCAGCGATCTATCTTCATCCGTTCCTTGTCTCGCGGATCAGGAAGATCTGCGGTATAAATTTTAATGGCTAATCTTGTACTTTTATTCCCCCTTAACGTAGATCCTAGGGCGGGTTAAATCCATAGGTTCCGCTACGCATATAACGTGCATGGCTATGGATTTCCCTACACAACCAATTACGACAGACTGTATATACATTGTTTTCTCTGCTTTTCATTATACTTTTTTGTTTTCTATGTACTATTTCCATTGTTTTGAACATATATTTATTTTTTATGTATTATTTACTTTTGGAATTTGTATATACTATTTTGCTGCTTTTTAATATATTTTTTTTGTTTTCTATATATTATTTTCATTGTTTAAGTATATACTATTACAAAAAATGAATTATATATACTATTATATAAATTGTTTATTAGCTATATATATTGTCGTCGTGATTTCGGCGTGCTGCAGTGCTTCATGACATATCATGTTCCTAGTTAATTAGTCATATACATAGATATGTTTTGTTAATTCTAAACATAGTAAATAGAGAGTCAAAGCGGGTTACCACATCTCAATGTTACAACATAATTTCATTAGATACTAGAATATTAGCTTTGATCCACTCCACAAATTGTCCTGCTGAATTATTTTTGCTCTTCTATAAGAATCGATTAGAAATCTCAACTATTCTATACAATAAATAAATCAAAGTAACTCCATTTTTAATAGGTGTTTCGAAATTCAAAATGAGTTCTAATCTTACGTGTTCATCCTTGTGGCGTAGAAACCCCATTTTTCCAGAGGTTTACTCAAATGGGGTTGCGGTTGAGGCCGTTGAATACTGTGGTCGTCATAGAATACGTGTTTGGAGATCACATCTCCGTAGATTGATTCATAAGGTATATCACTATATTAATTTCTAAATTGTATTTGATATTATTGATGCTGTAAATTACTAATTAAAACTTGCAATTATTGAACTTTTGTATTTATTTTTATAAGTGGAAAGCACGAATAATAGGCCGAGAACCGTTGGAACAACAATCACCTGCAATTGCACCTGACCATTTTCCAAGGGACCAGGCAACTAGTTTTTTTATATTAAAGCATTTTTTTTGGTTAATTTTGAGTTCATGAATGTGCCTAGTTTCAAAATGAAATTGAGAAGAAAAAGATGAGAGAGAGGATTCGAAATAATCAATTGCATAGTTTTCTTGTATGTATTTGGTTAAGGCAAAAAATGTTAATGAACAATTAATCAATTACATTGGCATTTGGGGTTTACGTCCAATTAATTAATTAATTATGTTTCAAATGCATAGCACACAAATCCAATGAATAATACTAAGTATGAAGTTTCAATTTTTCTCAAAACAAAATAATAAAATTTCAAGTACTCAATTTTCTTTATTTGAAAAATAGATTTCAGTTGAGTACGTCCATAATTAGCTTGTTAAATATATAGGGAAGACAACGTTTTACAATGATGCCATTAATACTTGATGATGTCGAAGTTCGGAGATTGAGAAATGATAGAACAATAGAATCAAGAGGAGCATACTCTTAAATTTTGTTTTAAGGCATTTTATCATACCGAATTCTGAGCCGATTATTATGCAGCTCAGTACTTTCTGTACCGGTACAATTTCTGATCAAGTATTCTTTTTCTCATTAAGTAATACCGATTTCATGTCCAATATAAAGGTACATTATTTTTTTATTTTTTTATTTTTTTGAAGTTTTTTGACTGAGGAATACTAAGGAATAAAGCGAGTATAATCCACTCCGTTTGATGAACATTGAATTTGAATCCTCAAATTCTAGTATCTCAATCAAGATACTAAAGGTGCATTATTATTACGTATCTAAATATGTATTTGTCTACTATGTACTTGTGTTTATGTTAGTGTATACATATGCGCAATATCATATTTTTTATTTTTCACGTTATGTTGAATTCGTGTAAAAGTTTAGATTTATTCATGGTTGTGTACATATTTATTCAAATTCAGATTTATTCATGGTTGTGTTAGCGTGAATATTGTTCATTTTAGACTACGCTTCTTTTTTAATATTGAGTTTGTTAATTGTTCATGTTATACTATATTCTTGCTAAATTTGTGTACATGATAGTGTATCCTACAATAAAATATTTGTTCATACGATAAAATATTTTTATTTTGAATATTCTTGCTAAGTTTGTTCATACAATATTTTTTTTATTAAGATGTATTTTTGTTCACATGATAGTGTATTCTTTCGAAATTTGACTGAATTATGGCGGCTGAAGTGAAATATACAACTTGGAATGTTTCAGAAGTTATAAGTAGAGCTGGCAAACATGACCCGAACCTGAAAGATCCGTCCGAAACCCAATCCAGTCCGATCTGAAAAATTTGAAAAAGTCAAATGACTCGAACCCGCCCGACCTGGACCCGAACCCGAACCCGAACCCGAACCCGAAATAAATATTGTTTGATGATCACTCTAACCCGACCTGACATAAAACCCGACTTGTCCGAACTCGATATAACCTGTGACCCGAGAGAACCCGAGACCAAGCCAAGATCTAAACTGACCCAAACCCATATTGACTCTAGGTTTAAAACAATCCGAAATCAGAATATATCCCAAATAATAATTTAATCTAACAAGGGCATTGAAATCAATGTAAATATTCTTTTCTTAGTCCTTCTTTCCCATTTTTTATATTTTATTATTTTATTTTCAACAAATCACTCAAATGAATCAAGAGATCATTATTTGCAATAAATGTTGACTCAAATTCAATATAGTTTGATTATAAATTATGATTGAAAGTACATAGCAGTATATATCTAATACCTTATTAGAGGAGAGGAAGGCAACCGAGAGCTAAAGAGGAGATTCAAGATATTGACTTGGAAAATAATAGTATACGGTTTGATCAGCATTGACAAGAGGAGGCTGTGGCGTTAATCATAGGAAAATAGAACATATATTGAAGAAAAAATTATGATTTTGAAGAATAAAAATACTGACATTTTATGGTTATGCCTGTTGTCCTCAGTTTCATGATATTTAAAACTATTCCGAGCAATTAATATATTTTCGTGAGAATGTCTTGAGTCAGCTAGTCGAATGATCAAGTTCTCGGAAATGACTCGGTCATATCCTGCCAATCTCAGAAGAATAAGAAGTCGCCACGCATGCAAAAATTTTCAAGAGAGTATTTCAAGGCGTGGGAGCAAGATTCTTAGGCTTCGTATTGTGTATTTTGGTGAGAAATTTAATTGCTATTAAAAAGAGAGTAGAATCTGCAAAATAATGAATTTATGGTTAGTTCCGTTGACAACGGAAGTGGTCCGTTGCCAACGGACTACTGTGTTGACAACGGAACTGTCCGTTGGTGAACTTTTCATCCTGGCTTCTTTCTGGATGAAATCACATACAGTCCGTTGGCACCGGAACATTTCTGTTGGCAACAGATCAGTAGGAATTTAGCCGTTTGATTTGAAATATTCCTTGATTGCCTTCTGTTTTTGGCAGTCCGTTGGCAACGGAATTGTTCCGTTGGCAATGGAACTGCGCAGTTTCCTTCTGTGACGGCTGCTCTTTCCTTCTTTTAAAAAGAGGGCCGCCTCTCTCAGTTCACATACGATTTTCTATTGATAAAAAGCAGATTTTCTCTCTTCTTAATACTGTTGAATTGCTCTAAATCTAAAAGTGAGATTAGTGGAGTTTTGAGCGTGTTGCTCGTTGGTTTGTTGAAGTTAAAGAAATCGAGTTTGTAAGTTATTGCTCCATCGATTCGTCAAGTTTGTTGTACGACGAGCGGTGGTTCGTGGTCTGTAAATGATCTATTTGTTAGTGGTTATCGGAGCCGAAAGGCAAGTCCCGCAACTCGTGAATGCGGCAAGGGTCGCCAGCGAGTAAATGGGTGGTTAAGAGTTAACGCAACCACCTCGCCGAACTCCGTCATCAGATTGTGTGTTCCGTATCTCTTTACTTTCTATATTTACTTTAATTTCTTGTTCATTTAGTTTCGTTGTTAATTAGAATTTAAACAATCATCAAATAAAAGTCTAAAACAATAAAAATATAAAACCCTAAGAAATAAGTATAATCTTCACGTTTCCGCACGTTTAGGCCTATTAACCCCCCTATAGGCCTCAATCGTTCAACAATTAGTATCAGAGCGGGAATACAGATCGTTTCAAATTCTAATTTGAACTAACGTGTATTTGATTATTGCGACCCCTCCGATCAATCGTCTTCAAATCGCGTATCCTGACAAACTCGACGGCAAGAACTAGAATGTCTGAAAAAGATGCATGATCACAGTCTTCGAAAGGTAGTGGAAATTGGTTTTATCGTAGACTTTGTAACAAGTAGTACCACAACCTATACCGAAGACACTAAAACCAATAAGACACTTGACATAATGGCACATAATCTCATTCTCACAAATATGTTAAACACATTTTCTGTCATAATAGATGGTTGTGAGAATTCTAATGAAATGGGGAAAGCTCTCCTAAATAGATTTGAGGGAAATAATCAAATGAAAAGAATCAAATTAATGGGTCTTGAACAATAATTTGATAATTTTCGGATGATTGAAGGTGAACCCGTCGAGGATATGTACATTCGTATGTCGCATATCCGAAACGGATTCACTTCTTTAGGAGAGAAACTAACTGATGATCGAGTTGTAGGAAAATTAATTAGGGCGATGCTATCAAGTTGGGAAGTACTTCGAGTCTCATTAGAAACCATGCTAGCAACAAAAGATATCGGGCCGGAAGAACTCGTCAACTACTTTCGTAACTTCGAAACCCGAGTGAGACAAATGGGAACCGAGTCCCAACCCAAAACGGTGGCTATGCCAGCAACGAGCTCGATTGATGAGGATGATGAAATAGCATGCTTGGTGCGACAATTTGGTAAATTTTGAGCCAAGGCAAAGCGGTTTAACGACAACCGACGTCGCAACAACCAAAAGACATACTGCTTCGAGTGCAACAAGAAGGGACACACCATCGACAATTGCTTCACCCTACATCCCGAGCTCGCTCCATGGAACAAGAAGGATGATGAAAAACGTGATGGACGTACACATGATCGACGCGAGCGACGCGAAAGGCGGTCCGATGATCAACACGACAAAAGACGAGAAAATAGACACGATGACAAAGGAAAGGACAAGAAAAGAAGGTCGAAAAGTCACTCCGCCAAGGTGGCAGTGTGGGGAGACGAGTCAAGCGATTCATCGGATGGTTTTGGTTTGGACTCCGACTCCGAATCGGACATGGCGAATGTCGCGTTCATGGCGTATGATGACGGGGACGAAGTGTGCGAAAGGGCGATACAAGAGATGATTCGACTTGGACAACTTCCAGCACAACCCCGTCCTGCTACCACGTCATCTTACATCGACACTACTTCCTCCGGTTCTTCCCGCAACACGAGTCACGAGGTATATCTAGATCCTACTGTTAATCATGTTTTTGAAGAGGTTAAGGTTCCTAGTTCAAATCAAATTGTTGAAATTGTAGAACCCGGAACCCACGATGAACTAGAACACGAATTGAAAAGGCTTCGGGAGTCTCTTATCAGTACCCAAGAACTTCTCATTGTTTCCGAAGCTTCGATAAGGTCCTACAAGACACGAAAAAAAAAACTTGAAAAGTCAAATTTAAATAATTATAACAACTTAATTGACGACAACTTAAACAATAAGTTAAATAATTGTATTTGTGAAAAATTAAAAACTGAAATTAGTCATCTAAAAGTCAAAGTTGTAAGTTTAAAATGTGAAAATAAATCTCTCAAGTTTGCTTGCGCCAGAAATGTCTCAAGCAAACTTGATTTAGACAACTTATTTATTGGCCAAAAACCAAATGATAAAACCGGTTAGGGTTCAAGAAAGAAGTCGGTACTAAACCCGCTCTTTCAAGATCTAAAAACCATACAGTAAAAAGGGAGCTCAATCAACCGAACTGTAGAGGAAGTGCATTCTTGTATCGAGACTACTCTAAGGGTCAAAGTCCTAAAAGTCGAACTTTTAAGAGTTTTATAAAAATAATAGGTTTCAATATCTTCATGATTTTCGGCCTATTCATGAAAATAACCGCGGTGTCACAACCGAAAGACTTCATAAAAAGGGCTCTAATGGTTATTTTTACGAAATAGTCGACACACATGTTCCGAGGAAGATTCAACCTAATGAATCAAACTATCGAGCTCCCAAACTTTACACTAATGCACATCAAAAACAAAGTTTTTCAAACACAAATAATTTTGCGAAATCCAACAATTTTTCAAAATCAAACAATTTTGCGAAATCAATTATTTTTAGTGCCAAGTCGACCGAACCAAAGCTTAGGAAAGCCGAGTTTTCAAACCACTATAAAAATCATTTTGTGAAAGGTACTGAAGAGACTTCGTACCCGACTTGTTCATTTTGCAACTATTGTTGCAAAATAGGCCATATCTCACTAGAGTGTCTATTGCGCAAACCTGCTAATTCCTCAAAATTTGTTTGGATGCGTAAAGATAGAAACACTAGTAGCACTACCTCCAACTTGGAGGTACCGAACTCTACCTAGACACTTCGGTAAGCTCCCCCCATTTTATCTAAGCCATACTTTCAGGGGGAGCTGTGGGCAGGAAATCATATTAGTTAAATACCCATTCATTTTAACTAATATGCTTTCATGCAGATACATCTAAGTTCATCGTATAAAACCGATCAGTGATGCTTGGATAGTGGTTGTTACCGCCACATGACCTGGGATAAGAGTAAGTTCAAGACTTTGTGACCTTTCGACGGTGGAGATGTCACTTTTGGTGGAAATCAGAAAGGAAAAATAGTTCGTGTTGGCTCGATCGGCGCAGGTAATTGGACATTGGAGAATGTCTATTTTGTGGTAGGACTTAAACATAAGTCAATTGTGTGATGCAGGATATGATGTGAAATTCGATAACATGAACTTTCATGTGATTCGAAATTCAGATCATATTACAGTTTGCATGGGAAAAAGAAAATGTAACCTTTATTTCTTTGACTTTCATTCCTTTGTGCCAGGCACTCATTGTCTGACCGCTGCGGAATTGAGTTCGCATCTGTGCACAGGTGACTGGGCCATGTATGCATGGACACGATTTCAAAATTATCCCGCAAAGAACTAATTTCAGGTTTGCCATCACACAAACTTAAGCTAAATGGGTTATGCGATGTTTGTGAGCGTGGTAAGCACTCCAAGTCATCGGTTTTTAAGTCTAAGTCTGTAATCTCGACGAAGCGCCCCCTCGAGCTACTCCACCTCAACTTGTGCGACCCTATGAGCATCTCCAGCCTCGCCGGTAAAAGGTACTGTTTTGGAATTGTTGATGATTTTTCTTGGTTTACTTGGGTTTATTTCTTGATTCAAAAGAATGAAACTAGTGATGTGTTCATCAAATTTTGTTCCCTTGTAGAAAATGAACGAGAAACCACTATCATTACGGTTTGTAGTGATAATGGTGGCGAGTTCAAAAATACAAAATTTGACGACTTTTGCTCAAAAAGGGGATATAAACGTGAGTTTTCCACTCCACGCACTTCACAACAAAATGGGGTAGTAGAGCGTAAAAATCGCACTCTTATCGAACTTGCCCGTACCATGTTAAACGAACATCCCACTCCTAAATTTCTTTGGGCTGAGGCAGTTAACACTGCTTGTCATGTTGCAAATCGCGTCAGCTTAAGGTTTATTTTGAAAAAGACACCTCAAGAATTATGGTACGGTCGCAAGCCAAATATCTCGTATATGAAAGTTTTGGTTGTAAGTGTTTCATTCTTGATGAATCTAATAAACTTTATAAATTTGATTCGAAATCTAACGAAGGAATTTTCGTTGGATATTCTAATACAAGTAGAGCGTATAGAGTTTATATTAAATCTGATGGTGTTATGCTCTAGGCCAAAGTGTTTGTGACATAGATGATGGATTGTAATAACAAACATAATATTTATTCTAAGATATTTCATATAATATGTGTGTATAGGTTATTTTAATATAATTAAAATAGACCATGAATATGCAATTCAGCTTTATGTCATCAAAATGCGTGATTTTGATAGTAAAACTATAAAGTATTATGAATGCTATTCTAAATCGTTCATGGTCATTTATCGGATATTTGTGGAGACAAATATACTTGCAAATACATATAAATATATATTTATATACAAGTTATAAATGTACACCGTATATTAGTTGACTGGTGATTATGTTTTACTGATCATGGATAAATAGTTATCAAGTCATTAACATAGGTATATGTTAGAGACCATATACTGGACTGACCCGCCATAAGAATGCTACATGCTTTACGTCATTAGCGTTCTTGTAACATAAAGTATTTATAGTCCTTTCACCTGAGATTGTCTCGATTCCCAACATGAGTAATTTTATACTTTAATATAATCTAACACTGCCTTTGACCGGGTGGTCATAACGGTTATGATTAGATATACAATGAATCATGTAGAGGGATGAGTGCATTCAAGACGGGATTTGTTCCTCTCATAAATGAGAGAGATATCTTTGGGCCTCTTGATGAATTGAACTGAAGAAATGTATGGCCATACTCAAATGAATTAATAAGAGTTATTAATGTCATTTGTTCTTGTTCAGTTTAATTTGGGATCAAGAAATATTATTCGATTAATATAAGGATGACGTATTACATGTCATATGATCGATATAGATATCGTGTGACAAAGGGACTAAATACGTGATTGTTGATTAGGTAAATCAGATCACCGATATTCACTTAAATTGGGTAGTCATGAGGCTTGCTAGAAACCGCTCATGATTTATAGACTGTCAAGTCTATTGCCAACATTAAGTGAACCTACAGGGTCACACACAAAGAACAAACTGAAACGGGCGCAGAAAATCCTAGCGACTTATATGATGAGTTGCATAAGAATGTCACAAAATATATTGTCATCTTATGTGATAAGATGTGATATATTTGTATATAAAGACTATGAGCACAAAAGATCATGTAATCTAGAAGAGTCTATATGATGGCATATGGATAATGATGAGTGATGTCATACACATCTTTTAGTCTGAAGAGACATGACTCTTCACCTCTATATAAGGACATAGAGGGCTCCAAATTCATAAACAACACATCATTCTCTCTCTCATTATTTCTCATTCTCTTTTGTGAGACAAAAAAGAGAAAATATACTTTCTAATTTGTATGACAAAATTATGAAAGGGTGCTTTCCTTTTATGTGACAAAAATGAAAGAGTACGATTATATGAGAGGAATTATATACATCTTTTGTGAGATAAAATAAGAAGAGTTTTCTTATGCAAGAGGAGAACAAGCTACTAGCATATATATTGTTCTTCTTCCCGTTTTAAGAAGTTTGTTCGTGTGGACACCGGTAGAGGCGTTCGTACTTTCGGCGCTTGTGATCTATTCGGCCTAAAAAGATGAGAACGGTTTGTTGAGAGTTTTGGTGGAGACCGATTGTGTGTGCGGTAGATGACTTCCGCACGATCCGACCTAGACGGACGGAAAATCGGTTAGAAAGGTGTTTCTTTGACAGATACAGGTACAAATGGCAGGCTAACGGGAACAAATCAACCGAATATTATTGAGTTCAACCTCAGTGATCCAACTGTAAACGAACCCGACAATTCCGCCACACAAGAAAATCAACCGAATGGCGACAACTCGACTCAACTTCCGAATCTAGTACCAATTATTCAACCCGAGTCGGAACAACTCTGTTATCAAATTTCGGAAGTATTACGAGAAGTATCCGCATATCCGTTAACCAATGTGGTAGGCGACCCACGAGAAGGAGTTCGAACCCGATCTGGAATAAGAAACCTCGTCACTCTTTGCGCCTTTCTATCTTAAACTGAACCAAAATCCTTCAAGGAATCAGAGCGTGAACCCTTTAATTGATGCGTATGCTAGGAGAAGCCTAATGGATTCCAACCGAGCAACTAGTGCAAATGTCTCTTCAAAATCCATTGTTGCTTGAAACCTTGAGCAACGAGTCTTGCCTTGTTTCGCACTACCGTACCGTGCTCGTCGAGTTTATTTCGGAAAACCCATCTAGTGCCGATAATGGATCGGTTGTCGGGTCGAGGAACTAGGGTCCAAACCCGGTTTCGCTCGAATTGAGCGAGTTCGTCTTGCATGGCAGGAATCCAGTCGGTGTCACCATAAGAGTGTGTTCCTAGATAGATTTCTCGAAGAAGAGGTCTACGTCGAGCAACCTCCCGGTTTCAAGGATCCGACCAATCCTGACCACGTGTACAAGTTGACGAAGGTGTTATACGGGTTGAAGCAAGCACCTCGGGCTTGGTATGGACGGCTTTCTTCATTTCTTGATTCTCACGGATTTGAACGAGGGAAGAGCGACTTGACACTCTTCACAAAGAAAAGGAAAGACTCAATTCTATTAATTCAAATTTATGTTGATGACATTATTTTTGGATCTAGTGATGCGGCACTTGCCGAAGAATTATCTGTTTTAATGCGTAGTGATTTCGAGACGAGCATGATGGGTGAACTCAACTTCTTCCTTGGATTGCAAATCAAACAAATCGGTGACGGAATTTTTATCAACAAAGCTAAGTACACACGTGAACTGCACACAAGATTCGGCATGGACCAAGGAAAGACGAGCGATACGCCAATGGTGAAAGACGCAAAACTTGACGCCGATGAATATGGTGAATCTGTAGACATTTCCGGTTATCGAGGTATGATCGATAGTTTACTTTATTTAACGGCTAGTAGACCTGATATTATGTTTGTTGTATGTTTAAGTGCCCGATTTCAAGCAAATCCCAAAGTTTCACACCTAAATGCGGTTAAAAGGATTTTGAATTACCTAAAAGGGACAGTAAACTTAAGGTTATGGTATGACCGTGACAGTAGTCTGTCACTTTTAGGATATACGGATTCTGACTTTGCTAGATCTAAAGTGGATCAAAAGAGCACAAGTGGAACATGTCAATTTTTTGGAGGAAATTTGGTCTCGTGGTCGAGTCGAAAACAGAACTCGGTCACTCTTTCATCGGTCGAAGCAAAATGTGTCACTGTGCTCAACTGTTATGGATAAATTAGACTTTAGGCGACTACGGACTCAAAATTCGAAAAGTTCCAATGCTGCGTGACAATATGAGTGTAATCTGCATCGCCAAAAATCCCGTGCAACACTCAAAGACGAAACATATTGAGATTCGCCATCATTTTATTCGCGATCATGTTGACAAAGAGGATGTCGAAATATTTCACATTGGAATGGATGATCAAGTCGTGGATATCTTCACAAAATCGCTATCTTATGCTCAATTCTCTAATTTTCGATTAAAGCTCGGTATGCTTGAATTAAAAGATTAATTTCTCATTTATATTCTTTCTTTTATGAGTTTTGGGCATTTTAAATGAATTCTCCTCATTTTTAAAATTTTTTTCAATTTTTTTCTCCTCCGTTATGGTTTTTGAAAAATCATTTACTTGAATTTCAATCCTTTTATATATTTTAATAAAATAAGTTTTCAATTGTAATAAAAATTATGAGCAAAACCACTAGCGAAACAACATTTACCGTAATACCCTGTCTCAGTCCGTTCTCAACGGACTCGGTCCGTTCCCAACGAAAATGTCCGTTCCCAACTGAATTCACCCAAAATTCAACCCCAATACATGAGCTAATTTCGCAGAACGGACTCCTCCGTTCGCAACGGACCCTCAACGGAACTTCCGTTGGTAACGGAAATGGTCCGTTGCCAACGGACTGTGCGAATTTCGAGTTCTGGACCTATTTTTCTAAGAATCCAAATCCCAAATCCCATTAATAACCGGCGCCTCCTTCCTCTTCTCTCCCAAATCTCATAAACCCTCCATTAACACACCCCTTTACTCTTCCTCTTTCAAAACTCAAAATCCTAACCTCAAATTTCTCCAAATAACCACCTTCTCCAAGCCTTTTGGCCTCCAAACCTCATATAATCCTTTCTAAAGGCCAAATCTCCACCAAATCCACTCTCAAAATCTTCATACCTCCTCTCAACTTGGCGGATTCGGGATTTCTTTCAATTCAACAGTGTTACTCACCTTTCGTGACAATTCTCTAGCGCATTCGTCTTTTCGGCAACTCTCTCTTCAAGGATTTAACGAGGATTTGGTATAACTTCATCTCTATTTACAAATTTCTCAATTCTTACCTATTACAAATGGCACCAAAACCGAAAACAGGAATCAAGACGAAGGCTTCCAAACAAAAGGCTCCCTCAAACCCCAAATTGGATTTTAATAACAAGAAAAATACCTTCCTTTTCAAAACACCGGGCGCGTACGATAAATTCCACGATAAATTAAGCCCGAAAAATACATGCGAGATCTTTCATGCTCTCCGACATGAGAAATCATCCAAAATCTACGATTTCGTGATTCAATTCCCAGAATTTTGGAAATTTACCGGGCTTTTGTCGATATCTGACCCCGGTTACGAAACCCTAATTCGCCTCTTTTATGCAAATGCAACCTTTGATGACCAAACATATCAAGTTACATCGTGGCTATTCGGACATCCCGTAATAATAAACCCGTCCAACCTTTGCGAGTGGTTCGGTCTTGACGTAAATCAAGACCAAGAGTGCTTCTATATCCGACGCGCAAACGAATGGCTCGGTGGTGAATCGTATGAAAAAATGAAGGAATACATGCATGCCAACCCCCTAAACCACAACTTGACGAATTACGAACCGCGACAACGGATTGTTTTTCACTTCATCAATAACATCCTCGCTCCGGTTGTGGCTCTTAAAACCAATTTCGAACGGCGAAATATTTACCTACTTCGTCACTTATGGTATAAATCCAAATCAATTAATATTCCGTTCTTAATAAACCATTATATGTAATATTTCTCGCAAATTGGAAACCTTCCGTACAGAATTCTCCTTACTTGGATTTGCAATAAATTAAATATCGCGATTCCCCGCGCAATCCTTATAAATTCTTTGGAAAAGGTTCCTAACCGTGATCTCCTTGATCTTGATCATTACGCAAATCACTACAATCTAAAACCTTTTTCCTTTGGCAACGACGAATATGGTCCTTTCATACTTCGAGATAGGAATATATTCCATTATTTTCCACCCTTGAACGAGCGCGGGCTTCCCATGTGGCCTTCTGATACGGAATCCAAGACTCCGGATAATCTCGCGCGCGCTTTACGCGCATTAAATCCTCAAGCCAATCCGGTTCCCGAAAACCCTAACCCTAACCCTCATGTTGAACCCGCTATCAACTAAGACCTGCCATTGGCCACCGAGGTCGAGCACCATGATCTCGACAATGATGACGCCGTTGACTTCGACTACACAACTGGTACTACAGACCGAGTGTTATGCGCTATGGCCCGTCGCCAAACAAGGGATCTCGCGGCTCTTCATGACGGCCAACAAGAGTTACGTATGTGCCAAGATGAGAGCGATGCACGTTTTGCGGAATTCTTTCGTGAAAATAACCGCATGTATCAAAACCTTCAGCGGATTCAACAAGAGAATTTTCAAACCCTACTCTCGGCTTTTATTGGCCGATACACTCCCGGTTCGTCTTCCTCCAAGCCTAACCCCTCCGACTTTGGCGGATCGGCCGAGTAACTAGTGACCATTCTCCATAAACCCTAGTTGCGTTTTGCTTTCTTCTTTTTCGCTCATGACTTTATTTTACTATTATGTTATATTCTCATGAAATTGTGGTTTCTATCTTGCTTATTTGTAGTTCTTATTTTCTTTTATTTTTGAACTTGTGTTCTAATGCATTTGTCGTTTGAACTTCTTTAAAACTCACATTTCGTTAAAATTATTGTGTGACTGTGGTTCTACTTATTTTCTTTTAATAAAAATGGATAAATAAATATATCAATCCAATCAAATAAATTTCATGGGTTATTAACTTCAGGGGGAGCACATGTCGAGGGGGAGTTCATGCCTCTCAATCAATCGTTTTCCCTTTTGCATGTTTTTCAAAAAGGGGGAGAATGAATTTAAACGTGCCAATTTATCGGAATACTTTTGAAAGTCATCAAAAGGGGGAGTTTGTTGTCCTCAGTTTGATGATATTTAAAATTATTCCGAGCTACTAATATATTTGTGTGAGAATGTCTTGAGCCAGCTAGTCGAACGATCAAGTTCTCGGAAATGACTCGGTCGCATCCTACCTATCTCAGAAGAATAAGAAGTCGTCACGCATGCAAAAATTTTCAAGAGAGTATTTCAAGGCATGGGAGAAAGCTTCTTAGTCTTCGTGTTGTGTAGTTTGGTGAGAAATTTAATTGTTATTAAAAAGAGAGTAGAATCTACAAAATAATGATTTTATGATTAGTTCCGTTGACAACGGAAGTGGTCCGTTGCCAACGGACTACTGTGTTGACAACGGAACTGTCCATTGGTGAACTTTTCGTCCTGACTTCTTTCTGGATGAAATCACATACAGTCCGTTGGCAACGGATCAGTAGGAATTTAGCCGTTTGATTTGAAATATTCCTTGATTGCCTTCTGTTTTTGGCAGTCCGTTGGCAACGGAATTGTTCCGTTGGCAACGGAATTGTTCCGTTGGCAACGGAACTGCGCAGTTTCCTTCTGTGACGGCTGCTCTTTCCTTCTTTTAAAAAGAGGGCCGCCTCTCTCAGTTCACACACGATTTTCTATTGATAAAAAGCAGATTTTCTCTCTTCTTGATACTGTTGAATTGCTCTAAATCTAAAAGTGAGATTAGTGGAGTTTTGAGCGTGTTGCTCGTTGGTTTGTTGAAGTTAAAGAAATTGAGTTTGTAAGTTATTGCTCCATCGATTCGTCAAGTTTGTCGTATGACGAGCAGTGGTTCGAGGTCTGTAAAAGATCTATTTGTTAGTGGTTATCGGATCCGAAAGACAAGTCATGGAGAGGAGGCAACTCGTGAACGCGGCAAGGGTCGTCAGCGAGTAAACGGGTGGTTAAGGCTTAACGCAACCATCTCGCCGAATTCTGTCATCAGATCGTGTGTTCGGTATCTCTTTACTTTCTATTTTTACTTTAATTTCTTGTTCATTTAGTTTCGTTGTTAATTAGAATTTAAACAACCATCAAATAAAAGTCTAAAACAATAAAAATATAAAACCCTAAGAAATAAGTATAATCTTCACGTTTCCGCACGTTTAGGCCTATTAACCCCCCATATAGGTCTCAATCGTTCAACAATTCCCAATGATGTAGATGGTTTATTCTTAACAACACAATTGCTCAAATATACATATATATAGGAGAAAAAAGTGCCAATGTGTAAGAGGGAATGATGTATTGGAAAGAACGTAATTTCTAAAAAATAGAATAAATTTTCGGTAATAAATTTTATCTACCATATATTCTAAAGTCTATGTTACAAGATTAGGAATAAATGAGATTTTCGTAACTTTCTTAATATTTTGTACGTAAGAGGAAACTGATATTAAATAAAGCATATAATATTTCATATTATATATAATTAGGTAAATGTTTTATTTTACATGAAGAAAGTTAAGGAAATTGGTATCTCATATTAATAAAAATTCTTGTCACTTTCCAAAAATCCTTTTTTTTGTCATGCTAGTGCGAAATATACAACGGCGATTACATATATTAAATAATGTTTCTGCCAAATTCAGTTGAGTGAAAACTTGAATTTCTCCAATATATATACGAAATAAATTCACTATGTAATAATAATTATAATAGTAATAATAAAGTAAAAGTTGCCAAGAAAATAAATGCATAATACTAAAGTATCATTTTCAATATGTTTTAATATGATTTTATAACGTAGCATTCTTAATGTATAATAATACTTCTTATTGAATATGAAATGTATTATTTTATACCAATTAAATTTATTTACATTTTAAATTGATATATCACAACTCATAAGAATATGAATTCGGGTACATCGAGTCTAGGTCGGGTGGGTTCAGACTTCGAGCATAGCTTTAGGTTTATGTAGAAGTGGCAAACTGCGAGTCGGGTCAGAATTAGATTCGGTTATTCGGGCTAAACATGTAGAGGTGACAAACATGTTACATTCGGATTTCGTATTGACACAAAATCAGATCAGTTTTCGGCTCGGGTCTCGGGTTTTAGAAGGGTCAAGTCAGGTCGGGTTAGGTCAGTTTTATGTTTGGATTATTTCGATTCAGGTTCTCTGGGTCCTGATCTGACAGGTTTCGATTTGATATATCTTAAATATCCGGATCAGGTCTGGTCGGGTCGGGTATCGGGTCAGGTCAGGTATTCGGTGGATCGGGCGGCTCTTTCGGGTTCTTTTTTCAGGTTATTAGATTCATCAGGTCGGGTTATTTCGTGTTGGGTTCAAGTATTTCTTGTATCGTATTGATAGTTTAATACATGTTGAGGTCAATTTTGAGTTAGAATTATTTGGGTCTCGGAAAGAATCAGGTTGGAATCGGGTCGGATTTGGGTTAGGGTCAATTTTAAGTTCGGATCATTTTAGTTCGGGTTCCGGTCAGGAGGATTTGAGTCATTTGATATTTCGGGCAGGTCAAGTGAGTTTCTTAGTTTCAGGTTAGTTTTGTCACCTCTAGAAATTTATAAAATAATCCGAAGTCGATTTACCCGGAAACATGAAGAGACTTGAATTCCACATGGCCCGAATATCAAATCAACCCGAACACGAAATAACCCGAACCCATTTAACCCGCTGGAACAAGATCCGAATACAACTCGATCCGACCCAAAATTCACCCGATAAATTCTTGACCCGAAAAAAGATCCGACCGAAACAAGATCACAAACCGATCCGACCCGATCCGTGTTGACCAAACCTGGATGTGACTCGGACATAAAAAGGATCCGAACCCAAATGATCCGACCCCCCATTTGCCACTTATAGTTATAAGAAAATGAAAACGTACAATATTTACTAATACATAACAAATAATTCGAACAAAACAAAACAATAAAAAATGAAATTTACAAAAAGGCAATTGGCAAACACAATTAAGCATTCAAGTGTCAGAATTTCTGTTAATACACATGCACTAATATTGACCTTTTTGCAATTTTGTTTTGTAATGAAGACATAATGCATCGATTTTCTAAATTTTTCTTTTCTTTTTTTTGTATTCTCTTGAAAAATATTTTTTTTTTTACTTCCAAAGCTCCAACCTTAAAAACCCCACAAAATATTAGGGAAAATATCAAATTACTAAACTCATGCGCTTTCGGACTTTTATTACCAGGGAGGTCCTCAAAATTCACTCTCAATACAAATAAAACCTCATTTTCTTTACTCTCAATACAAACAGATCTTGGTTAAAAGCCCAAAATCTTTATGATTCAATCCAAAAGGCGCTACAGTTTTGTGATATTATTAATAATACTTAATGCTAAAAAAATTACCTGTTTACTATGCTTCCACGTATGGTTTATTCTCAACCATTAGATTGAAAAAATTTACTCCACCAGATATAATCTCAGCCATTGAATTGAAAAAATCTAAGCCATTGAATTGAAAAAATCTCAGCCATTGAATTGAAAAGAGAGTAAATTTTTTGATGAGCTCAAGTGTTAATTCCAGATCCAAGATCCCCCTCTCTCTCTCTCTCCTCTCCCACTCGCCTGCCCTCTCTCCTCTTCTCCCACTCGCCTCACCTCTCACTCTCGCTCACCTCTCCCTCTCACTTGCTCAATCTTTCTCTCCTGCTCTCTCTACGATTCTCCTTATGGGGCTGCTCCGCTAAGTAGCGATTTCTATCTTTCTTTTTTCTTTCTCTTTTCTCTCTTTTATTCTTCTAATTTCTTCCAAATTATTCAATTTGAGCGAAATTGTTTGTCACCATCACTGCAGTGAAAAGAGAAAGAGCCGTGCTAAGATCCTATGTAGCGAGAAAGGTTCTTTCGAAGTGAGAAATATTGTTGATTTTGAGTACGCCATGACAGGTCAGCATTTAATCCCCTCTCAGAAATTTCAGGCCTAAGTTTTTAAGGCTTAATTAACCTAAATAGAGCCTCAATTAAGCAAAAAAGAATGTGAAATTATCTTTTCTCAGTCAAGAATGTGAAATTATCTTTACTCATATATTGTTTGTTACTATAAATGTCATTTAGTAGTTTTTTAGCATGTGTTTAGTGTCTCAACACACAAAGTTTTCTGGATTGAATAAACTTTTAGCCTCCTTTTCTTTTGCCTCAGTTTGTGTTTAATTGATGCTAAATGAAGCCCTAATTGATGCATAGCTCCATAATTGGGGATTAAATAAGTAAAATGTGGTTAATTGAACTATAGTTTCATGACTAAATTTCAGCAATTTTGCTTCTCCAGCTTGATTCAGTCCAGGTTAGCAATTTATTTTTTATTTTTGTGTTCTTTTGATATTTGAATGCTACTATTTTTTCTTTTGATCAACCTTTGATAGGAGTTATAATCAAGCTGCAGGATTTTGTTGTTGATTTTAAAGGTAATTTTCCATGGACGGCATCATTGCATTGCTTGATATATTCTTGCCTTCTCTGGTCTAGCTAAAAGAAGATAAAAAGAGAATTTATGAAAATTCATCAGGTATGGAATTTCAATCAATTTGAAAAATTCAAAAGATGTTTGTTTTAGATATCCTCTAATTTTGAATAGTCATTTATTTTCGTATTTAAATTATTGAGATTCTTAGATTCAATGTAAAGACATGCTTGAGGAGCTGGATAATAAGACCTTGATATTACAATCAAGGCTAGCTGTAGTGACGAAAGATCAGAAAGGAGGAAGCCAAGAAGAAAGAAAAGAATCATAATAGTAATGGTAAGAATTTATGATTGTAAATATACTATAGATAAATTTAAATATCATAATAGGTATGTAATGATATTTGTATTAAGAAGATTTTGGAGTTTGCATAATAATATCATTATAATTTGTCATAAGATTGATTTGCACAATAATATCATCAATCTTTTATAATATCATAAATATTATAATTTATGTCCTAAGATTGCATCATGGCATATGCCATTTGAAAACAGAAACACCTTTCAAGAATATCAGGTTTCCTGAACTATTTTTTCAATTCTTGCTTTCTTAGGCAGACATTTTTTCATTTTTTAAGCTTTTTTTTTTTACACATGTAATTATTACTCTGGATACACATGTATCAGTTGCATTATTTTTCGAGGTAGATGGAATTTCAGACCGTACTACTAATGTAAGAATTATTACCTTAAGTTTAACTTTTGACATATTTTACTTATTATAAATATGGTTTATTTTTCCCATATTTTCCAAACCCTGAATGCAATTTTTGTTTTTGTTTTTTTTATTTTAATTTTAATTTTATTTAAATAGTTGTGACGTATGTTGCCCTCGGAAGAGGCTTCAAATTGGCAGTATAAAATAATTGTTTATGATGCAAAGAGAGAATATGGCGCTCCATGTGTTTGGTGGTAATTTCTATTTCACTACATAGTTTTCTTCAAATAAAGGCAAGTTTCCTTCATAAATCTCAAATAATATTCAGTTCCTGTAAGAAATATTTAAGCAATAACGAAATGGATTATTTATGTAATTTTCATATTGAGCAAGACATTTAGGGTTTTTTATCATGACAAGATTTGGGATTTGGATGCAGAATTCCCAAAATGGAAGGATTCTGGATTTGAGTTACAAACACCGGTACAAATTCTACTGATTTGGTTTCAAAATCTAAAACTGCTATTAAAGCAGTTGAATTATTCTACAAGGACAATATGGTAATTTCTCTACATTTTATATTAGTATTCAGTATAGCATTGTACCTAATATTTCTGTATTTTGTTGTAGGTGAGTAATGTGACATTTAAGATGGAAGTGGAACTACAACCTCATTTAATTTGGAATTTAGAAAAGGTACATATCTATGTATTCAACTATAAATTTATCGGGGGTATCAGTGCATATTATTTTTTGTAAGGGTATATAGTCACAACAGGGGTATGTCATTTCATTCATTTATATCCTTTGCATTGCATTCATTTGTATCCTTTGTCATTTCATTCATTTGTATCCTTTATATAGTAGTACTTATTATGCATGATTAAACAAATAATGCAAATATTGAAGATAAAACAAACTAGCATACTGGTGCAAGAGTAAGAGGGCAGTAATTTTCTTTTAATACCCTCAATTTTAATACATATTATATCTTTATATACATAAATCTCAAAATATATACTCTATTCCCTGTCTTGAAACCTCTAAAAGAAAAAAAATATACCAATTAAGTTGCAAACATTTAGAAATGAAAAGAATGTCAGGCATCAAGTCCATAGAAAACACAGTATGAATACAAAATAAATTATAAAAAACAAAATAAAAAATATTTAGAATTTTTTTTTTAATTTGTGTAGATTTGACTGTACAGTTCCATAACCGCTCAAAGGAGTAATATACCAGGAAGCAAATGTGCTCATTTTCCAATTGTAATACTTCTAAATTCAAATTCAAATTCAAATTTAAGTTTCCAAATCGGGGGTCTTTCACTATTATTCATTTGTTCGTATTTCTTTTTTTTTCTTTTTTGTTTATTTTGTTTTTTGTTTTTTGTTTTATTTATATTTTCATGTGTTGGATAGTTCACAAGTGTTGTTGATTTCCGAGGAGATTAAAAAAAGACTTCATTAAGAGGGTATGGAAATAAATTATACTTATGCTTTATTCATCTTAATTTATAAATAAATCTTAATTATTAACAAATAATTATTTTATAACAATCTTCAGATATTTCTCTTGATGAAGCAAAAACTTTTTATTGCCTTTAGAGTAATTTAGTTAGAATTTGATTTATCTGCGTTTGTAATTCATTTTATCGTTTCTCTTGATAGATTTCATGTTATTGTAAGTTTTATTTTAATATATATTCTTTTATTTAATATATATCCTTCTATTCAAGTCTCAGATGTGATATGGGTACAAAATTAAAAAAATGTTCCTTTTATTTCTTTTATTTTTACTTCATTTTTAATACCATATGTGACCGCCACTTTTAGTGCCATTAAGAAATATGTATTGGAAAGTCATTTTGCTATATTATTTTTTTCTGTATAGTTCGCGCAAGAAACAAAATATCAAATTTACCATTATTCAACAAGATATGTTACTAGTTTTCCAATTAATTGCGAAATTATCTCCTTTTCGATTTGCACCCCAATTTCAAAATTCAGCCTCAATTCGTCCCAATTTTCCATATCTTTCTCAACTAAAATTTCTGATTCATTTTCCCTGTTTTCGCAACCCTAAAATTTTCTTTTCATTCTCCTTCACATTTTTTTCCTTTATGTAAAAAGCCCTATATTTTCTCCACGAATTATACCGAAAATTCAAAATCTGGTTTTGTATCAAATCCAAGTGCTCTGTTATTAAATCTGGTATGTAATTTCTCACTAAATTATTTTCTTCCTTTGAATTATTTGAAGGGTAGAGCTATTTCTAGAACTAAGTTTTCTTCTTCTAGAGCGGCATTTGAATGTTTTAACAAAATTTCCAAAATACCCTTCCTTAAGTTATGCTAGAAAATAATTATACAATTATTGATTGATTTGTGTATTGTTGCTTCCTTAATTAATTTTGATAAAAATAGTAACTATAAATCATGCAAATAAAACCAAATATTTCATCTAAATTCAAAAATAGTATTTTATAACTCTTCGAACATATATATTGCATGTTGGAAATTTTATTGAATTGTCATCTTTATAATAGCATGTATGTGTTTACTGTTAAGAAAAAATAACATGTATGTATATAGTTGAACAAATTATGACTTAAAATAGTTAGTCAGGCATAAAAAATATTTCAATTCATCATATTTTGTAATTCATTAATCTAATATAATGAGTTAATAACTGAATAGTAATGACATATAAAAAGATGTTGAATTATTTCAATTCACATCGATCATTCATACATCAATATTGAACTTAGGTTAGCCAATGATAAACATCAATATTCAAAGTTAATCTCCAATGGCCCGGATTATTTCTTAGAAAAAAAAGAATTGCACAAAAATTAGGCTAATCCATTATTAGTAAAGAAAGGATAGTTTATTTGATTTATTTGTATTAATAGCTATTGCCATTTTTGTTGACTTAACTAAGAAAGAAATAAATCAAGGTTATGCAATAATTATCTAGAATAATTATAGGAAGGGTATTTTGGGAATTTTGATTAAAAAAATTAAATGATGCTCTACACAAAGAAAACCTAGCTCTAGAAATAGCACCACTCTTATTTGAATTCTTATAAAATGTTTCTAAAATTGTTTTGGTTGCATAATTCACAAAAGTTGAGACCTGTCGGCTTTTTTGGGTTCCACGATAAAATATTTTGCAAAATGAGTTAAATATTTGACTCGGTTTCTGAAGAAATTCGCAACTTATTTGTTACAATTTTAGTTGAGGAAATAATATTATTTTTAGTTTAATATTATCACTCAGAATAGTAGATATATTTTCATTCTTGAATTTCTTTTGTTCTATTTTGATTGGTGAGGTTTCCTTCATTTCTAAATCTATTTTTATTTTAATAAGGTAAGAAAAATAAGAATAACAAACGAGAGATTGAATAAGACTATATCATAAATGATAAGAGGGAGTTTTTCTTTTGCAATTGAATCATATTACAAGAGTTTATGTGCAAAATTTCTCTTAATCTATTACCTGAAATTCCATTTGAGATGCTAGAAGAGGAATCATTATTTAACAAAGTTGTTGAAGAATTGATATAAGGCTTTTTCCATTTCCATCCTCCTAATATGAAGTTCTAAAAAAGTTAAAATATTATGAAAATAATATTTTAAATACATGTTTTTAAGTACAACATAATATGCAAATATTCTATATTTTATTCCATATTTATTTGCATGTGTCAAAGAACTACTCTGTGATATACATACACAAATACACAATATGCAACAAAAAAAACTGATATATTGAATACAAAATATGACATTTTTCTACCATTTATGTGTGTGTGTATATATATATGCCAAATTATATTATATTATATTGTATAATACAAAGATATAATTAGTACAGGATGGTATCTTATTTTATGTGTGCATTGTAAATATATCAATTGCCAAAGATATACCATTTCGTGATATGATATATATACAGAAATATAAAATAAGCAAATAAAAAGGTATATATATAATGTTATATATGAAATATAAAAAAGCATATGAAAATAACAATTTCTATCATCAGGTACATATA
This sequence comes from Juncus inflexus, assembly GCA_024447665.1. Lineage (NCBI taxonomy): Eukaryota > Viridiplantae > Streptophyta > Magnoliopsida > Poales > Juncaceae > Juncus > Juncus inflexus. The sequence continues at coordinate 4,165,244 of JAJHPC010000018.1, forward strand.
TAATGTTAAAACATAATTGCTAGATAAATTGGAAGATATAGTAATTATGAAATATTTTCACCTGTTTATGCATCAAATAATCAATTGAAATCTTCAAAAGAATTGCATAATTGAAATAAAAAAGGATAAAGAGTACCGGACCAACACTTTTGAGAAATAAGCCAAGCAAGAGGAAGGCTGAAGTAGAAATCAACTAGACAAATTTCTGAAAACAAAGGACATGTTCAAAAGGCTCATGTAAAATTGATAATTCTTCTCCCCAAAACCAAAACCGGCATACCATCCCATTCAATCAAACGCCTCTAAGCTTAACCTCAAGCTCCTCCATCCTCGCAAAATCATACTTCCTACACGGTGCACATTAGTCCTCAGGACATCTATTAATCCCCCACTTTGTGTTAATTATGAAATCCACCGAATTTGGGAGTGAATCCCTTTCTTCATTCATAAACGCTAGAAAATGTTAAATTAGAAGATTAAAACCAAAGATTAGCTAATAATAATTTTGAATTCATACGAGTTTTTATACCAATATGAATTCGTATGTACTGGGCAGATGAGAAATTGATAATATCGTGAGAAATTTAAAAAGTCGCGAGATAAAATGGATGAGAGTCGGGTAAGTCAATAATTTTAGCTTATTGAATATTTGAGCTAATATGAATTGAAACCATGAGAAAGGAATTTTTTTTGAAATATGAACTAACTCTCTAAACTGAGCTTCCAACAGATGAGAGATGATTAGAGGTCCAAATCATTTATTTCTTATTATATATCATTTAGGTACTACGAATTAATTTGAAATTTTGTTTTAAATTTTTACAATTGTTATTTTTATATTTATATCAATATAAACAATAAAACTTAAATATTCCCAGTCCTCCGCTACTGCCCGGTCTGTCTGTATGAGGAGAGTAAATATTTCAGGATAAAAACGCCTATCTACGCAAAAACTCAGTATCGTCTCCAGATCCATTCCTCCTCAAACATCTCCCCCCACTCATCCATCCATCCATCAGTCATCACTCTCAACAAAACCAAACCAAACCCTAGTCGCCCATTATCAGATCGCCGCCATGGCGACCCGACGCATCCTCTCGTCCCTTCTCCGCTCATCACGCCGCCGATCCACCACTTCCCACCTCTCCCCTTTCCCTTCTCGAAGCACAAACCCAATCCACCGCCCCTCCCCCGTCGGATTCCTCCTCTCCCGCGCCGCCCAGTACTCGACCTCCTCCGCCGCCGCCGCCTCTCCTTCGGCTCCCAAGTCCGCCTCCGCGTCCGGCAAAATCACTGACGAGTTCACGGGCGAAGGTGCGATCGGGCAGGTGTCCCAGGTGATTGGTGCCGTGGTGGATGTTAGATTCGACGAGGGGTTGCCCCCGATCTTGACGGCTCTTGAGGTGATGGACAACTCGATCAGGCTGGTTTTAGAGGTGGCCCAGCATTTGGGGGAAAATATGGTTCGAACTATTGCTATGGACGGAACTGAAGGGCTCGTTAGGGGTCAGAGGGTTTTGAACACTGGATCTCCCATTACTGTAAGTGTTTTTGAAAGATTGGTAATTTGTTAAAATTGTGTGGATGAGTCTGATCAAGTTATGATCTTTGAGACGTTCTTTCTCTTCATTTGTTTATTAAATACATACTCTTGTTTCCTGCATATGTATAATGGGTCATAAGATTCTTTTTTGTTGAATGCTATAATCTAGTTGTAAATATGCATTAATTCTTGGAAGTTTCATATAAAGTTTTATGGAAAGAACCATTCATTGTGTTTTCTTATTTTCCCATCAACAAGATGCTACAGTGTTTTACTGGCGCCACTTTGATATTGGATGTCTTCATTGTCTTAAGTCCATATTTACATATTAACACTGGTGATTGGTTTCGGACATGAATCAGACAGTCATTGTGCAATTTTTTCTTTGGTTTACTGTATTTACTTTGGGCTAATTATATTTATATAAATCTGTATATTTAACCTATGCTCATTTGAAATGTTTATATTTCTATAGGTTCCTGTAGGAAGGGCAACACTTGGACGGATCATGAATGTCATTGGAGAACCAATTGATGAGAGGGGCGACATCAGTGAGTGCATAATTCTATATATATTATAATTTTAAGTAGTCTTAACTACAGTGGTATCTCCACAAAACTCCACGTCAGTGATTTTTATCCTATCTGTCTGATTTGAATCCAATGATTCAATTTTGGGCTTGATATATAGGGAATATTCCATGTGATGAACTGTCACAACGATATCCAATGCTTATCATAAATGATTGCATTGCTGATTTCTGTCTATTTTAATTTATAGTTCAAATTTGTGGTCATTTGTATTTGTTTGTTGCTTAATCTCATATCAGCTTATATAGCACATCAAAATATACACATACATGATACAAGCAGTATTTTATATTATATTACACTGTTAAAAACTATTATGAGAAAGTAGCGCAAGGCGCGTAACAAATATTATGAGAAAGTCATGCAAAGCGTGTAAAAACTATTACGAGAAATTCACGCGAAGCGCGAGCAATCAACTTGTTACATTTAATTCTCTTTTGTAATTTTAAATTTATCTCCTTTTCTCTTTTTGACATGTTTTATAAGTTATTTTTATTGATACAAATATATTTTGGTATAACAGCAACAAGTCACTTCCTTCCTATTCATCGTGAAGCCCCAGCGTTTGTTGAGCAAGCAACCGAACAACAAATTCTTGTTACTGGAATTAAGGTAAATTTTTCTTTATCAAATATCATCAAATGTACAAATCAAACATATTTAACAAAAAATAAGAGAAGTCATTTCCATTTCATGGCTTGTATTTATATGTTCAATATGTTTTGAACAGGTTGTCGATCTTCTTGCACCCTATCAAAGGGGAGGCAAAATCGGTCTTTTTGGCGGTGCTGGTGTAGGCAAAACCGTGCTTATCATGGAGCTGATCAACAATGTCGCTAAAGCTCATGGTTAGTTCTAGAATTAGTTCTTAATATATATTTCTGTGTTATTTTTTTACGTGTTTCGTTTTTAATTTGTTTGTTGTAATATTTTAGGTGGTTTCTCTGTGTTTGCTGGTGTGGGAGAAAGAACCCGTGAGGGCAATGACTTGTACAGGGAAATGATTGAAAGTGGTGTTATTAAACTAGGTGACAAGCAGGTATATATATGTTATTCTATTGTACTCAAAAGGTCTTATTTTCCCCCCTTTTTAGTTTTTAAATTGTACTTTTGTCATCTTGGAATTGGTCGATATGTTTTTTTCTGCAATTTTATCAAATTATTTCTAATCCAATCATAACTATTAAATCCGATCAAAAGAAAAACAGTCAGATTACAATGTACATACTCGTATCATAACAATCCTTTTAGAACCATATGCTCTATATTCGGTTGCCTTAACTGACTACATTTTGGCTATTATTGCAGGCAGACAGCAAGTGCGCGCTTGTCTACGGCCAGATGAACGAGCCACCTGGCGCCCGTGCCCGTGTCGGTTTGACCGGTTTGACTGTCGCTGAGCACTTCCGTGACGCTGAGGGCCAAGACGTACTTCTCTTTATTGACAACATTTTCCGTTTCACCCAGGTAGTCAGATTTTCATTAGTTAAAGTATTCTATTTACTGATTTGAATTAACTGTACATGTGTCTGTTGGTTGGTTTGTAGTTATGTTTTGGCATGCTTTGCTTAGAATGGTGTTGATAAGAAGTGAAATTTGTAGTTTGCAATAACTAAAGGGATGAAAGCACGATAGTCCCTGTACTTGAATAGGATTGCAATTTAGTTCTTGTACTAAACTGCAATCCAACTAATGCAGATGGCCTAACGGTGCATTTATCCCATAACTAAAATATTGTCCTCCACATCCTCATTAACGTAGTGTTTGTGAAATATTCACAACAAATGACACCTCCAAATATTCACAACAAATTCAAAATCCTTCTGATCAAAATCTTATTTTTTTTATCAGGCAAACTCTGAGGTGTCGGCTTTGCTCGGTCGTATCCCGTCTGCTGTGGGTTACCAGCCAACCCTAGCCACGGATCTCGGAGGTCTTCAAGAGCGTATCACGACGACCAAAAAGGGCTCAATCACGTCAGTGCAAGCTATCTACGTGCCTGCTGATGACTTGACGGATCCTGCTCCGGCTACCACTTTCGCCCATCTTGACGCCACCACCGTGCTTTCTCGCCAGGTAACTGTTGACCTGTAAATTTGAAGTTTTGGGCATGTTTGATTTAGTGTATTATTAGGGCATTGTATTTACAAATACAGTATTTAGAGCAAAATCCAGTGTTTGATTTCACAAAATCCGGGGTTTAGGACATGATGTAAAAGTTAGTATTGCAAAATACACACTCAGTAATAAAAGTAAAACGAAATTAAATGCGCATTTTTAATAAATTTCAATTGAATCAGATAAAATTAAGAAATAAAAATCAATCATTCAACTAGCACGGAACCCATGATTTATAACTAAAAAATAAACAACATTTTTAAATACATGATCTTACAATACAGAAAATCAAACACGAAACATGATTCATCAAATACATGTTTTTTTTTGACATACATGTATTTGATGATCCATATATATTTATGTATTTGATGATTCATATATATTTGAATACACCAAATCAAACATCTCTTAGGTTTGTAGGTCAAGATTAACAACTTAAAAGCTTCTTCGCTGAATTTGAATTGTTTTTCGTGTTTAAATAGATCTCCGAGTTGGGTATTTACCCTGCGGTGGACCCGCTTGACTCGACATCCAGAATGCTGTCGCCACACGTGTTAGGCCAGGACCACTACAACACGGCTCGTGGGGTCCAGAAGGTTCTCCAGAACTACAAGAATCTTCAGGACATCATCGCCATTCTTGGCATGGACGAGCTCAGTGAGGACGATAAGCTGACCGTGGCCCGCGCCAGGAAGATCCAGCGTTTCCTCAGCCAGCCGTTCCATGTGGCCGAGGTCTTCACTGGCGCCCCTGGGAAATATGTTGAGCTTAAGGAAAGTGTCGCCAGCTTCCAGGTCAGTAGAATTTTAATCATTGTTTTGGTTCTTTGTTTGTTTGTCTTAGATCCTGTTTTGACATGTGACAATTGTTCGTTTGTAGGGAGTCTTGGATGGAAAATACGATGACCTTTCAGAGCAGTCGTTCTACATGGTTGGTGGCATTGAAGAAGTCATTGCTAAGGCTGAGAAGATCGCCAAGGAGTCGGCTTAATTGGAAAACTAAATAATGATGATGAAAACATTTCTTTCTTTTTTTTCTTTCTTTTGATGACTCAATATGACGCGGGTTTAGACTGAAGCTGTTTAGGAAATTTCCAATTTTTAGGCAGACAATGGTTGTTTTTTGTTTGTTCGTGCAACCGGGACTTGGTCCCAACAGCAGAGCAGGTTTCTGCTTGAGGATTTTCTTCTCTTTTTTTTTGTGATTTATCAATAAAGCAACTGATGTATTATGGCAAGCAACTGAATTCTTTATTTTTGATGGGTCAACACTGAAATTTGTTATGCAACTCTTTGATTATCTTTTAGTACCTCCCAATGCAGGTAACTTGATATGTAGCATTGGATATGTGGCCGTTAATATAGATCCTAGCTCTTTGCGCTCATTTTGTAATCTATCCACATGGCATATCTCAAAACCTTGATTTCTCAGTAACTCTTTACACTCCATGACACTATTGTGTGCCGTTCACACCACTAACCGCCTCCGCTAAGTGATCCCCATTTTTTAACAATGATTGTACTAGGTTGATGAAGTCCTAGAGAAAAATGCACCGGTTAATCTCCAATCAAGGACGGCCCTGTAATGCAAGTCTTCTGACTTGTGTCAAAGGCCTCACAATTGTGAGGGCCTCTCTCTAGCTAGTCCAATGTACAACATATATTCATTCAATTCTCTCTTAAGATCAAAGTATGAAAAGTGACAATCCTCACTAAGACTAACACTCATCAGCAGTTCACTTCTCCAATTGTAACATAACTAATCAATGTTAGATGGAATATATATATATAAGGAGTATGAAATGATGAACTTCAATGACATGCAGAACCAAGACTTGACACAAAGTTCACAAGCAATCACAAATTAGCCTTGACATACTGAAAAGTTCACAAGCAATCACAAATAGCAATTTTCTATGCCAAAGTATTTAGTTTTTTTCACTTGCATTTCTATTTTCTGAGTATTTATTGAATCTATAGAATAAAAAGAACATTGTAATTTTTTAATTAATGAAATCTATAGTAGGGAATCATCTACTATTAAAAAAAATGTTAAGTAGAATATGTTCATTATGAATCACTATATGTATTGTGTTAATTACTTAATACCTTCCTATACTAATATGATACAATATTTCTCTAGAAAAAAAAGTAGAAAACAGTAAAGTAGTAAAGTTATTCTTAAATCTTGATTTTATATGAACTTTAAAATGACAGTTCATCCAGTTTATAAAAAAATATTTTACAATTTTAATTATTTGCGATGCTATACAAATTATATGAACTCCCTAAATATTTAGTATTATTCATCTAGATTATTTTACATGTTTAGGAAAAATATTATTTTCTATACATTAAGACCTTGAATTGATACTCGTCAAGGGCCTCCAAATGACAGGACCGGCCTTGTCTCCAATGGTATAACTCTTTTGATAGTTAAGTGTAGGGCAGCCGCCTCAGTCTCCATCAGACCCACACAAATCGTATACCTCAGCATACTCAATCAAGCGATCTTCCTTATTGATTACATATTCTATTCCACCCACATTTCCTTCTAGCCATGAATCACTACTAAGCACACATAATGTTGTACATCAGAATTAGTAAAAGTATTATTGTATTAGTGGGCTGTCTTATATGACAGTCGTTGAGTTGGCAAGGTTTGTGGCATGCTAGCATGATGTTAATTGACTGCCCTTGCACAATTTTTCAGAGATAACCTTCCTCATTGAAAGCTGTATAGCACCTATCTTTCCATGTCTACCATAAAAATATTTGAGAATGACGAGAAGCCAGAAGAGTAGATTTTTGGAACGAATCTATGACTTCAATCAATCCTCCCATAATTCCCTCAACTCGCATGCCAATTCCCGTTGTCCAAAGTAACTTGGTTTGCGTCATCCTCGTTGAATAACGATGCATATCATCTTCTAAATAGTTTTTGCATCGGGTGCACATGGGCAGTGGCGGATCTTTGTAGGGACAGGGAGGGGCAGTTGCCCTTTCAAGATTTTGAAATTTTAGTATATATATATGGTAATACTACTGTATTTTGTGATAAATTTATATATTATATGTATCCCCGCCCCTACAAGATTTTCACTATATTTTTCACTACGGCTCCCCCGCCCCCCCCAAGGATTTAGGTCAAGATTCGCCACTGGGGTTCACAACTTGTATTCTAGAGTGTTGAGTGCAGAAGGTAAGATGTTGGTATGACTTGACTACATAAACGCCATAAGAAGTTTTTGGCCCTGGTATGGTGTTTCAAATAGCCCTCCATAGCATTTTGTGCTAATAATTTGGATGTTAAACAGAAGTCACAGCTTAATACATTTCTTTGGAGCTAAGCCGACCCATTATGGTCGACATCCGAGCCATGCCCCTAGAATATCAACGATTCTCTCAACATTCCATGCCAGATTATGTACTTATAAGACTTTTGTTATATATTGGCCCATTGTAGCTTGGTTCTGAGACTCTAATTGATGTAAAACTTGGTCCAATATGCATGAAATGTAACCTAAATTGTTAGTTTATGTTATGGACTCATTTTGAGAAATAAATGGGCTTGAAATATGTGCTAACATGGGTGTTTAAGCGTGTGAAAGGGATCCATACGGGATTGAGAAGAAAGAGAGAGAAAATAGAGCTAGGACAATGTGTTTTCTCCGATGATTTGAGGGTGAGTTTGAGAGATCGTGAGAGACTGTTTCCACTCAGATTATCTTGTGAAAGTGGAGAGAGAGTACACTAATCTTGTAATTAAACTCTTGTAACTTTTGTGATAGTGGATTTGTTAAGCTGGCATTTCCGTCCATGGATGCAGGATAAAGACGAACGACGTAAATAAATTGTGTGTACTTTGTGTGTTTACTTGATCTTTCTTTGATATTCTCTTGTTTTGGTTGCGATTGGTAAATCCATCAACACCTAAAAGATCTTGGACTAGATGACCGCACACAAGATTTATAACAAGTTGTATCAAAGCCGGAGGTGTAGTTGGACATTGTAGACAAGTAATGGCAGCCAAATATGAGATTGCGAAGTTTGATGGAATGTGAAATTTTAATCTTTAAAATGTTAAAATGAAAACTCTTTTGACTGGATGTGCGTTAACACTTAAAGGAAAAGATAAGTTTCCTGACACAATGATGGCGGATAAGAAGGATGAGCTTGATGAGAAAACTCTTACGGCGATTCAAATAACTCTATTGGATGATGTTCTAAGACAAGTCGTGAATGAGACAATGACGGTTGTCCTATGGAACAAGCTTGAAACCTTGTATATGTAGAAAAATGCCTTGAACCAACTCTTGTTTAAAAGGCTAATGGTACGAGTTGAGGATGAAAAAGGGCGCATACGTGAGAGATCAAATCAATGAGCTAAATCAGATTATGATGAATTTAGCTAAATCCATATCTGTATCCGAAAACAAATATATATATACAAATTTTGTACACTATCAGAACCGGACCGTTTATACCCCTAAACCCTATGCTCATCCTAAAGTTTGGGCAGAAGGGCCCTTTGAGCCTCATTGGGGGATTTCTTGTTACCCTGTATAAGCTTTTCCTAGTCCCTGTCTATGGACCGAACAAAAAATACTGAAGTTATAGTCCAACCCAAAATAATATCAACCTAATTTGAAGCGAGCTGGGTCCAATTTGAATCTGGCTTGATTCAATGATTTCATTTTGAACTTACTCATTGTGTGGCTGAACGAGTTAACAACGAACTGTGTAGCGAGTCCAACTCTAGCCAGCCACCAACCACGACCCAGAGGAATTATTCTCCCTGTTAGAAGATCGTTACACAAAGAGCTTCAGTATCATGGTTACATTGTAAATTGGTCTCATTTGGACTTGCAATCGGGCCGTTCATTTTGAAATGGGTTGACGAGCAATAAATAGTGCTTGTTTTCCCTTCTCCAGTTTCTGTTTAACTGGCCCTCCTCAATCGTTTGCTCCGCCGTCCACAATATTAGTTCAACGGTGCCAATTTTCTATGGAAAAATGGATATAGAGAGCGAATATCGAAACGGAGAGATCTGAACCAGTGCGAGCATTGTTCCTAACGTTCGAAAATCAAAATTTTCCGATTTAATTTATCAATTCAAACATTCGAACTCCAAGTCTCTCTCTCTCTCTCTCTCTCTCTCTCAAACGTTCGACTAGAAATCTTTCTCTCTCTCCTATCGAATCTGATCTGTGTACGTCGAAGAAACTTCGGAAATTTCCAGATCTGTGGGCATCGAAGTAAGGAGATCTTCGTTACTTCTATCTTCTCTCGCATTTTTCTGTCGATTTTCTTTGCAAGTTTCGATCTTTTATTTTCTGGAACGGTTTTATGCTTAAATTTTAGTGAGTTCATGGAGATAGATCCTTGATTTCGTCAATTTTGATTAACAATCAAGGATAAATGAGACTTATTTTTTTCTGATTCTGGCTAGCTATTGTGTCTTGCAACAAAATACCAATAACTTAGGTATAGTAAATTAACATGATAAATTTCAGATTTCTTCAGTGTTGCGTTTTATTTGTGGATTAATTATCAAGCTTTTGAAGAATAATTATTGCACAGTCCAGATTTCGGACTTCTAGATCTAAAGCAGTCTTTTTAGCAATTCAGCTTCAGAACTTCATAAATTTTCATACACCTAATTTCTTATCCTATTTATCCTATTTTAAGGCACCATCATCCCCACCAACCAAGAGGTTGTGAGTCCGATACTCGTCAAGAGTAATTTCTTTCAAATAAACTTTCTCACTTGAGTAGTTAAAAAAAAAAAAGAATACTTGATTTCAAATGGTACAATTGTTCTTTCTTCAAATTTGAATAAAAGTTGTACTTATTAAAGTGATATTTTATATTTTTTGCAGGAAAAAATAGAACTTATTATTAATGACAAATCTCCCCAGTCATCAACTTGGTCAGATGGAGACTACATGTGAATCTCTTCTGAACGAGCTTCAGGTATATATCTCACTTTCGTTTTTCTTTTTTCCATTACGTTTGAGGATAAGTACGTGTCGGCTTAAAATGCTAAATAGTCAAAAGATATAATATTATGATGCTATAATTTCAGGTGATATGGGATGAAATTGGGGAATTGGATCCTGAAAAGGACAGGATGCTGCTGGAGCTAGAAAGGGACTGTTTGGAGGTTTACAGGAAGAAGGTTGACCAGTCAAACCGCCGTAGGGCCCAGCTGAGGCAAGCCATCGCAGATTCCGAGGCGGAGCTGGCAGCAATCTGTTCAGCTATGGGCGAACGTCCTGTTCACATGAGACAGGTTTGTTCTTGTGTTTCAAACATGTGCAATTGGAATGATGAAGCAGATATAATCTGAATAAAAGTGATGAAAAACAATTAAGTGCAGTTTGGTACTGGTGTATTACTGTGAGCAATGTTGATCTTAATAAATTTCTTTATCCTTGATATTTTACCGTTAGTCCTTGTAATTTAGTTGCATTGCACATTCGTCCCGGTTATATTAATTTGACATGATTAGGACAGGGACCAAACATGACAAATGAATAGTACAAGGACTAAATTGCAATCCAACTAAAGTACAGGGACTAACAGTGCATTTATCCCAAATATTTTTGCGTACTTTAAACAACGTGTTAAGATGCATACAGATTAGTGCAACCAGAAATTCGCGAGTTATATATATAATATAATATAATACACTATACTCATTACAACATTTTCAACATTTCGACAGTCAATCCAAAATGCTGGAGGCTTAAGAGAGGAGCTCAGCGCGATAATCCCAGAGCTTGAGGAGATGAAGAAAAGGAAGGCTGAAAGATGGAATCAATTTCTGGAAATCATTGAGCAGATTAAGAAAATCTCAGCTGAAATTGGACAGACCGAGTTTTTACCTTCTAATTTTTCATTGAATCAGTCCGACCTTTCTTTAAGAAAACTCGAAGAGTTGACCAAGCAGCTAGAAGCTCTTCAAAAGGAAAAGGTTTGAAAATTAAATGAATTTTTCTTATTTTCCAATTTTCAAGCTATTTACTAATCTTAACATATGGGATGGCATGGTAGTGGTACTACTGGTCCTGGTTAGGACTCAAATATCAATTTTCTTTTGTTTGTTTTTACGTTTAATTGAGAAGTAATTAAGGTTGGTTTAGCTGGATTATATCAAAATATTAATCGCTTCTGTAGAAAATTATTGCGGAAAAAAAAATGAACATGAAAGATAGTGATACAAGAAAGAGTAGAAATCTTATGTTGCATTGTTTCGCTTACTTTGTTGTGCAAACAGCCCAGCTTTGTGATATATTTCCTTCCTTTACGCCTTGAATATGACTTAATCTGTATTCTTCTTTCAGAGCGATAGGTTGCAGCGCGTGTTTGAACAACTAAACACTTTAAGTACACTCTGTGAAGTGCTTGGACTAGATTATAAAGAGACGGTTTCTGAAATCCACCCAAGTTTGAGTGAAAATGAAGGAGGATCTAATAAATTAATATCTGATGATATAATTGCAAAGCTTGAGTGCGCCATAGAGAAATTGCGAGAGGTCAAGATTCAAAGGATGCAAAAGGTAACATCTTGAGTAATATACTCTTAAAAGTTGTTATCATATTTACATTTGTGACAAATATCCTAATTTGTTTGACATAATTATGTAGCACCGTTTGTAATTGCAATTTAACATAATTCCATTATAAATTTTATGATGTTCTTTTAACAACTCAATTTTTATTTTGGTATCCAAAACCCTAAATTTGATCTTAAACCGTATTGACATATTTGATTTTTGTGTTGTAAACCCTAAATATCAGTACTTCGTGTTGCTCACACCACAAAATACAACAGCATCATTCAATTTTCTCACCTAACTTATAATTTCTCGTCTTCAGCTTCAAGAGCTTGCAACTTCTATGATTGAGCTATGGAATCTAATGGACACGCCTATTGAAGAGCAGCAGCTCTTTAGAAACGTGACATGCAAAATCGCAGCATCTGAGCATGAGGTCACAGAGCCCAACACTCTCTCACTGGATTTCATCAGCTATGTAAGTGTTGCTTGAATGATCTTATTAAGAAAATATTCCTTGCATCTTTCGCATTTTTCATAGACAAATTACCCCACATCTTAAGTTATAAATGGAAATAGAACGCTGAGCCATTTTCTGTTCTAAAGAAAGGGATAAATGCACCGTTTTTCCCTTTACTTTAATAGGGTTTCAATTTAGTCCCTCTACTATTGATTTGACATATTTGATCCCTGTATTTTAAAGAATTGTGCACGGTTAGACCTTAACTCTTGTACTGATATGATATACTTTCTGTATACAAGGTGGAGGCAGAAGTTCAGAGGCTCGAGCAGCTCAAAGCGAGCAAGATGAAAGAGCTGGTTTTAAAGAAGAAAACCGAGCTGGAAGAACACCGTCACCGGGCCCACCTGATCGGCGATGGAGATTCCGATTCCGAATTTCCTTTGGAGGCCATAGAAGCAGGTACGAATTTCGCAAAAAATGGTTTCGTGTTTGTTTGTTTGTTTTGTTGAACTTACATTTTTGGGTTGCAGGTATGAATTTCACAAGAATTGATTTCGTGTTTGTTCGTTTGTTTTGTTGAGCTTACGTTTTTGGGTTCTTGTGATTTTGTAGGGGCGATTGATGCTTCTTTAGTGTTGGAGCAAATTGAGGCTCAGATTGCGGATGTGAAAGAGGAAGCGTTTAGCCGCAAGGATATTCTTGAAAGGGTCGAGAAGTGGATGACAGCTTGTGAGGAGGAATCTTGGCTCGAGGAATATAACAAGGTACATGATGTGATGAAATATCCATTACTAAAATAAAAATGTGATAAAAAATACAGAGATAGTTATATAACATGCAATCATAGAGTAAAATAATTAATTGTTTAAATTCATCTAGAGGCCCTCATTTAAATTTGTGTCATCTCCAAGTTAAGTTTCTTGACCTAACTTTGACTTGATTAAACCCTAATTTGGCAATGAAAAACCTAATGAAACTAACTTCGCACTAATTAACGCTCAATTGACACTCAAAGTCGCCTAATTGTGTAAATGACGAGTAGTAAAGCGAAGTTTGCGAGCAAAAATATGGTCAAACCGAACCAAGGATGTCATGCTTGTAATCATGCTTATAACTAATTGTGTTGTTTAATATGTTTTGTTAGGATGAAAACCGGTACAATGCTGGAAGGGGCGCGCATCTCACGCTTAAGCGCGCCGAAAAGGCTCGTAATTTGGTCAACAAAATTCCAGGTCAAACACAATTTCTATCAAAATCAAAGTATTGTTGTAAATAGTTTAAATTTGGTTACTGTAAATGGTATACTGTAATATACAAACATTGAAAGTATTAGTGTAACTGGTATAATGGTTCTAGTCTGGCTTAAATTTGGTTTGTATACTGTAAATGCCCAAATTTTTTTGTCATTAGTTTTATTTGCTTTTTTCCTTGTCTTGTTTAGAGTCTGTTGTTAATTGAGGATAGATTCCAGCTAAAAATCACATTGTTAAGTTGGTAATGGCTATTAATTATAAAGCAAGGTTTCTTATTTGTAAAGTGTATGTTGTGCTAATGGTTTGCTACTTTCATTTCTTGAGCAGCTATGGTGGACAATTTGGCAGCAAAAATCAGTTCATGGGAAATCGAAATGGGACGAAGCTTCACATATGATGGTGTAAGTGCAAAGTTTCTTAATTTTTTGTTCTTATCTCCTTTTCCCTAATTACTACATTTTTTTTTCATTATTTGTCTTTTATATTGACAGGTTAGTCTACTGTCCATGCTGGAAGACTATAACATCCTTAGACAAGTGAAAGAACAGGAGCGTAAGAGACAAAGGGTAAGCTATATTTACCAAATTCTATTTATACAATTAGGGGAAATTAAGTTTAATTAAGTCTTAGTTGCCAAATATTCATTGTATTGGTCTTAGATTTTCGAACAATTCAGTTTTATAAAATAGGGATTAATTGTCTGTTAAACATCAAGACGTTGCTAAATAACCCCACAAAACCCACAACGTTTTATAAAATAGGGATTAATTGGTTTAGTTGTGTAAATACACTACCAAGACATTTCATTTCATGGATATTAACAAACATTCATTCATTTTTAGGATCAAAAGAAGCTCCAAGGCCAGCTCATCGCCGAGCAGGAAGCTCTGTACGGGTCCAAACCGAGCCCTTCAAAAACCCCAGGCCCCAAAAAGCTCACTAAACCCTCAAACGGCGCGACAAACAGGAGGCTGTCTCTTGGCGGGGCCATGACTCAGGCTCCGAAAACAGATGTTGCGACCCGCGCTGTTCGAGCCTACAAGAAGGCGGATGAGATTGGCGCTTTGTTATCACCTGGTGAGTTTCTTTGGATTTGTTGTTTTGAGTATGATGAAGTGTGGAGTATTGAAGTTAGGGTTGACTGGCTTACTATGTGAGAGTCTGTAGGTTTGGCTCAAATATGGGATTTAGGTTTGGGTTTTGCCGGTTTGATGGGTTCAAAGTTCGAACACAGTATATCACTTTTTGTGTGCTTTTTTGGGCCAGAACTTAATTTTGCACCATGATTGGTCAAGAGGAAATCGCAGTCATATGATATGGAATTTATGTTGAATAATTGATACAGTTTGAGATAAAATAACATAATTGATTGGTCAAAATCCAAATATCAGTCAAATTGTATGGAATTTACATTGAATAATTGATACAGTTTGAGATAAATAACATAATTGGATACGGAATTGAGATTGAATAATATGTATAGTCTCTCATAGATTCGTTCTTTTTATTTCAGGTAGTAGAGGTCTAGATATAGCAGGAAATAATGCAGCGAAAAAGTTAGTCTTCAACACGACAACCAACATTTCACGCGAAACTGAGCTCATCAGAAAGCCCTTGACACAAGTCACACTTCAAAATCACGTGGTGCCGCAATCCACGTCCGTTTCTGAACCAAGATTTGAAAGCGATGAAGAAAACATAGTCCCCAAAATTATCTCGGTTTCTAAAACTTCGTTGGTGAAAGTGTGTGATGCAATGCAGATGGCCAACACGCCTGCTAAGTCTGCTCTTTGTTTTGATAATGAGACGGTGAGAGAGTTGAAAGTTTGTGAGGGGGCTGAATTTGAGACTTCGGTTGAGGAGAGAAGGTTCGCGGTTTATGTTAGTAGATAGATGAATGGCTTTTGAGTTGTGTTTTCGGTGTTTTAGATGGGTGAATTGGCGATAAGTCGACTTTAGTCGGCTTTAGTGTTGGACGGAATTTATTTTTATTTTCTTTATTTGTTAATGCTTTTAGAAGTTTAAAGCTTTGTAGCTCAACTTATTTGAAATGCTGCTGCTGTTATGTTTTGCTAAAGATTTGTTCCATTTTTTTGGTTATTTAACTATACAATTCGAAGTTAAATGTGGACTATGAAAGTCAGATGAGTATAGAGTATAATTGAATTTGTTTTCTACTCACAACATCTCGTTAAAAAAAACAATGTCATGCATTGAAATATCACTTAGTATCTCTATATATAAAGCTCATTTTGTGAGCCTTTCAGATTTTCTAAGGCCTTTCAGAATTTTTGTGGTTAGTTGACATCAATATATATAAAACGAATCACTTTTAAATGAAGATAATATTCAATACACAATTAATCATATGATGGATTATTTTTCAGATTTTTTGTGATGTTACATTCCTTCTATATAATATCCTTAAATTTCAACATTATTACCATAGTTGCCATTATATATCATATACATACTGAATATATAAAAAAACGAATGACATTGTGGTTATTTCCATTAATAACCAATGAATGCTTGCCACATATTTCAGTTAATTATTTTTTCACAAAATCTAATGAAATAATCAATTATAAAATGAAATTAATTATTTTACATTTATTAAAGCTATACTCAACTTTCTAGCAAGCATTTTTGCATATTTATTTTCTTCAAATCAAAATAATAAATACTTTAATTAATTAATATTTTGCGACAATAAAATATACGAATAATTTTAAGATATTTTCTGATATTCTTTCTGATGCATTATTTTATTTCGGTATTTTCTATAAAATATTACTTAATTTTTCATTTTTAAGTAAATATTATGGCATTTTTTTTATAAAGTTGGATTATGATTATGAATTTTATTATTTCCCTTTATTTATATTTTAATTTTTACACAAACTGTTATTTTTATAACGTTGAAGGAATACATTATTAACAGAAAAGTTGATGATTGGTATTTTTTATTTTGAGTTGAAAATTTTTTGGGTTGAAGAGAATAAATAAGAGTCAAAATATCAAAAAATAAAAATAATTATTTATCATAAAATATTAATTTAGTACTGCTTTTTCTTTCTTTTTTTATTATTTGAAGTTTATATTTTTCTCATATGGACAATATCTTGATTAATTTAGATTTTAAAAGTTATTGGATTATGAGTAAATAATTTACTAACATGAATAATTGAAATAACATAATATCCAAATACAAATAATATTTGTATGGGAGATATTTTATTACCTATGCATATCTGAATTCTTATAAAATTATCTGTGTCTGTATTTATACTCAGTCAGATACAAATATTTTTTTTTATTTTAACAAGAGTGATCCTCGCTCTGTGTCGGTGGAATTGACTTTACTAAATTAAATACTATGTAACATTTTATTAGCTATCAGGGATAAATTAATAAATAAACGTATATAATATTTTTTTCAAATAATTTTATCAATAACTCCATATAATATTTAAGTTTATAAGCAAATGAGATTAATCTACTCTCTCATTTGAGATTACCAAGGAATCTAAATGGATATTTTATCTCTTTTTGTTGAATTGTACACCTTATTATCAGTCTATATATTGTAATATTTTTTGCAAAAAAATATTTTAAATTACTGATAACTTTTCTTAAATTGAATGGAAAGAAATACCTTTTTTAAAATTTTACCCATTTTTAGGGGCCGCGTTCATTTGGTTTAGTTTAAGTTGGGGATAGCCAATAAAAGTCGTGAGCCTATTCGAAAGAGTAGGAATGGAAAAGTTAGTAAGGAGATGCATAGCACAAAGCTGAGCACACACACTAGAGTTCTTGAAGACGGCAAGTCTCGAGCCATGACCCGATGTCAAATGGGAAACGGAAGCTATACTGAAATTTTGTGCGAATGGGAGGCGTTACGACCTTCCAATGGACTTGGTGAACATGACGTTTGGACTACCAACAGAAGGGACTTGGGAGGCTAGAGACCAATGCCCAAAATGAGACCTTCTGGGAAGAAATCGCGGGGGAGAAGTACAACGCCAAGGGTAACTGGACGAAAAAAATCTACAACCCGGTGTTTCGAGTCATCCTGAGGATACAAACGATCCCCCCCACACACACCCGGGGGAAAACCGATTCATTGGTTCATGAGGACGAGTTAAGAGTCAATGCTTCAACTGGAGATAAGGCTGATGAATTTGGGTGAAAGAAATAGTCAGGTATATAATTTGATATGCCTCAATGGGGCGAACGGAGACAAAATTGCTTGCGGTGTGCAAGTAAGCATGCTAGCTCAGTCCATGTGGGAAGAAATGAACATACACAAGACCGAGGAGGGAGACGAAGGATTAGACATTCGATCGATGGTGATATAACAATTCCTGAAGATAGACGGCGAGCATTTCAGATGGATGACAACATGTATCGACGATTTGATACTCCCAGATCCAAGCAAGACCAAGGTCTGCGACAGGCATAATTGGAGGCCGAATACAAGGACTGAAGTGTAGGATTAGTGCTCTAGACCAAATGTATTTGAGCTAGAAAATAGATTATATATTAAGACATTATTATTTATTCAATAAAGAATGTTTCTTATAAATCTGTGTGTATGGATTGTCAACATATATTTACATATCTTATATCAACCTTGAATGACAATTCGGGTTCACGTCACCATAATACAAGTTTCTAATAGTAGAACTATGAACTAAAAAATGACATTCTTGTTGGGTTTCTAAGAACGTTTTAACGCAGCGGAAGGTGTTATTGTTCATTACGTTTATGAACTTAATGTTTTATTCAAAGAAGACCCCAAACAGGGATTCGTGTTTTACGGTTGAATCAAAGAAATAAATAACAAAAGATAAACCTATATAATCAAGACATGATTCGATAAAGGATTGAAATGGATGAGGACTGGTTCAAAATCGTCCCAGCACGTCACTTCGACTTGATTCGAATCATGCAAAGCTCCAAGGAAGAAGCTCTCTATAGCTAGTCCACACGAAAAATGCCTACACGAGGACGAGCGATCGATGTCTGCTAGGTCCGAGCGCTCGCTTCTTGACTAGGAAGAAAACTCTCAAGAAAAATTATTTTTCTCTTTTTCTCACAAAGTGATAAAATTGAAAATGGTCATACAAAATTATCAAGGGCGATGTATATCATCATGGATATTCTTGAAATTGATGTATGTATTAAGTACATACATCACCCTTTAATCTCAAACCAAGCACCAAACTTAATAATCGAATTAATAACATTTGGATTCGTACATACATCACCCTTTAATCTCAAACCAAACACCAAACTTAATAATCAAATTAATAACATTTGGATTCCTATGTCAGTCCGTTCAGACCGGACTGTGCCTCAGTTGGCTGATTTTAATTGATTCATGCAACTTATCATATAAGTTGTTCCATTATCATGTTAGTCCGAAAATATTGTTCTTGTGTGTGACCCTATAGGTTTATTTACTTGGCATTAGATTTCACAAATCTAATGTTCACAAGCGGACTCTAGCAAGTCATCATGACTATCCAAGTATAATAAATTTATCAACGATTCGATCAAACCTATGTATTATTCTTTTATCGTATCCCTTTGTTATACGATATCTATATCGACCATAAGGCATGGAATGTGTCAACCTTATATAGTATGATAATATTTCTTGATTGTGAATTTGATCAAATCCTGAATGACATTAATAACTCCTTATTAATTCACTCGAGCACGGCCGTGCATTTTATTTCAATCAAACTCGACAATAGACCTTAAGATATCTCTCTCTTGTATTAGAGAGGAACAAATCCTTTCTTGACGTATCTCATTCCTCCGCATATTTCATCATGTACCTGATCATAATCTCTATGGTCACCCGGTTAAAGGTAACGTTCGAATATATCAAAGTGCATAATTCTATATGTAGGAAACTAAGAAGGTCTCAAGTCTAAGGATAATGATATTTTAATGAGACATGCCAATGACACAAATCATGTGGTATTATCACGGTGGATCTATCTAATATATGTTTTCCAACATATATCTATGATCATAATTTAGTAACTCTTACCTATGATCAGTAAAACATGATCATCAATAATCTAACATACTGATGTACGTTTATAGCTTGGATACTCATCCGAGTATAAGTATATGATCCGCAAGTATATTTATCCCCACAAATATCCTATAAACGACCAGGGATAGTTTAGAATATGTTCATTACATTTCTCTGTAGTTTTACTATAAGAATCACATATCCTGATGACACAGAGCTAAATAACACATTCATGGTTTATTTTAATGCAAAAGGAATAAAACAACCAATACACAATTTTATTAAACATCTCAAATAAGTTATATACACAAATACAACCCGACCTCATATACTAAAAGCCTAGGGCATAATAACCAACAATTCTAAACTGTTCCTAGTGATATATAGGATATTTATAGAGACAAACATACTTCAAGTAAGAAGCTACATATCCAACCAATACACAATTTTATTAAACATCTCAAATATAGTTATATACACAAATACAACCCGACCTCATATACTAAAAGCCTAGGGCATAATAACCAACAATTCTAAACTATTCCTAGTGATATATAGGATATTTATAGAGACAAACATACTTCAAATAAGAAGCTACATATCCACACTAGTATATTCACAGGATGGATGATCATATTCTGCTGTTCATGGATATAGAGATGTCATGTATGGAATATAGGTACGTGTTAATACGTGCTGGAGTGACCACACTATGAGCATATACATGGTACATGTCATTAGTAATTCTCATATGAATAGTGTGCTTGTTTCTACGATCTGAGGTCACCCTGGATTCTTGTATGTGAAACTGCATACTTTAATTGTTAGTAGAATGCCCTAGGCCAATATATTTGAGACCTAGATGTATGGATTGTGTTAAACAAACATTGTGTTTATTTAGAGATATTTTATACAATAAATACATATTGGTTATTTTATTCTTATTACTAAAATGAACCTTGAATATGATATTCAGCTTTATATCATCAAAGTATGTGACTTTGATAGTAAAACTATAAAGTATTATGAATGATATTCTAAACCGTCCCTGATCATTCATAGGATGTTTGTGAGACAAACATAATTTATGATAAGCTATAAATATACATCAGTATGTTAGTTGACTGATGGTCATGTTTTACTGATCATGAATAAGAGTTATTAAGTCATTATCGTAAGTATATGTTGGAAACCATATACTGGATTGACCCACTGTGAGAATACTACATGGTTCGTGTCATTAGTTATTCTCAGTAAAGAATGTATCTGTAATCCTTAGACTTGAGATTATCTCAGTTTCCTACATGAGAAATTTTATACTTTAATATAATCTAACATCGTCTTTAACCGGGCGGTCATAAAGATTATAATTAGGTATATAATGAATTATGCGGAGGAAAGAGTTTAATTAAGATATGATTTGTTCCTCTCATAAATTGAGAGAGATATCTTTAGGTCTCTTGATGATTTGATTGAAGAAACGCACGGCCGCGCTCGAGTGAATTAATAAGGAGTTATTAATATCATTTCATGTTCAATCAAATTCGGTGTCAAGAATTATTTATCGACCAACATAAGGTTGACACATACCATGCCTTATGGATGATATAGATATCGTGTAACAAAGGGATACAATGCATGAACATAAATTAGGTTTGATCGAATCATCTATACTTGCTTAATTTGGGTAATCATGATGTCTTGCTAGAGGCCGCTCATTATTTATAATCCGTTGTGATTATTGCCAACATTAAGTAACCCTACAGGGTCACACACAAAGAACAACTATTGAGACGTACACAGAAAAATCATAACTTATGTGATAAGTTGTATGAAGAGCTACATAGTCAAGTGACACATCCAATCCTACATTTTATATGATAAGGTGTGTTGCATATTTGGTTACATAGTTACCATGCACATAGGATATGAAACTTATGGAGTATATAGGCACAAGAGACACCCCAAAATGATGGATAAAGGCATATTATTTTCGTCAAACTTTTGTGAGACAAGAGGAGAGAAAAATTCGAAAATTATTCTTTTGTTATTTCTGTGAGAAAAATGAAGAACGAATACTAGCATATATCATTCTTTATCCGTTCAAAGGGGTTATTCGTGTGGATACCGGTAGATGACTAAGCGAGGTGCGGCGTCTTTGTGATTCGGGTTGAAACCGTGGTTTTGTTTGGAGAATCGGTTTGTCTGGAGAATCGCTTCGCTTGGAGATCGCTTGGAGATCGGTTTGTGAGACCGGTTTGGCGAAACATACAAATGATCGGTTTGGAAATCGGTTTGGAATCGGGAAAAGAAAAGCGTCAACCAAATTCGCTTTCGATCATCACGGATTAAGCGTAATCCGAAGGTACAAAGTTATGAACTTTTCTTTGATTTAATTGTAATTCACGGATCCTTGTTTTGGGTTTCGAATTAGATTTTGTTTCGTTTTTGGTTTTTTCGCTGCGTTATGAACGGTAGAAACCCAACATTAATATGATCCTACGTCATCCGTAATGGGATGATCATTAGGACATCATTAGGTATGCACTGAATCATGACGAGTAATGTGAGTGACCAATATGAGATTTGTTCCCCTCAACATATCTCTGGGTCCCTGATGAACTAGGACTGAAGTAAGTGCCTGGCTATCCTTAAAATGGATTAACATGTATTGTTAATATCATTTTGAATTTGTTCAGTCTAATTTTCGATCAGGAAAGAGACTTTGATCAAATTCAAGAATGAGATAATTTCATGCCTTGTGAACATGACATATATCGTATAATAAAAGAAATAAACAAACATCTATTCAGATAGGTTAATGATCGCTGCTCATTTCATTTAACATGGGTAGTCATGATATCATTCTAGCGGTTACTCATGACTTAAGATCTTTAGAAGATCATTGCCAGCATTAAATGAAACCTACATGGTCACACATAGAATAACGTCTAGTCGGGAAGGAAATACTCTCAAAATGGCAATACATATGATGTATAAATTGGTGAAAGAAATAATCAAATATTAGTTGTTTGATTGTGTAAAATCAGTCTTATTCGTTGCCAATGGAGTGATTCCATTGGGAATGGAATAAGCGATTCCTTGGCTGCCATGGTTTCATTTATGCAAACTAGTCTTATTCGGTTGCATTCTGTTGGGAACGGAATAGCGCAGGAATCAGATTTTCAGTTATGGTAACTGACCAATCGTTCTTCTCCCTCTCTTGTATAAATGAGGGGTAACTCCCTCTATTATACACATAATATAGAGCCACTTTGCTACCGTAACACAAAGAAAATAGAGAGAGTTTGTGAGAGCCTCCTGAAAGTATTTCCGGCTATTCTCACTATTCGAAGTTCGACGTGGATACGAGTAGAGGTCTCCTGCTTTGGAGATTCGCAAGCAATCAACACCTGCCCTAGGAAGTTCAAGGAAGATTGAGGAGTAAAGCTTCACGTTAGAAAGGAGAAGAAAGCAAGGCGGAAGTTCGTTCAGACCTACATCCGTTTCTCTCTCGCAGATCAGGAAGATTCGAGGTATAACTTATAATTACGTAATGTCATACCTTTATTTCCTTTATGTTGATTCTAGGAAGGGTTGAACCCATAGATTACGCTGCGCATGTAAGCCTCTTGATTGGCAGTCCCTCCGTGTAAGGAAAAGTGAGAGACCATTTCCTTACAAGGAGGGAGTTCCGAGCAAGTTAGCGTAGAAAGAGCTTCTCCATAACACATCATGGCTCTTGTTTACAGAATTGTCTGAGGACAAGTGACAGCCCCTCTAGATGATAGAGAACTGGAGCAAGGTGAATCTCAAACCCGTCAAAGAATGAAGAATCCCCCTGCTAAGGAGAAATAAAAACAACATCGACAAAGGCGAGAGATATTAGATGGAGATCTACAAAAGAGCTTGACCCCTAGAATCCTCTTTTATCAACTAAAATACTAACTACTACCATGAAGAAGGATCGTGACAACCTAGTCCATGACTCGATAAGCGAAAATATTTTATTTTATTTTATTTTTATTTTAAAAAATCAAAACCAACTAAAGATTTAATCTAAACTACGTTAAAGAAACTAAAATTAACTACACCTCAATGTGGATTTGACACCCAAAGTACTACGTGTAGATCATGAGCTTGTGATCAGAACTGAGTAATTTAGGGTAATTTGAAAAGCTATTTTATTATATACACTCATCACACACCATAAGCTTGGCCCGAAATATCTCCTCACTTAGTCTCATTTGTGACTAACCACTCCCTTTGTTATCTCTCTTGTTTGTTTATGTTTCGGGGCTAGGAGGGGCAGATAGAGTGGCTAGAGCAGCAAGTAGGCATGTTTAGACATGGTGAGGTCATTAGATGAGATCACGAAATTTTAGTTGACGATCTTTTACGGTTTTGTTTTTGTGTATTTCATTTGAAGACTTATGTGTCTCGTTTTATTCGCTTTCGCAATATTTGAAGGGTTGTAATAAATTAAGTTCCGTGATTTATATTTTGGTTATTTTGAGTTTTTGTTCTGATATTCATGTTTGAGCATGACGTACAAGTACGTAGCGAGTTGCCACAGTCGACTCCATGTGGGAATTTCTGATACGAATACTTCCAAAGAGTCATATTACAACAAAAATATACATCACTCTCGTCAAATCATGCAAGCTCAATAATTCTGTCTCATTCGTATTCTACAACAGACCGCACACCTACGATCCCATCTCCAATGAGTTCAAGCACGCCCCTGTCAAATCAAAAAGTAGGATTCATAATCCTGATAGTAACTGAATAAATCCAGCATTTTGAATTTCGGGAAATGAAAATACAGTTATTTGCTATTTCAAGTGCTATATATTAATAAGATCAAATAATTATAAATCACATTAATATGTTACTTTAATTGCGTTAAATCTCTAATTGCATTAAAAAAATGCAGAAATGGCACTTAAATGTAATTCATTTGTTAATTAAAATACCGAAATACCGCTTTTCTCTAATAAATTATACTAGTTTCTCTAGTTATGTTCCAGAAACCCCAAGTTTTACTTTTTTTAGAAGAAATTCAAGCAATCAAAATAACATATTTATGGGATCTCAGAATTAATAAATAGCAGTAGCCTTATAATAAAAACTAGGATTTCAATTCCATTAAATAAATAAAAAATTAGAATTTCACCGGTATTGACATTCCAGAACTTGATGCTCCTATATCAGCCCCACCGCCACCTATGGCCAACACATTACTCCGATGGGGAGACCAAGCCATTGCCTTAACAACAACTGTATGCTCTCTGAACATCTTTGCCTAATACGTCGGCCCGAAACTCCAAACATTGACCAAACTATCATTGCTTCCAGACATGAGTTGTTATAATGTGTATTTTTATACACATTTTTAGGGGTTTTATCATATAAAATTCAACCTTAAATTGCTTAAGATTCATAAAATTTAATTTTATGCCTCTTAGTATACTTTTGCATGATTTTTAAGGTAAAAAGACCAAGAAAATGATATTTGGAGGATTTGGGTGAAAAGTCGACTCCAATGGAAGGCTGATTTGCAAATGTTGGGCCAAAATAGTCGAATTCTCCAAAAATTTCCGCGAAAATCATACACATGCCTCTCTAACCTCCTATGACCATTTTTCAATCAGTCATCCAAGTAAGAACAAGAAAACACACAAAATTATAAAGAGTCATGCCCAGAAAATCACTTTGGTGGTACCAAATGGAAGATCTTGATGAGACTAATCGAACGTACAAACCTTGCGATTAGCAATCTTTTAGAATTCTCTGATATGATAAATCAAAATCTAGTCAACTGAACAAAGTCAACCAGTCAACCAATGCAAAACAAGCTGAGTAAATGAATAACAACAAATGAAAAATTGACACGTGGCAAGAGTGTGCAGAAATTCAAGCCAAGCCAACCCAGTAGCTATATGTGATGGTATTTGCTCCTCTCTGTCTTCAACCTAAATTTGAATCCCTCCAATCTCTGCACGCCATGTGTCCTCGTGGTACTATTTTTTCCCCTCATTTTCTGATTCGAAGAAACCCATTTCTTTCAGCCAATCTTACATGGACGCGTGGCAAAATGTATTTCCTTTCATTCAATGAATTCAAAATGGATCCAATCCAAGATTCTTAGTCCACCAACCGTATCATGACACATGGCGAAGAATGCAACCAGAAAATGCATGATGAATTCTGTGCCCTTCAACCATTGGTTGGATTGAAGGTTGAAATGTGATTCTCTCCAATCCGAGAGTGACACGTGGGCGGATCTTTCCTTTCTTAAACCCTGATTTATCAGAATAATTTTTTCTTCCCTCTATCATAAAATGACATGTGTCATGGAGAATGTTCTCTCAACCAATCAAGGTGTGACAAGTGGCTGAGCTGATTAAATTTAGAGAAAATAAGGGGAATTGATAGAGAACCCCCAACTAGGTACCCAATTATTTTTCAGACCCAAAATAAAACTTTTGACAAATTAGAGAGTGACACATGGCAGTTAGAGAGTATGTGGCCTAATTTAATTTAATTAAAAGAAATA
This sequence comes from Juncus inflexus, assembly GCA_024447665.1. Taxonomy (NCBI): domain Eukaryota; kingdom Viridiplantae; phylum Streptophyta; class Magnoliopsida; order Poales; family Juncaceae; genus Juncus; species Juncus inflexus. The sequence continues at coordinate 4,191,390 of JAJHPC010000018.1, forward strand.
AAATGGGGAAATGTTAAAGAGCTCCAAAGGAGAAACCAAGGAATGATCTCCCATTTTAGTCCCACAACCCTTACTTTTAAACTTCACAAGGCAAACCCCTCTATAAAAGGCCACTTCTTCATCCTTATTCACCATCATTCTACACTCTCATCTATTATAAATACCACTCATTTTCTTCTTCCTCCTTCTTCCTCCATGGATGACCTTCTTTAAGGTTGTCCAAAACCCTAATTTTTCTTTTTGATGTGTTGACAAAAGAGAGCCAAACTTCTTCAAAAGGGGAAAATTATGTTCTAGAAGTAGCAAGATTCGAAGGAAGTTTCAAATTGATCAAGAAGAGGCTCTAGCTTGAATTTCCATTTTATTGGTTCGATTAATTTTTCTTATATTTTTCTCTCTTCTTTATTGAATGAATAATAAGTCTCAAATTTGTGTGAATATAGTTGTTTGAGCATGAGTGAGTAGGTTTTGTATGGGAAAAATGTTTTTTATAACTTGTGAGGAAATATTGTGTTGAATTTAAGCAATTTGTGTGGTTTTAAGACGAATAGTTCAAGAACACTGTAAATTATTTGAGTTAAAATATTTGGAAAGATATTTTTGATTCAAATTTTGAATATTTAATTGAATCTTATTGGAAGGTTAGTCCTTATTGAAATTAGGATGTGTTTAGAAATTATTTGATCATTAGAACACTTAGAAGAGGTTCTTATTTCATTAAATTAAGTTTTATGTGAAAAACTCAAAATGAAAGTTTTTATTTTTAACTTAAGCTTGATTCATTAAAATGAGTTAGTAATGGAAGAGAAAGCTCAATGCTTGCTTCTAAAACTTTTACTATTGTTATTTGTGTGATTCATGATTTATTTGTTATACAAATTGTCACAGTTTCCCTATCTTTTATTTAATATTTAAACAACAAAAATATTTTATTACTTTTATTATTTTTCCTGCAATAAAATCCTGTCTTGTCTCATCAAATACTTTAAATCTAAACTAAACACTAGAGATAAAAAAATTGATTAATAGTTAATATTTGAGGCCACACCTTTTTGTGTTCGACGCCTAAACTCATTACCACTCATACTCATAATTGAAAAATAGAGAATACAAATTATTTTGTTAATAAGTGAAAATTGCAAACGACCCCTTTTTACATTGATACAAATGGCGTTGTTGCCAGGGAGACGGCTTGAATTAAGTTAAACTAACCCACTAATCTTTTCTCTAGTATTGTGTCTTTCTTATTTTGAAGGTTTTTCGGTCACAAGATGGATCAACAAGGCAAGAAGTGAAATGACTAGAAGAAAAATGTGGAGTGGATGGCCCAACTTGAGCAATCCATGGCAAAATAACCTTCCTTTGGTTACTCTGACGGGCAAGAAGAGTTCTTCAATCACTCCTCCATCATGGAGCCGAGGGATGAAATGTTGAACCAATCTTGGGGTTTTCAACCTCAAGTGAACGTCCAAAATTTTGACGAACCAACCACACCAAAATCCACGCCAACCCAACCGAATTCCCCAAAATTTATCTCTTGCCAAGCTATACATTACACCGAGCTTGAGATAAGTGGTGTGAATTTTAACATTGAATTTCCCCTCTCAACGAAAATTAACCCCAAACTCCTTTTAAAACTAGGAAGACCACTTCATTCTTATCGCAAAACCAAAGGTAGGAAACATTAGGCGAGCCTCTTAATACCATGTGCAATTACCGTGTCTTGACCATGTATGAAAGTCAATATATATTAAACTTTTCCGACACACAATGCATATCGCTGCCATATCAAGCTGTATCCGTGTCCGATGCGCGTCCGACACGCGTACTGCTGATTTTTTGAATTGTCCGCATAACAAAGTTTGTACATAACAAGTGGTATCCTCACTCTGCTTTGGATTTATAATCTTATATACTTAATAACTTATAATTTTTTCAAAATATGATAAATAAAATTATATCGTACTTATATTTCAATATAATAATTTAATTTTAAAAGACTTATCGCTGCTATTTACGTGCTTAAAAGTTAACAATATCAAAATAAATATTAGCGTAAACTTTTTCTGAAACTTTTTTTGCTCCATTTTTTATTGGTTAACTCTAGTGATAATAGTGTGATACTTATTTTGAGAGTCGGAATTCATATAGATAAAATAATTTCAACTTTTTTAGTTGTTGCAAATATCGGACGATTTTCATAGATAAAATTGTATATAAATTTCAAACTTTCTCTTATTAGCATTGTTGGCTTAAACTGATGGTATATTTGGCTGAATAAAAAAATACAGTATGGAAATAAACAAAGACAGACAAAATCCTAAATAAATTTCAAAATTTATCTTTTTATCATTGTTGGCTTAAAGTGATGATATATTTGATGAACAAAAAATAGATATAAATAAAGACACAAATAACAATAAATAAGTCAAACTATTTTTTTTTTCTTAAATTAAGCGAGAATTGTGACTAAATAAATGCATCAATATATTGTGACCTAATATAATTTATGATTTATCATTAATACTCTATTATTTTAGAAAATATACATTAATCATAATTATTACATAGCAAACAATTTTATCAAATGAATATTTAATTAGATAATAATTAATAAGTATATTAAATAATTATCGGGTTCAAATAGGGAATCATATCAAATGAAAATATATATGGGTGTAAATTGGAGTCTCATATCAAAGATCCAAATGCCACGTGTCGAAAAAAATCCCATTATATATTAGTATAAGAATAAGAATAAGAATATAGAGAAATCACTTAAAATATTAAAAGAAGTTATCATTCAACTTCAATTCCAAAAATACCACTCGACTTATATCAACATACTCTTTGTCTTGATCTCCGTTTTCTTGGGATGCTAAGTCTAGAAATATAGTTTTTATTTTATAAAATTTATAGCAATAGAATGATGAATTAGATTTCCTGCATCGTAATTCGGTATTTCAATTTTTTTTTTCAAGAACTCAAATTATGAGTTTGACCTCGAAGGATCTCTGTGATCCTAATGTTGCTCCATGTGCAAATCTTCAGAACTGAGAAAAAAATAAATGCAAATTATGTAAATTACTTTTTATCTTTAAAAAGAAAACTAATTAACATTGTTTTGAAATAATCATATTAACTATATTTTCTAGCCTTTTTAATGAAATTATTGTTATATGTGTTTTCTAGACGGAACAAAAGTAACATGTTTTGGAAAATTGGTGATACGCATATTCCCAACTCATGGTGTCAAAAGTCTTAGTAAGGTCCGCATTAAGAGCGAAAACTTTTCCTTATGATCTCATGCTAAATGTGCGTAAGACTTCATTTAGAAGAATTATATTATCCATGATAATCCGGCCCGGTAAAAAAGCTGTTTGAGTATTTGTTACTAATTTCATTAAACTGGGCCGTATTCTTTTCACTAAAATTTTTGCTATTATTTTATAGACCGTATTGGATACGCAAATTGGCCAGTAATCCTTCATTTTGGTAGGTTCAGCACACTTCGGTATTAGCACGATGTTGGAGTTTGCAAGATTTTCTAGCATATTAGCCATTGTGAAGAATTGTTGAAAAGTTTTGGTTATCGGTAGCAAAAGTTGTGGAAGAAAATATTGAATAAACCGGGCCGATATGTCATTCGGCTCGGATGCCTTCATCCGGATAAATTTCAATATAGTTTCTTTCACCTCTTCTAGGGTCGGCAAGTCCTCCATTGTAAGAGTTTCTTGCCTTGTTTATTTTCATAAAAACTAATAAATAATAAATTAGTAAATAATATAAATATGATTCATTTATATAAGTAAAGCGTGAGTTGCTCAAATTAAATATTTTATTAATTATGAGAATATAATATTTGAGAATACATCATAGTATATCTTTAGAATAAATTATTTTTACGAGATATAATTTGAGATGTGAAAAGTTAAGAGTTAGAGCGTTATTCAGCCGTACTTGGAAGGGTAAGTCTGTGAGTGGTGGAATCCAAGGCCGCTGATCCGCTAGTGAGAAATATTTAAAGTAAGATAGCCGTACCTGGAAGGGTAAGTCTGTGTGTAGTAGAATCTAAGGTCGCTGATTAAATTTAAGTGTGAGGCCGTATTTGGAAGGGTAAGTCTGTGTGTGGTGAAATCCAAGGCCGCCGATCACCCAACAACGAGCTCAGAAAGAAATGCATATGTGGCATACTCGAAGCCACGGAGCCTGATCTAAAATATATATGTGTCGTGATAAAGAGAAAGTGAATATCTCAATCTAAAAGAACTTTATTTTATTTATGAATATATAATATTTTATATACATAAATAATATATTTATATTAAGATGACTTATTTTGTAATTACTAATATTTTTGTAGCGTATACGACTGGGCTTGCGTACCTTACTGAGTATTTTTGTGCTCATCCCCTTTTGTTTAATTTTATGCCCAGGTCAGGATGAGTAGCTTGGGTTTTGCGGGGAGAGTGTCGAAGCATCTTTTAATAAATTTTTATTGTTTAATAATTCATAAATGGGAAACTTATTAGCTTGATTAAGTTGTAGTAGTTGAATTTAATTGAATGGATATTATCTAGTACTATTTTGAATGTTAGGTATTATTTGTAGACTGATGACATTTTTTACACTCTTGTCCTTAAAATGGGATAGGAGTGTAACAATTAATGGTATCAAAGCAGAACAATCCACAAAACTCAAAATAGATTCTAAATAAAAACGCGCGTGAGTGAGAGTGGGATGGGGGTAGTTTAGATTTATCGAATCTGGAAAAAAGAAATAAAAAAATAATAATAATAATAATAATAATAATCAAAGTAGTATATTCTAAGAGTGAGTGTCTCAATGTAATTCAGGAAGATGTCTGACCGTTCCAATAATAGTGATGACTTGAACAACTCAACTGGTAGAGCAATACCAGTCACCATCATAATGCCTTCAGCGAATGACTTTTTGGCAATCCTGAGGCAGCTGATTCAGCAGGAAACCCGAGACAACATTCATTTTTCTAGAGCAAGTCAAGAAAATACTCAAGACCTCCTGAAATCTTTCATGAGTACGAAACCGAATTCCTTTTTGGGTTCGTCTAACCCGGATGATGCATACTCATGGCCACAATACGTGCGCAAGAAGTTGGATGCGATGAAGTGTCCAGAGGAGGATAAGGTGCGGTTGGCTACGCATATGCTTTCTTGGGCGAGCGGATTCATGGTGGAGTTTACAGAAGATAGTTTACGAAGAGAAACATCCAGGCGAGAATATACCGTGGAAATGGTTCGAGGATGAATTCTTAGAGCATCACTTTCTGCACAACCTTAGGCGCGCTCGTAAGCAGGAGTTCGAGAATCTGAAGCAGGGCAATATGAGCGTACAAGAGTATTCTGAGGAGTGACATCGACTTTCCATTTTTGGAGGTAGTTATGTAGTGAATGCTGAGGAGTGTGTGGCACGATTCATTGATGGTTTGCATCCGGATTTGACAGCTATCGTGAGGCCACACCATTTGGAGACAATAGCGGCGGTGGTTGATGTGGCGATTGGTGTGGAGCGTGATAGGCATCAATCTTATATCCTTAGAAAAGAAAGACGTGAGCAAGGCAAATAAGCCCCCTAAACCGGAGCCATATAATTTTTAAGGAGCAATACCAGCATGTACTTATCAAGGACCTGAAGTGCCAATATGTTAGATATGTCAGAAGAGGCACCGTGGGGAATGTTACCGCAAGTATTGGAAGTGTTACAATTGCAAGCAGATGGATCATTTGGCGAATCGTTGTCCGCAAGAGAAAAAGCCTAGAGACCAAAGGATATCTGCGGTGACAATATCTGCAACAATGTACGCTACTCAACATGTTGCCAATGATAATGCGGGTATAATTTAAATTTCATTTGGAAAAATATATAAGTAAAATAGATGGATCATTTCATTAAATAGTTTTGGTTTTCGAGCTTTAACCCGTTCAAATAAAATGTCGTGATAATTACATCGTGAAAGCCATCAATCGTTTGGGGACAAACGATTCTTTTAAGGGGGTGGTAATGTTATAATTCAAAATTTTTGCATTAGGATATTTTAGTCATTTTGAAACATATATGCATTTCAAAAGCCTCTAAAACTACTTTTTTTTAGATTCTTGACATTCTAATAAAAATTTAAAAACTAATTTCATTAAAATTGGAGTTGTATTTTGAAAATCGTGAATAAATTAAGTCCGATGATATAAGTTCAAAATATCTGCATCAGTTTGCTAATTCTTTGTATTCCTTGTGTCCGTTGAAAACTACTTATTACGCCATTAAATCCAGATCTGGAATTGATTGTCATTTTGAAAATCCAAATTTCGTTTCATCTTCCCTTGCCACCATTTAATTATATAAAGTAAGACTTTCTCATTTCCTCTTATCTTCTTTCTGTCTCCATCCTTTTCTTTGTATATCTGACCCATACGAATCAGATAGGAAATTAATCTCCATTTCTCATACCCTCAAATTTCATCTATTGGACACGGTCTTCATAGCACAGTATAAAGGAGTAAGGAGTAGGGCATAGAGCCAAGTCTAGACAATAACCCCCATATTTTCTTTTGTAATCCGATCCAATCTCACCTTGTGATTTGTATGCTGTAAGTTATTCTATCAATTGTTTTCATGCTTCTTTTAGAATATTTTTAATGATTAACTAGAGTTGTCATGTTATGATTTATAACAATTAAATATACATTAGTTTGCATCTTTAGCTTAAGTCAAGTATTGTATCAGCCAAACATGTCCTAAAATTTGTCAGAATAATAAGATCTTTGCATTGATCTTTTTAAGGGTGATGGTCGTAATTGCTAGTATAATCTCTCTATCAATATTACATCAAATATTAATGTCATCATATTGTCATGAGCAAAAATAGAAGAATATTAACTAAAATACTATTATCATAAACCTTAAGCGCATAATCATGCATGTGTAGTTACTGTCGTGAGTTTTGAAGTAAATAATAATGTTAGAAACCATCTTAAATTGGACTTTTGTTAAATAATTAGATTCTAGTCTGGAGGAGTCCATCAAAGGAGTTGCGAATCAGAAGGTCAAGTCTGTGGAACCCGAAGATTACTCGTAGGTTATTATCATCTAATACGTTTTTTCCAAGTAAGATTTTGCTCTATACGTTTTCCCCATTGCTTAGTTATTGTCATAAAAACTAATAAATAATATAATTAGTAAATAATATAAATATGATTCGTTTATATAAGTAGAGATTGAGTAGCTCAACTTAAATATTTTATTAATTATGAGAATATAATATTTGAGAATATATCATAGTATATTTTTATAATAAATTATTTTTACGGGATATAATTTGAGATGTGGAAAGTTAAGAGTTAGAGCGTGATTCAGCCATATTTGGAAGGGCAACTCTGTGTGTGGTGGAATTCAAGCCCTCTGGTCCGCTAGTGAGAAATATTTAAAGTAAGATAGCCGTATTTGAAACGGTAAATCTGTGTATGGTGGAATCTAAGGCCGCTGGTTAAATTTAGGTGTGAGGCCGTACTTGGAAGGGAAAGTCTGTGTGTGATGGAATTCAAGGCCGTCGATCACCCAACAACGAGCTCGGAAAGACCTGCATTTGTGGCGTACTCGAAGCCACAGAACCTGATCTAAAATGTATATGTGTCGTGATAAAGTGAAAATGAATATCCCAATCTAAAAGATCTTTATTTTATTTATCAATATATAATAATTTATATACATAAATAATATATTTATATTAAGATGGCTTATTTTGTAATTACTAATATTTTTGTAGCGTATACGATTGGGCTTGCGTACCGTACTGAGTATTTTTGTACTCATCCCCTTTTGTTTATTTTTATGTCCAGGTCAGGACCAATAGCTTGGGGTTTGCGGGAGAGTGTCAAAGCATCTTTTAATAAATTTCTATTGTTTAATAATTAATAAACGAGAAACTTATTAGCTTGAATAAGTTGTAATAGTTGAATTTAATAAATATTATATCTATTACTATTTTGAATATTAGGGATGTATTATTTGTAGACTTATGATATTTGTTACACTCTTATTCTTAAAACAGGATAACAGAATAGGGGTGTAACAGTGTCTCATCGATCCAAAAAAATGGATAAAAGAAGCAGAACTAGTTTTACTTGGCAGAATTTTGTGTAATATAACGAGTTAAATTTATAGTTGGGAGACAAAATTATGAGATGAATTTCGGACTTGAGATTCATGACTATTTATAGAATCAGAAACTTGGATGCTAGATTAGAGATGTGAAGATTTCTCATGCAAAAATATTAATGATCATGAAATGGCCCATTTATTTATGACTGTTACTAACTAAAACGTCATAAATTTGTTTGAACATGAAAAATGTTGTATGCTTAGCCAAGTCTAAATGTCTTCCTGTTGACTCATGTGTCAAGGAATCTTAAAAATCTTGTCATTAATGAATTGTAAAAGAGTTTTAAAAACCGACATTTTATAATTGATGGCATGCTTGAAAATTTGTAATGACAATTAGTATGTTTTTTTTCATGCTAATAAATGTATATTTATGAAATTAGGACACCTTATAAAAAAACGTGTAGAATGAAAATATGATATGTTTTTGTCAACTTACAAATAGACACATAAATTAGGATTAATTGCAATTTTTTTAAAATATAAGCCAAACTTAAATAATTTTCGTTTTAAAAAGATTTCTAAAAATTTCGGGTTATAGCAAATCCACCGTCCATCATCTAGTTAAAGCGCCTTGATTGTATTATTTCCTCCTTTCCAAATGAAAAATCTTATGATCAAAACTCAATGTCGCGTGTAATATTGTTTTCGTTATCTTTTGCTATATTAGCTAAAACATGTAATCCAAGAAGTATCGGGAAAAATGGGGGTGTTTTGCATAAAAAAAAATTCTCGAGACTTTTGTTAAACACAATGTGTGCGATAATTAGAGTGAACTCAAATAATCAAAACAACCACAAATTCAACCTGATGCATTAGACATGCAAGGGATAAACAAAATACAACGTAAGCGACCCAAGATTAAGGAGAAGACCTTTGTATTATTAGTATCGGTATCGTACCAGTTACAATTCAATACAAAGAATAAAAATCTTCTTCTAGGATTTTCAATTAAATACCTAGGTTAACCAATACCATGCGGTGGATCACACGCATGTAGAGTCTTAAAAGGAACAAAAGAAAGCAAGAGGAACTATAGAGAGGTTTTACGGTCTAGCCATATATTTTTGTAATTAAATTATTTGAACCAAAATTTAACATATTTATTCTGGCCACTAATATATCCGGGCTTGCATATGTTCTCTAATTTTGCACTATCATGTTCGAGATAGTTACAAGAAATGGTTAGACGTACCGAGTTTTTTATAATTCTATTTTCACTGCATTATGGCCGGAACTCGAGGTACTTGATATTTGATTTTGGTTTTACTTTCTTCCCTCGCTCTTGATCTAATATCATCTTACCTCTTCATCCTTGACCCCTCCCACCACGTCCCTCCGAGAATGTTTCCTTGAATTTGAGTTTCTCGAACCTTGACTTTGAGATGACTTATCAAGCACTTGCTTCACTTCATTCTCGATCTCTATCTCCAAATAACAATAATTCTTGCAAGAGTTTTTAGAAACTGTCTTCCGATATTTTCACTCGTTTGGTCTATTTTGAAATTATCCTTTTTTGAAATTTTAAACCAATTTTAGGAAAACTTACAAAAAGTCCCAAAAATTACACTTAAATTACACCAACAAAACCTATATTAATTAGGATATTTCACAAAAACAAACCTCAATTATTGGATATTGAAAAGATATTTCACAAAAACAAACCTCAATCTAGAAAATTGCAAAACATAATAGAGGAAATTGCAAAGAGTTCCTTTATAATTCCAATAGTAAAGGAAAATCTTTGTGCTAGTATTTTCAACAAAAGAAAAAATATCATGAACATTAAAATTTTCGTAACTGTGCACTAGTAAGAGTGAAAAGTTTCATTGCGGCCTCATTAAATCTATTATTCAAATGTTGAATTTATGTGTCGAGAGTCACAAAATATACATCCACCCTAAATTACGCTAAAATCGGGAATAAGCATATTCTATTCTTCATAAATTTGACTATTTTAGCAAGTAAATTTTTCCAACCATTTGCCATAAGATCATGAAAAAAAAATTATTGGTTGAAACTTAACATGTTGCATTTAAAAAATTTTGGTATCGCTTTCACAAAGCTTGACAAAAAATGTCTATTAACCATTATTTTTTCAAATCATTAGCAAATACGACAAAATATTGGTAGAAAGTATCTGCATCAACTCGGACAGAGACCAAGAAATCTCTATTGGTGGTAGCATCTTGAAGAACGGTGCTTGTTGGATTAAATATATCAATCAAACAAGATAGAGAATTGCAACATGAACTCCAACGAATATCCCCCGCATGTTTTAAAGTAATAACTTAATTTAACACTTGACCGGTCGCATGTTAATTAATTTATAATAAATGTGCCAACTCAACTTCTTTAGCATTTTATAAGTTATCTTAGCATTTATAAAGTTTAACAGTTGTATTAATAATGAGAGACATCTTCAGAAAAAATTGATTAATCGGAATTACATCTTTTGATGCGACACTCATATATTTTAAAAAAACAATTTGCCCAAGTTTTTAGAAATAAAAAAATCCGAATTTTGTATCATAAAATCTAACAAATGATATCAAAACTTATTGAAAAATTATTTATTTACTTAACAAAACTAAATTAATTAAATTTTCAAAAAGCTCTGATACCACTTGTATTTGTAAGTTTCAAAAAATTTATTTAAATTTCTCCGTAACTCTCAAATAACAATGAATAGTTTCGATGGATATATCAAAGAAACAATTCATTATTTTCATGAAATCCACTCAACGCATACTAATTTCGCAAAACATTGCTACATGATAATCAACTTTCTCACCGATTATTATCATGATACAAGTTTTTGTATTAAAATACTTAATGATAAATAAATCTGCAACAGTAGAGGTCACGATGACTCTTGAATGATCACGTCATGTTGCATGACCACCATGATACAAAATTGATTGCGGATTAGTGATATAATTGATAAGATTAGTTATATAAATCTTAATTATATTATAATATAAATTTCATATAACCTCAAAACAATTCATAGGAGATATTATATATTTTGATTTTTCCGTTCCATCCGGGGTTTTTATAATATTTTGAGTTTCTGATAGATTGCATATGAAGTTAATAAGAAACATGAGACGAAAATGATATTTTTACCTTTTCTATAGTTTTTGGTGTAATTGATAAGATTTAATCAATAAAAATACAATATTATGACTCATTTTACTTTAGAAATACGCCACATAAATAATAAATCAACATAAATTTTATTGTCTAGTATCATAAATTTATATGAACTAATAAAGTATTTTTGAAGTAACATTAACATGAATAATGTTAATCGTTTTGTTAGAAGATTAAATATGGTATATTAAAGTTTTGGAGAGTTTAGAAAAATATGCGACATAAATCAAGTTTTATTTTGTTTGGAATTGTTATTAAATAATGAATTTCATTGTCTAATATTAAAAATTTCATTGTCTAATAATATATACACATAAATTTCATTGTCTAATATTAAAAATTTATATGAACTAATTAAAATACTACCTGATACGATGAATTGCATCTCGCCAGTGCTCCCATTTTACGTTTCGAGCCCGGCGCCTTTATATCGAGCGGGTCGTAAATATAAGGAAATTCTTGTAGATATGTCGTGGACACTGCATGGACACAGTCAGGACACGGTTGGGGACATGGCTGGTTGTTGTTTAATTGAGGCCTGGGAGGGAGGGGGATGAATAGGCCAAAATCATGCGGAAGTGTGGTTTTTAATTCTTTTTAGGATTTTGCAACTTTTAACTTGAATGACTTTTAGGCGGATGGTTTGTTAAAACAATTTAAATAATGATAAATTGATTAGTAAAGAAACTAAGAGTAAAGAACGAATCTACCGAACACAAAACTTGTTGACAAAATTCGATGAAATGGCTGCGTTAGTCCTAACCACCCATTCCCTCTAACATCTCCGGCTATGCCTCTCGGCTTCTTGATTCACTAATCCAAATATTTTTTTTTACAACCTTGAATCAACAATCAATTTACAATGCTTAACGATTCGTTGAAACAAAACTCAACAATTTCTTTCAATAAACAACTACTCAAACTTGATATATAACCTCACAAAATTACTCACAAATATATTGAGTAATTAGACTAGACGCTAGAGAGAATTCTTCCGGAATTTTGCTTAGAATGGATGAATCAATCGGAATAGGAAATGTTGTCTTTTTAAAGGGGAAACAAGCAGCAAACAAAAAAAGTAAATAGCCAGCGGAGCAAAATCAAATCGGAATCAAACCGGCTAGAAAGAGAGGCTCGAACGGACTGGGTGACAGAAAGTTTTTGTTTGGAATGGATCAATCCGTTCCAAGCGGAGCCAAAATGGAGCAGTCCATTCGAACAGACCAAGAGCTGAAAAATAAAGTGTTTTCTCTCTAGGGTTTAGTATAATTAATCAAACAAAAACACAACACAAACTCAAAATACACGGAGATCTTCAATTCTTGAACGCCAAGAAAGCAAGTCTTGAAAGCGATGAAACTCTTCGACAAGATCTGATCCGATTGAGATGCAACTTTTGTACGTCGAGTCGAACTTGTAAATTTCATGATCTTATACAAGTAACTCAAACAAAATTAGTAATTACGGAATTATTTTAAATTTCATCAAACAAAAAACAACACTGAGGACATGGCACAATGTTTAAAATTTCAATTTAATTATTATGTATTGTTATGTATTGTTATAATCCGATTTCTCACGCTTGATTTTTTTTTCACTAGGTACCCTCTTTTTTAAAGTCTATTTATCTTTAAGTATATTTTTTTTTCTTAATGACACTAACTCGTGAGAATCGTAACTAGAAACAATAACTCATCTTTTTTATGTAAGAGACAATTTATTCTCAATTCTTACTCATGTTCTCTTCTTGACATTTTATTTATCATAAATAGTTATTCATTATATATATTTTTAATTTAAATATATATATATATATATATATATTATTTTTATTATAAATATATTATTTTCTTATATATATATATATATATATATATATATATATAAGAAAATAATATATTGATAATAAAAATAATATATATATCATGTCCACATTTTTTTTGAGATTGCTGTGTCGTCGTATCTGTATTTGTATTGTATCAGACACAACACACATGTTCGTATTCATACAGAATAGTGTGTAAGGAACTTTTTACCAAGTTTATTTAAGGCGTTTACAAGTACAACAACAATCTAAGAACAGAATAAGTTTTTTTCAATAATCCTACTATTCTATACATATACAGAATATAATGCCAGTATTATTCTACAACATATTCTCACCAGCATATACTAGCAAGTGGTCCAATTTTATCGTCCTATAGCCATCATAATAAAGGGATTTATTCCCAAATGTCTTCATGAATAAACATATGACGGTGACAAGAATAATGACAAACAATAACAATGAAACAAAAATGCCACAACTAAGACAGAAAATAGAAATATGAATCCAGCAGGCTCTTCGACACCAATTTGGCACTTAGTTGAGAATATGGTTATGGCTTCCATAATCCTGGTTAAATTTCTCATAGCAGTGTGCATGCAAATGAGTGGATGGCCTTGTATTCCTCAAAGCAAGTTCCACATCTTTTGCCGTCACTCCACCAACTTCTGGTAAACCTGCACAACTTATCAGTAAAGTTAGGGGGCTTTTGAAAAATCCCCACTTTAAGAACGCAATGAATCATACTTACCGTCCTCTGAAATTTGTTCATCCCTCGTTTCAAGTACCCTAATCAACCGTCTGAGCGGCTGCATTGCGGTCTCTTTGCAAACCAGGCGGATATCTGAGCCAGAGTATCCTTCTGATTTTTCAACTAGAAAGTCGTATGGAATGTCAGATGAATTAGGAGTAGTAGATGGAAGGAGTTCTACAAACATTGCCCGCCTGGCGAGGGGATCTGGCAGTGGGACAAGTATCTGAATACATCAAGTTAAGGTTGCAAAAAGAACAAACTTGTGCAAAAATTGCAAATAGACCTTACATTATTGAAAATTGCAAAAAGAAAAAGTAAACATTGAAAGCCCTCCATTTTGAAATTTATTGTATGGGCTGCTGCCCGCCCCTCTCAGCCCTCTCTTATTGCCTCTAAACATATTTCTGAACTCTAGGTAATTATGTAATACAACTAGTTTTTCGAAACTTTTATTCAATTCGATTCATAACAATATATTAATATAAAAAGGTAAATCACAACTTCATAGAAAATGACCCAAGCATTAATTAGGAAAAAATTAAGCATTTTGTATTTTGTTCATCTTCTGAAAATCAAATAAAGTTACGAATATATTGTTTAGAAAAATGGAATCTAGAAAAATTTGACTCGCCAATTTGACTCATAACAATGAAATCTAGAAAATTTCATATGCTTTAAATGCATAACCTTGCAAATACTAGCTACATTCCACAAAGTAAGCCATGTTGAAATACCATATAGATATTTCATGTAAAAGGATACACGTTTCTCGAGACGGCGAAGCATTGCAGCATCCAACTCCCAAGGAAGATTTGTAGCAGCTAGAACAAAAACAAGTTCATCTGTCTTCGCCAATCCATCCATCTGTATAAGTAATCAAAAATCAAAATTCAAATAAAATAAAATCTCTACTATGTGATTTGAGGCTATGGCATGGAGGCTTTGGTGCCACCAATCCAACTTATATTTCAAATTTTAAAGAATAGCCGAAAAGTGTTCTTTCTCACCAAATCCAAAGTAGTGTGACTTCAAACATTAATATGCGAGTTCAACTTCAATGTGTTGAATCTAAATCAAATGGAAAACTAACCCAAACATTCCAACAAAATAAACAGAAAATAAAGAGATCAGACCATCATGGATCCAGTACTATTTCCCATACACCACTCCAGTATCAAAATGCACTATTTTACCAACATTCATCATTACCAGCACTCATTATTACTTAACCCAAAACCCTAATGCACCACTACTCATCATTACCTGAATAAGCAATTCAGTTTTCAATCGACGACTCGCTTCGTGCTCGCTATGAGCCTCACCACGCTGGCTAATAATAGCATCAATCTCATCGAGAAATATCGTAGATGGAGCATGATGCCTCGCCAGCTCAAACAACACCTTCACTGCTTTCTCAGAGTCCCCTGTACAAAAATCGTGATAATAGTAATTTTGGTCATTTTTGAGGGTGGATGTGAAAAGGAAATAATACAGTACCGCGCCACTTGCTGACAATAGAAGATGCGGATATGTTGAAAAAGGTGGTGTTGCATTCAGTTGCGACGGCTTTTGCAAGCATTGTCTGAAATAAGATGGGGATATAAATGCTATATTGTGAACTGATAAACGAATTACAATATATTTTACCAAGATTATTGTACCGGCCTGACAACGCTGGTATAGTAAGATACGCCTTTATGAGTACTTTCAGGGATATTTGAGTACATCTTGATATTAAAATAGATACTGAAATTTGGTCAGTACAAAGTGGATGTACTGTGGTGGAAATAAAATAAATATGTTGGTGGTGACACAAGAGATAATTTGTTAAAGCAAAATAAGAATAATTAAGTGGTAAAAAAAGCATAATACAAACCTTTCCTGTTCCAGGTGGGCCAAAAAGCAAAATACCTTTCCAAGGGGAGAGAAGGCCAGTGAAGTACCTAAATTAGTACAAGAGGAAAAACAGAATCAATATAATATAACCAATACGAAATATGGTAGCCTTATATGACTAAATTTTAGGTCATCTAGTTGTAAATTACTAGAAAATGAGTTTGATGTTCTTATAAAAGCCTATAATACAAGATCAGTATAATGTCAGAAATACAAAGGTAAAGAAGGGAAGCCTTTATTCAGTAAATAATGAATAGTTAGTACTTGAACCCTCAATTTTAGAAAACAAGCTATTGTTGTCCCAACAAGAGCCTATAATACTAACCTGTCACATTGAGCCATATAAGCATATCAACCAAACATGTATCTAAAAACCCTAATTTGTTATGTAACTTCAGCTCCCCTTTCATGCTATTTACTTCCATTTCTCTTCTTCTACTAAGACAAACTGAAAACACTAATTGAGCCAATAACATGCTTATAGTTTTTCTCTTACCAAAACTACACAGTACCTATATCAAGCATTTTTGCCTGTCTAATAAAACCATTTCAAAATTTACTTGGATAAGAAACCACACATACTTGGGGTATTTAATGGGCATAACAACAGCCTCTTTAAGAAGGCGCTTTGCGGTATCTAATCCTTTCACGCTTTCCCACTTCACATCCAGGTTCCTCCTTATTATGTCTCTGTTGGAAAAATCAGCACGAAATAGTTAAACAGTAGTCTTCTATGAATAGAATAATCATTTCAAAATTCATGGGTATGGGACTTGTTCATAACCAATGTTTTTTTGGAAGTATTTGCTCATAACACGCTAAGATTAGATCAGTTGGTTGAGAAAGTAATTTCAAAAAATGTCGACTATTTTTACTACCCTTCTCATTGTAAGTAGATTAAAGTGTTGAGTTCCAAGTTTATACTGGTCATAGAGTAATAAACTTCTGTTAAACTCAATATCAGGGGCACTTTAGTCATTTTTTGTTGACTACCAAGATTTTAGTGGTTGGTGCCATTTGAAAATAACCAAAGATGCAAATATAAAAAAATATTGTTATTATTTAATAATAAAGTTTTTAAAGTTCTTAATTGAAGTAAAAATATATGAGACATGTGTACCTGGACAATGTCTCTGCTAGGCTACGCATTTCTACAGATTCGAATGGAGGAATCAGAGACTTTTGACTGAAAAGAGACAAGGACAGAATATATAAAGTTTCATACAGAACAGAATTATAAACTAGAAGTGTCACAGAATAGTTGCTTTTCAGATAGAAAATTTATCATATCAGTTGCTTTTCAGATAGAAAATATATCATATAAGAAATAAAGGAGGAGTCTTACGGCACTTTGTCCGCCCTATCGGAAATTACCATGGACTGCATTTCTGCTTTCCTCCCCTGATTTCCATAAAAAGGGTCGTAATAATACAATCAATTACAATTGAATTTTAAAATAAAAATGAGAATCAACATCAGTGTATGTGGTTCTTATTTTATTGATTATGGGATTTAGAGCTCAGTTCCTTCACTCTATAATCCCACGTAATCCAGATATCAAATTCCCCGCTTCCTTGAAATCTAATTTTATTTTGATTTCAGTATTCTAATCCCAATCCAAATCTGTTATTTATTTATTCATTTTCTTTTTTTTTTATTAGTAGCAATCTGTTTAATTACAATAAAACCAGGAGACTGAGATTACTGAAATTTGGGTTCCTTGTTTTAATTGAAGAAGTTTATCGGAAAAAAGAACTTACTCCAAATCCAACTTCCTCAAAGCTAATTCGTTTCACTCTTAACTATAGAAGAAGAAATTCATGAAAATTAATACCCTCAAAATGTGTCCTAACTTAAATTACGGAATTTAGCTATGAGACCAAATTATGGGCGAACTAACTAACCTGTCGTTCAAATTGTTCAAAGACTGCAAAATCAGCATCATCATTCTTCCTATTATTATTAACACTTCCATTGGAGCTCGCTCCACCAAACTCTTGAACCTCCTCTTGCTTCGTCTCCTGCTTGATCCCAAACCCCACATCGTAATAGAACTCAAAATCCTGTCGCAAAAGATAGAAAGAAATAAGTGAACTGTTGACCCGACAGTGTGTGTGATAAAGAGAGAGAGAACCTCAAAGCTCCAGCGAGTGAGCAATGGCTCGTCATCCATTCCTCCTCGATTTGTTACTCACGAGAGATTGTTATACGTCATCCAAGCTCAGAGGGTACATTGCTCTACGGACCTACGAGTTGTGTTTTCTCCAGACAGCCGACATAATTCATTGTTGGGAAATTTTTAAATAGCCACTGCATTATGCCTAAATTGCAAACGTGCCATCCATTATTGGAAAATGGCAAAAAACAGACCATGCATTATTGCTAAAATTGTAAATAAAACCTGCCATTGAATTGAAGTTAACATAGTTAAGTTTAGTAATTTAATCACTTCAAAATTATTTCTGATAGTACATCTTGATTATTCATTAAAACAAAATTTTCAAGAAAACCCCTACTTTTAAATATTTTGAAAAAGTTTCAATATTCCTAGATAGATTGTTTTTACTAACTCTTAGCTAGGTCTTAGGAGCCAAATATTTATTTTGTTTTGGCCAAAATATTCTTCAATTTGTTTTATGTATAAAATTATCAAAAAATAATTATTTTTTTTAATTTCACACATAAAAATTATTTTTGGATAATTTTATACACAAAATAATTTATATAAACATTACATGAATGATATCTTGTTTCAAATTGGTCCCTTACTTTTTTATTATTTTATAGACAAAACAAAATATCGCTCATGTAGTATTTTTATATAATTTAATTTATGCTTGGAATTGTCCAAGAATCATTTATTTATCTGAAGTTAGTAAAAAAATTAACTATTTTATTATTTGTTTTACATAAAATAAATTACAATACAAATTAGATGAAGATTAATGGTCAAAACAAAAAAACTATTTGGCTCTTAAGAGTAAGACTTTTGGAACTTTTTCAAAATATCAAAAAGTTGTGGATTGGATTTGAAAATTTTCATTTATTAAATAATCAAGAGATCTTTGGGACGACACTTCATGTTAAATGTTAAAATATAAAGATACATTTATTTATCAGAGATATACATTTTCCTTTTAGATGGTGTTTGTTGTCTCCAAGGTATGGTCTAATATCCTAGAACATTTATTTGATTGGGTGTAAGCACCACTTAAACAACATATTGTAATCTCTCTTTTTCTCTTGTAATAAAAGCTTGTCTTTTAGTTTTATCAAGTTTCATTGTTGAATCATTCTTCTTTTATTGTTGGTTTCATTTTGGGCTAGCGTAACTTTATTGTTGCATTATTATTTTTGCTGTTGTGATAATCATGAGGTCATCGTATTCAGGTGTTGTGATAACCACGCGGTACTATTGTTCCGCTACTGATAATTATGCGGTTATATGTTACAGCCCCGGTTATCGTCACATGGTATCAGTGCTAAGAGGGTGGTAGACGTTGTTGCTTTCGTTCCCTAGGTGAAGAAGAGGATTGTATTTCGACATCGGTGGAGTTCGGAGGTCGAGTTAGTGGACTTGGTGTTGAGCCTCTGAGTTTTTTGAATTATAAGATTTGGAAAACGTGTATGGAGTCTTATATTAAGGGTGAGCATTTATGGGAGATTGTTGTTGGTACCAAGATTTTGAAAGGAAACGCGTAATCTCAGAAACACGGTGGAATTAAAATTTTATCTGTTTCCTTACCGAGGATCTGTGTATTATCAATCAAATTAGAAAAATAAATCTTATTTATACCTCGGATTAGGCTAATCCGGTTTGTAGGACTTCGCGATTCGTCTCCAAATAATCTCCCTGCGTCTCCTTGCTGATCTAATCACGAAAAGGCGCTACGACTCCGGTACCGCCCTCTACACGTATCCACACGCGACTAACTTGCTGGAGGAGAAACAGAGATTACTAGATCCGGTTTCTCTTTCTCTCTCTCTCAATAGGCGGCTAGGGTATGGACTGAATTTTCTGACCTTACCAGATGAATCCTTCATCTATTTATAGCATCTAATGCTCACACCTCTTCACCTTCCTTTTGATTTTCTGTGTCCAACCGAGTTAGTTATGTTTGTGTGCGACCCTGTAGGTTCATTTAATATTGGCAATAAACTTCATTTTTATATATCATAAGTAGCCTCTAGTATGACGCTATGATTACCCAAATTAAATGAATGATACGTGATCATAACCTATACATCAATTATGTATTTAGTCTTTTTGTTAAACGATATTTATATTGATCATAAGGCATGATTTTATGTCATCCTTATTATGATCAATTCTCTTTCCTGAATTATAATTAGACTGAATAAATTAAAAGATATTAACAACACATGCTAATTCTTTCATACATGATCGTATGTTTTCCTTCAGTCTCAATTTATCAGGGGGGCCTGAGATATCTCTCTCGTATCCGAGAGTAACAAATTCTATCTTGATCATTCACATTCCAAATCATGGTTTACTAAATATCCGATCATAGCTTTTATAATTATCCGGTTAAAGACAATATTTGACTATGTCAAAGTATAAAGATATACATGCAGTAATCTATGATGACCCCAAGTCAAAGATCTACTCATACATTAGATGATGAGAAAACACTAATGACATATACTATGTATATTCTCATAGTGGGTCAATCTAATATATGTTCTCCAACATATATTTATATTAATGAATTGATATATAATATCCATGATCAGTAAAATGTGATCATCATCCAAATAACATACTAGTAACTATATATATAATTTGAGATTTTCAAATATGTTTGTCTTACAAACATCTCATATATGACTACGGATAATTTAGAATTGTATTAACTTTGATTTATGGTTTTACTATCAGAATCACATATTCTGATGACGTATAACGGACATACATATTCATGGTTAATTAATAATCTAACAACCTTTACGCACGATTATTATATGAAAAAGTTTATGAGATAAAATATCTAATACAAAAATATAATGTTTGATACATAATCCGTTTTCCACACGGCAAAACAGTCTGACCTAGGGCATTCTTACTTTCAGGTTGCACTGGCGCCTGTTACCGCTACTGATAGTACATTGATGAATGGAGCAGCAGTGAAAGAGTGGTCGACTGCAAATGCTAAGGCGGAGTTCGTGTTGAAGGGATTGATATCACATGATCTATTCGAGCATATTATGGGGTGCAAATCAGCGGCCGAGATCTGGAGAACTCTTGACAAGTTGCTCAACAAAAAGAATACGGCACGACTTCAATTCTTAAAGAATGCGTTGGCGCATTGCACACATGGAGAACTCTCAATTTCTCAATATTTCTTGAGAGTAAAGAGTTTATATTCTGAGATTTCTATCTTGGAACCGGAGGAGGTTATTTAGAAGACGCGGATGAAGCGTTATATTATTCATAGTCTTCAGAAAGAATATGTCATGTTCGTTTCTCAATACAATGATGCGCGCAACAACTATTCCTAATGGAATTTAAAAATTTACTCGCTTCTCAAGACGCGTTGGCTCAGCAAATGACGAGTGTTTTGGTTTTTGAAGGCGAAGGTCACGCTTTTGTATATAACATAGCAAAAACTTATTATGACCAAGGGGAAAGTAAAAATGAGGTTAAGAGAAAGGGAGAGTCTTCTTCCAATGGTGTTGGCTTTCATAAAACTCTCAAGTGTTACTAATGTGGAAAACTTGGTCATATAAAGAGGAATTATCATGTTAAGTTAAAAGGATGAAATATCGCGCATAAGGATGATGTTGCAAATGGTGAAGATTGGGATACAAGTTTCATGGCGGAAGAAGTTTCGTTGAATGCATGTGCTTCCATTAACTAAGAGGAAGACTTTATCGTTGATTCTGGTTGTGACATCATCTACTAGTTTCCAAGTTTTCTTCACTACGCGGATATCAGGGTAATCAAACTTTTGTTACTACCAACAATATTGTTCACCATGTGGTGAATGAGAAGGCTGGTGGTTGTTTCTGCTTAGGACAACGAGTCAATTATTCTTGACAGTGTTTATCACATACCTAGGATGAAGAAGAATCTTTTGTCGGTGGCAAATGCAGTTGATGCGAGACATTACGTTCTGTTTGGACCAAAGGATGTAAAGTTCATCCGAAATGTGGAGGAAGTGAAGGGTGATATTAGTCATGTCGGCAAGAGAGTAAAGAACTTGTATGTTATTTTGGCTTCTTCCTCGTACATTGACAAGATGAGCAAGAATGATGGCATGTCTGTTTGACATGCTAGACTTGATTATGACAAGTTGAAGGTGATGGTTGCGAGAAGTCTCGTGAATGGGCTTCCGTCTCTTTCTTTTCCAAGTGATATTGGGGTGTGAGAGTTGTCAATATGGGAAACCTCATCGGCTACCTTTTGACAAGTCACTTTCGAGGTGTAAAGGTGTGTTAGAACTCAATTTGATGGATCCAACACAGACTCCATCATATTTAGGTACTCGATATATGTTGGTACTCATCGATGACTTTACACTGTATACTTGGGTTTATTTTGTGAAGGAGAAATGGGAGGTGTTTCCTAAATTTCAAGAGTTTAGAACCATGGTTGAAGGTGCTCTCTGAAAGAGAATTAAGAAGTTCTGAACCGACAATGGAGGTGAATTTACTTTCATTTCTCATTTTGCGAGAACACTAAATCACTATGCTCGCACTCCTAGGATACCTGATTAGAATGCGAGCCCTTTGAGATCTATGTCGTTCCTTGCTCCCCTCGGACATCCCAGCTAATCTCGTGTATCGTCGGTCCAAGTGTTGATCGTGGATATGGCTTTCGACTTCTCCTCTCGGTCCTTCATCACTCACCTATATATCAAGCCGTGTAGCGCGCTACGCACTTCAAGATAAGAGTTAAGTAATTCACAAACAATATCACGTAAATAATAATAATGGCCAAGGAGAGAAATAATTTATTGAAATACTAAATTGATAAGACTACTAACACCGCGCCCTAAAGGGCGGAGTTAGTTACAGTACATGATACAATAACTAAAACCAAGATACACATGAGTATCAGAAATGAAAACAAAACTCTCTCTCTAAATCTAAGTCCGTAGTTGCGGGCTGTCACCACGCGTGACTAATGAGTCTATTCTCTCTCTCTCTCTCTCTCTCTCTCTCTCTCTCTCTCTCTCCCTGATCCAACCTCTAGTCATCCCGTCTAAGGGCCTTTTATAGGGGAGAGACCTCTAGGGTTTCCAACAATATCTGTGCCTATTCCGTTGCCAACGGAATAGGTATTTCCATAACAGAATACTTGGCAACTAAGGTTATTACAGTTTCCATATCTATTCCGTTGGGAACGGAACTATTCTGTTGCCAATGGAGTGACACTATTTCGTTCAATCAATTATCCATGATTGATTATTCCGTTCACCAATTTATACATCATATATATAACTATTTTGAGGCATATTCATCCCGTACGAATGGTATTCATTGTGTGACCGTGTAGGTTTTATTTAACGCTGGCAATGATCTTCTAAAGATCATAAGTCATGAGTAACCTCTAGACTGATGTCATGACTACCCATCTTAAATAAAATGATCAGCGATCATAAACCTATCTGAATAGATGTTTGCTTATTCCTTTTGTTCTACGATGTATGTCTTGATCACAAGGCATGGAAGTATGTCATCCTTGAGTTTGATCAAATTCTCTTTCCTGATCGAGAATTAGGCCGAGTAAATACAAAATGATGTTAACAACACATGTTAATCCATTTTGAGCATGGCCATGCATTTCTTTCAGTCCGAATTCATCAGGGGCCCAGAGATTTCTCTCGTCATGACGAGAGGAACAAATTCCATCTTGGTCACTCACATTTCTCGTCATGATTCAGTGCATACCTAATGATGACCCTAATGATCATCCCATTACGGATGACGTATGATCATATCAAAGTATGAAGTTCTACATACAGGAATCCATGGTATGACATATACCATGCATATTCTCATAGTGTGGTCAGTCCAGTACATGTTCTCTAACACGTACCTATATTCCGAACTTGACATCTCTATGTCCGTGATTAGCAAAACATGATCATCCAGCATGCAAATATACTAGTGTAGATATGTAGCTTCTTACCTGAAGTATGTCTATCTATATAAACATCCTACATATCACTTGGGACAGTTTAGAATGTCATCCGTTGGTTCACAGTTCTACTATCAGAATCACGTATTCTGATGACGTGAACCGGAAGTGTCATTCTTGGTTGATATAAGATTTAGATTCACATCCCATACACATAGATATATAAGAAACATCCTTTATTGAATAAATAATAATGTCTTAATACATAATCCATTTCCTAGCACAACTAAATTTGGCCTAGGGCGCTAATCCTGCAGGACCGCGGTGGGATGACTGCTCCAATCGCTCCCTAGATTCCTCACGTCTCTTTCCACGTCCTTTTTGGCCTTTTTGCTATATTTTCTGCAATCACATATAATTCTGGCAGTAACTTGGATCTTGGGTGAAAACATAAGTAAACTACTAAAAATACTAACTAAAGTGCGTAAAGTAAGATAAAAGATAGCGGATAAACGTCTATATGAATTTGTAGAAGGAGGAATTGAAATGTGAGATTATCCGGCTCTTCATGTCTCATTTTTTCTGAAATGTTTGATTGTCGGATAGAAGGAGGAATTGAAGCCGTTGGTTGAGCTATCTCTTCCCTTTGATCTCTATCAATCTTATGAGAATGGAAGCTATCATGATCAATCAATGAATTATCAAAAAGTATTTTTAGTAAAGCGGTGATGGTGACTCACAACACCAAATTGATGGGTTTCACTAAAGAATGAGAAAGAAAATTTTATTAGCGACACAATCAAGGAACAAAGGAGAAAGTTGAGAAGTGTTAGTTTTGTGATGAAAAATGGTCGCTAGGTCATACTTACAAGGATAGAAGAAGAGGAATGTTTCACCAAATAGAGGGAGTATAAGAGGCAGAGGTTGAAGTGCCAGAAGAGTAGGAGGTCCACCCAATAAGGAAGGTCAAACCGAGCTTATGGAAATGATGATGTATTAAATTAATGGTGATTAAATCAACAAAATGATTAAAATCAAAGGATGTTGTAAGAAATATTTGTTCACGGTGTTGGTCGATAGTGGAAGTTCACATTCGTTTGTGGACTAGAAATTTGCGAAATTGGTCGGCGCAACGGTGACGGTGGCTAAGCCATTGCTAAACGTGATTGCCAATAGAGCACACTCGTGAGTGACTCAAGGTGTGAATTATTCAAGTGGACAATGTAAAATTATAGCTTCAAGTTTGACTTGAGGTAGTTCGGATTGGGATTCGTCGAGATGGTAGTTAGGGTGAATTGGATGCTTCCATATGGTCCGGTCGAATTCGATTGTTTGGAAAGAAAGATTTCATATTATATAAAAGGCGCGAGGAGAGTGGTGTTTGAGGAAGACGGGTCTGGAAAAAAGGGGAAGAAAATTGAAAAGAATGAACCCGGATCCGTAATATTCATTGAGGATCCGGATTTAGAATCCCTATTTTTTAAAAATCAGGTCTAGTGGTGAGATGGAAATCGATTCCCGATCTGAAGAATCCAAATTTGAAGTCGAAAGTCTGTTGGATCAATATGTAGGGATTTTTAAAGAACCTCAATATTTACCCCCACCACCCCCCCCCAAAAGATCTTGCGACCACTCTATTTCACTCAAAGAAGGAGAAAAATCGGTGCAAATCCATCTGTACCAGTATGCACGCTATCAAAAGAGAGAGATTGAGAAGATAATCATGGAGATGCTCGAGAGTGGTGTCATCCGAGATAGCAATAGCGCATTCGCGTCACCGACAATTTTTGTGGGGAAAAAGGATGGTATTTGGCGGTAATGTGTCGACTATCGACAATTGAACGGCATCATAATTAAAGATAAGTACTTGATATAGGATTAGTGCCCTAGACCAAATGTATTTGTACTAGGAAATGGATTATGTATTAAGACATTATTATTTATTCAATAAAGGTTATTTCTTATATATCTGTGTGTATGGGTTGTGAATGTAAATCTTATATCAACCAAGAATGACACTTCGGGTTTACGTCATCAGAATACGTGATTCTGATAGTAGAACTATGAACCAACGAATGACATTCTAAACTGTCCCAAGTGATATGTAGGAAGTTTATAGAGATAGACATACTTTAGGTTAAGAAGCTACATATCCACACTAGTATATTCGCATGTTGGATGATCATGTTCTGCTGATCATGGACATAGAGATATCAAACCTGGAATATAGGTATGTGTTAGAGAACACGTATTGGACTGACCACATTATGAGAATATGCATGGTATATGTCATTAGTGATTCTCATATGAATAGTGTGCTTGTTCCTATGACCTGAGGTCACCATGGATTCCTGTATGTGGAACTACATACTTTAATATGATCCTACGTCATCCGTAATGGGATGATCATTAGGGTCATCATTAGGTATGCACTGAATCATGACGAGAAATGTGAGTGACCAAGATGGAATTTGTTCCTCTCATCATGAGGGAGATATCTCTGGGCCCCCTGATGAACTAGGACTGAAGGAAATGCATGGCCATGCTCAAAATGGATTAACATGTGTTATTAATATCATTTTATATTTACTCAGTCTAATTCTCGATCAGGAAAGAGACTTTGATCAAACTCAAGGATGACATACTTCCATGCCTTGTGATCAAGACATATATCATAGAACAAAAGGAATAAGCAAATGTCTATTAAGATAGGTTTATGATCGCTGATCATTTCATTTAACGTGGGTAGTCATGACATCAGTCTAGAGGTTACTCATGACTTACGATCTTTAGAAGATCGTTGCCAGCGTTAAATGAAACCTACACGGTCACACAATGAACTCCATTCGTACGGGATGAATATGCCTAAAAAACAGTTATACATATGATGTATAAAATGGTGAGCGAAATAATCAATTATTGGATAATTGATTGAACAAAACAGTACCATTCCGTTGGCAACGGAACAGTTCCATTCCCAATGGAATAGACATGGAAATTGTAATAACCTTAGCTGCCAAGTATTCCTTTATGGAAATACCTATTCCGTTGGCAACAGAATAGTTACGTTGGCAACGGAATAGTTCCGTTGGCAATAGAATAGGCGCAGATTAGGGTTTTAGTTATGGTAACTGAACAATCGTTCGTCTCTCTCTCTAGTATAAATAAAAGGGCAGAATCTTTCTATTCTAGATACAACTCGGAAGCCTTAGAGGCCATCTATTACACAGAACAGAGAGAGAAAGTTTTGAGATATATTCGGAAAGTATTTCCGGACTTGTCTAGCCAAGTCCAGTTATTCCATACGTCTGAAGTTCGGTGGATATGAGTAGAGGTTCTCTATCTTGAGAACTTGCGAGCGATCAATCTTCATCCCAAGGAGAAGCAAGGAGGTCGCGAGTCGAGCTTCAGGAAGGAGAAGGTTGCAAGTCAGAAAAGTTCAAACCTACATCCGTTCTTTGTCTCGCGGATCAGGAAGATCCGAGGTATAAATTTTAATAGTTAATCTCGTACCTTTATTCCCTTAACGTGGATCATAGGGCGGGTTAAATTCATAGGTTCCACTGTGCATGTAACGTACATGGCTATGGATTTCCCAACACTTGATTCCCATAATGGATGATTTGTTGGATGATTTAAACGGTATGAAGATTTTTTCGAAACTTAACTTAAGGTTGGGCTATCATCAAATTTGTATGGTGGAGGATGGCATTTACAAAACGGCATTCCAAACTCAAACGGGCCACTACAAATTTCTTGTGATGCCTTTTGGGTTGACGAATGATCCGGGAACCTTTCAAGCGCTAATGAATAGAATTTTCGAGCCGTACTTGAGGAAGGGAGTTGTAGAATTTTTCGATTACATATTAATATATAGTCGAAGCGAGAAGAAACATCTCGAGCACCTCAAAATTGTGTTTGATATTTTAGGGAGGAATCAATTTTTTTGCCAAGAGATCAAATGCTTGTTTGGAGTAACTCAAGTCGAATACCTCGGCTATATAATTTTGGAAAAGGGGGTGACGACAGACCCATAAAAGATTCGGGTTATGATAGAATGGTCACGGCCCAAAAACTTGAAACAACTATGCGGATTTTTGGGGGCTATCCAGCTATTATCTAAAATTTGTAAAATGATACGGTTTAATTAGTAAATCATTAACCGACCAACTCAAGAAAGGTGAGTTTCATTGGGATGAAAATGCGGAAAAGGCGTTTGAGCTGTTGTAAGAGACAATGACTACGGTGCCGGTATTGCGCCTTCCATAGTTTTGTAAGGTGTTTGTGGTGGAATCGGACGCAAGCAAAAATGAGATCGGGGCCGTGTTAATGCAAGAAAGAAATCTCATTGGTGAAGAATCAAGGGAGTTCAGTTTATGAGAAAGAGTTGTGGGCGATTATTATGGCGATTATGAAATGGCACCATTATTTGTTGGGAAGGAGGTTTGTGATCAAAACGGATCACGGGAGTTTAAAATTCTCGCTAAATGGGAAAATCACAAATCAATTACACCATAAAGTGGTGCTAGCAATGATAGAGTTGCATTATGTCATTCAATACCGTAAGGAAATGGAGAATAAAGTCGCCGATGTACTCTCAAGGAGACCGTCTAATAGTGTGATGAAAAAAGCAAATTGAATGCTTTTAGTATCGTAGTACCCGAATGGTATGAAGAAGTGAGAGGGGTTATGTTAGTGATACACAAATTCAAAACCAAATTGAAGGAGTGGTTCTTAAATCGGATTTGAATGCCGATTTTACTTATAGTGACGGTATTTTATGCTATAAGGGACGATTTTGTATCGGAAAGTAGTAACTTTTGTGGGATAAGTCGATTGGAGAAATGCATGACACGGCCAGAGGAGGCCATTCGGGAATTCTCGCACATTATCAAAGAATAAAATGAATATTCTCTTGGTTCGGGATGAAAAATAACATGCAAGAGTAAATGCAACAATGCGACAATTGCCAACGAAATAAAAGCAAACACGTGGCAAGTCCGGATTTGCTCAAACCCTTGAAAATTCCGGAAGAGGCGTGGAGTTGTATTAGCATGGATTTTATTGATGGTCTTCCAAAATTCGAGGTAGAGACATGATATCGGTGGTGATAGATATATTCACCAAATACGCATATTTTATTGCGCTCTCACAACCGTATAATGCAACTTCAATTGCACGCTTATTTCTTGATAGTGTGGTTAAATTGCATGGGGTGTCACGTGAGTTTATTTTGGCGGGAATTGTTTAAATTACATGGCACCAAGTTAAATCAAAGTACAGCTTACTACCCTCAAACCGATGGACAAACGGAGTGCGTGAATCAGTGTTTGGAGCAATTTTTAAGATGTATGGTGTGTAATTGTCTTTAAAAGTCGATGACTTGGTTGACATAAATTGAATGGTGGTACAACTCTTCCTACTATAGCATTACCAAATTGAGCTCGTTTGAAGCTTTGTATAGTTACCCGCCAGATCGATTCAAGCTAGGGAGTGTGCCGGCATCAAAGGTAGCTCATGTAGATAATTGGTTCAAGGAGAGACATGTAGCCTTCTAATTAATTAAGGAGAATTTAGTGAAGGTGCAAGAACAAATGAAGTAATATGCCGACAAAAATCGGACCGAAACGGAGTTCAAAATTGGGGATATGGTCTACCTTGCAGCCATAACGCCAAACATCAATCTTCACCCAAGGTATTATGGGCCATTTGTGGTTTTTAGAGAATTGGCAAGGTGGCGTACAAATTGAAGTTACCGTTGGGATCTCAAATTTACCCTGTTTTTCACATGTCGCAATTGAACAAGAAAATTGGAAAGAAGAAGTTTTCGGTGCCGCAACTTCCACTCTTGGGTTCGGACGGTAAACTAAAGGTTGAGCCAATGGCAGTGTTGGATAGAAGAGTTGTAAAGAAAAACAGTGCGGCAGTTGTCGAGCTACTAATACATTGGTCGAAGTTACCGATAGAAGATTCCACTTGGAAAGACTACGATAGTATAGTCACGCAATTCCCATAATTCGAACCTTGAGACAAGGTTTTTTTCAAGGAGACGCTAATGTTAAGATTCTAATACAAATCACAATTATTAACATTACAGAGATTTATTTCATAAGTTGAGAATTTATTTTGTTAGTGTTATGTATGGTGTACCAATTTTAACGGATGTCCCTGAGGGGACATGTTATGTGTGGTGTAAATATTAAATATTAGATCGAGTATTTTTTATCTTTTGTTTGATGAGTGGGTAGGTTGAGAATTGGTTATGAACGTATAGCATAACTAGAAAGTGGGATGGAGATATCCTATATTAAGGAGGAAACGTGGTAAAGTATTTTCGTAAGTATTGTAATTAAACATTAAGTTTTCTAGTTATTCTCTCTTATTTCACTCTTGAGAATTTATCCAATTTCATGCAATCTCTTCTGAAATTCACTCAAATTATTGCGAATAATTCACGATTCGCAACAAAAAAAAGTAAATGTTTAACCCCAATTCAATATAGCTCAATAGAATCAGTAAGTGGTCTCACCCAAATTAATTATTTTTTTTATCCGTGAATCTTCATTAAACCCTAATTAAGATCCTAGAACCTTAAAATCAAACAAATTTTTTTTAATTCATACTAGTACAAGCCTGAAGCACATATTTCTACTTTCAAATGGACTTATTTCGCATAGGTATATACTCTATAACCTTAATTCATACAGGTATAACCCTTCAGGAACCCCATTTCGTACAAATCTAGACAAAAGAACTGTAATTTGTACTTGTACAACCCTAAATAATCATAAACGATCCAAGTACAAGAAGAGTAAAATCAATAAACGACAATACAGAGAGGACACTTGAACATAAAGCAATTCAAGAGAGATTCGGCTACCTGATCACTTCCACATTTTGAAAGAGAATGCAGGAAAAGAAAACTGAACATATGTTTTATCGAAGAGCCTAGCCTAGTTAAACGATGGCTACTGAGAAGGGTATAAATGTCGTATAATAGAGGGGTTGTGAGGAGAGGAGGGGCGAATGAGGGGGTGCAGAGAGAAGAGGGGCGAAGGTGAAAGAGCGAAGACACGGCTTTTCAGAAATTGAAAAATAGATAGAAATCAATGGTCCATATTAATATTAAATTGGATTTGTGTTAATTTGATGGCAGTGGTTAAACCTGATTTCAACATTATTGTTGAAAATTAATTAACTATGATCTCATTTGGCATTATTTTTGTTTTTTAGTTTTTTGTTTTTTAAAAACGAAAAACCATTTTTAGTTTTTCTATTTTTGTTTTCAGAAAACCGTTTTTATTTTGGCCAAATTTCATATGTATCCCCTCACCCCTATAAAAAGTGAAATATCACTAATAACCCTACAAAATCACTCAAATATCATGGATACTCTTACAAAACGACACATATATTTTGAAAACCACTCAAAATTCTTAAAATATCACAAATACCCTTGTTGATAATATATTGTCAAAATTTGTTGGTCAAATAACATCTATATGATTGCATTATTATAAATATACTTTATTAAAAATATAAAATGACTATTATATATATTTTTTATTTTTTATTAATTTCTTTTAAAGAACTATAAGTTTTTCTCTCAAATATATTCATCTTGAACGTACCATATGTAAACCAAAAAGAATAAAATGACTCAATATAAATTATTATCATATTTACATAGAAGAAAAATGAAAAAAAATAAAATAATAACGTTAATCTTAACACTAAATATATCATAGGGGTATCCTGATATTTTAGTGATTTGTAAGGTTATTAATGATATTTCACTTTTTGTAGGGGCACACGTGAAATTTGGCCTTTTATTTTTAACATTGATGCATTCGACATTTTTTTAACAAGCTAGATCACATGTAATATTTTCAAAAAAATTAAAATTGCCGCAAAGAGAAAGACACAAGTTAGAAAAAACACCATGAAAATATCCATACTATTATTGATTTTATAATAAAAAAACATAACAGCTATGATACAATTTCATAATATTATATTTCATAATATGGCTTGCCGATAAAAAGAAACAAGAAAAAAAATGGGAATATGTGAGATATATTATATAGTTTTTGTTGATGTTATAGATATGATTTATATTATATAGTGTTTGTGAATATATTAATGTATTGAGTCTATTGACCAATCTTGAGAGTCTAGCCGCAAAAAACAAAAGTGGAATGAATAGAGAAATGTTAGGGTGCATAAATGTTAAGGGTTAAAAGCGGCAACAACAAAAACTAGAAACAGAAGTGAAAACGTGATTTCATTGTTTTGATAATTCTGTTTATTTTTTAGGAATCCAATTGAGAAAAATAGAAACGGCTAGAGTTTATCAAACACGTTTCATTTTATTTTTGAAGAAAAAAAACAAAAAACAGGAAATAAAATCGACTCCAAGAATACTCTATATTAATGTGTCATAAAAGAATTAACCTTAGTGTATAATTTTCCAACACTAATTCTTCAACCTAATTAAGCCATCCTTATTTTATTAGCAATTGAATTAAACAAATTAACCCTCCGATTAATCATTACTAACCCTATGATTTATCACACTATACAAAAGCCTTCATTTTTCATCGTCCTCCTGACTCTCGCTCCTGAAGCCACCTCTCTCTCTTCCTCTCACGCCTCTTGCCAAAATGAGCCACTAATAGCTGGATTTGCGCCCTCTCTCCCGGGCTGGATTTTCCCTCTACCTCTCACTCTCTAGATTTTCCCTCCTTCTCCTTCTTGTCCCCCAACCACAGATGGTAGGATTAAAGGTTTTCTTCTCTCTCGCACAAACAGGTGAAGTCTCTGACGTTTATCCAACATACTTATCCACCACCCTTACCATAATCGATGTTTTCGATTCTATCATCTTTTTTGGTCTTAAGCAGGGCCAATCGGAAGTCTTCTCTATTCGAAACTCTACATCTGCTTGAAGTCCTATGACGAGTATCATGTGTGATTTCCAATGAACATTAGGTGTTTCTTTGCTTTTAACTTATTTGTCATTTTCAACTAAGGCTTCACTGATTTTTGTTGTCTTATCCACGTTTTGTATAATTGTTCATTCTTTTCTTAGTGTAGTAATTGTATAATTGGGGCAATTTAAGGTATAATGGAGGGTTGGTTAAACTGTCTTGTGTTTAATTTGGACGTTCTGCAGGTTGCGGTTAGATATTTAGTTACAGATTTTGTGAAGTGCATTTCGTCGAACAATTAGTCCTAAATGAAGGTCATAGGAAAGGTTAGGTTTTATTTGTTTTAGAGTGTGCATTTACTCTGCATGAATTGTGTTTGATGAAATGCCATAGCTTAGGATCTTAATGCATATTTATATTTAATTGCATGACACTCTTATACGAGGGCTTTCTATGTGAATTGTGATGAAGAATGCGACCACCACATCAAACGGGTACCTCAAACTATTTTATATATTTCATTCAAAAGCTAAGAATTAAGAGATAACTTTGTTAATGAAATTATGTTATTTTTAATCAGGCTAACGAAAAATTGTAGAAATCAATTGTAGCTGATAATGAGTTAGGAAAAAGCCTCATGAGTGAGCTCTGGACGAGTTCTGGAATGTCTTTGGGCAAACGACAAATACATGAATCAGTCTTTTCTTCTTTACTTATTTTTTTTTAATTTCGTCATGAAAATGGCGTAGTCCTTATGCCCTACTTCCATATATTAAATTAGAGATAAATAAGAAATTTGCAATAAAGCCCATGCTATTAAGAAAAAGCAATAAAGCCCTTACATTATTGTATATCGCAAAACAAATACCATCTATTCTTATTCAGAAAATAGCACCTCTTTTTTTAGGAAAATCATTATATTTTTGCAGTATTCAATTATGCAGGAATCTTTTTGCAATTTCGTGATAATTCACTGAATTTTTTGCAAAGTTCCCAAAATTAATATATAAAATATATCTTATTTTCAACCATAATAAAAAATTCTGAAACCAAATTGGTTCTCATAGGCAAGTTAGTTTATGATCTTACATTGGATTTTTTTTTTCACATATTACAAAAATATAGTTTTAAAGTAGTTGATAATTATTTACTTCAAACCAATGAAGAATTTTGACATATGGTACCCGCTGCGATGGTGGTTGAGTGAAACTATATATTTATTCATTAAATATTCAATTATGCAAGAAACTTTTTTGCAATATCGTGATAATTCAAGGGCTTTTGCAAAGTTTCCAAAATTAGTATATACAATGAATGCAGTACAGCTAGAGGTGGCAAATGGGTGGGTCGGGTCGGGTTTGGGTCGGGTCATTCGGGTTTCGGGTCGTTCGGGTCTCGGGTCATTTGGGTCTCGGGTCATTCGGGTTTCGGGTCGTTCGGGTCTCGGGTCATTCGGGTTCGGGTCGGGTCGGGTTTCGGGTCGTTGACTTGTCAATATTTTCGGGTCGGGTCGGGTTTTCGGGTCAGGTTAGATTTTGCCATCTCTAGTTATGCACCGTGTTTAACTTGTGATTAAATTTTTTTGATTAAATAAATATCTATCTATTTTCAATTTTGCGCAAGCTTTAAAAGGAGGCCGATGAGCTCAAAAGTCTCAAATAGAATTTTATGTCTTAAAAATCAATATAACTAATATATTATCTTCTAAAATAATATGTTGTCATTATAAAAAACAAAATATGATATTATAAAATAATATATAATACTAGCATAACAGTGAAATCAACAGGTATATGATGATTCATTCATTATATGCAAGTTCAGGTCATTCGGGTCTCGAGTCATTGGAATTTCGGGTCGTTCGGGTCTCGAGTCATTCGGGTTTCGGGTCGTTCGGGTTCCGGGTATTTCTGGTTTCGGGTCGTTTGGGTTCAGGTCGGGTCGGGTTTCGGGTCGTTGACTTGTCAACATTTTCGGATCGGGTCGGGTTTGGGTTCGGGTGGGTCGGGTCGGATTTTCGGGTCGGGTCAGATTTTGCCACCTCTAAGTACAGCTGACCAAAGAAAAAAAGATGCACTTGTTGAAATTGAAACTAAATTATTTTTCTTTTTGGTTGAAGGATGAAATTATTGGATTTTTATTTGAACTGGCCAAAAAAAAATTAATTCGGAGAATAGCTTAGTTTTTAAATTATTTGTGAAACTAGCTGTTTCGCCCAGCCATTGAGCGAAACTGAGCTAGTTTCGCCAAGTGGCTGGGTTTTTTTTTTTGCAAGTGAACAATGTGTTTCGCCCAGCCACTTAGCGAAAGTTACTATTCACTGGCAAAAAAAAAAATTCAGTTTCGCCCTGCCATGGGGGAAACAACATTTTTTTAGATTAATTCAGTGGGAAAAAAAAATGAGAAAATTGATAGTTTGCCCCGCCCCACTTATTGAGAAATAAGGAAGGCAAAATTGTGCTCATGTTATTTTTATATTTCTTAGATAATAACTGTTGCTCTAAAGATTTGTAATATTTTAGTTTTTATAGTTCTATCATTGTAAATAGCCTATATAACGATTATTTATTTGTATTAATATAATATAATCAAACGCTTATCTTTCAAAAAAATAAAAGAAAAGAAAGTGTGGACTTGACCTAGTAAGATTCAAATCAAATGCTAATAAAAAAAAAGAAAATGAATCAAATGCTAATGAAAACAATTCTATATATTTTATTTATACTACTAAAAAAAACAATTAGAGACATACTCATATCAACAAACATTATTAACAAGTACTGTTTCGTCCCATGATGGGTCGAAACTGGCAAAAAAAAAAAAAAAAAATTTCGCCAGTGAATAGTGTGGAAACACACTATTCATTGGCAAAAAAAAAAATTGTTGTTGTCAGTGAACAATATGTTTCGTCCCGTCACTGGGCGAAACGGCTAGTTTTGGAAATAATTTAAAAATTAGGCTTTTCTCCGAATTAATGGTTTATTTTTGCCAATTCAAAAAAAAAGTCCAATTATTGCTAGAATAGAGGAAAGAAAGAATGACGGCTTGAACTTTATTCCCGGAGGTAACAAACACTAATTCTTTTCACGAACTTACTGATTTCATAATATTCAAGGCTATATTTGCAAATTTACTTTGATGCAGAAAATGTGAACTCTGTTTAAATTATGAGGTACCAATTTGGCCAGAAATAGGAAACACATCTTGATTATTTTCACGATTTGCCAGATTAATCAGGTGCGTGGGGACGACAGACTTGATTACGGTTCTATTGTATTTATCCAATGTTAAATGAGGGCCATGACCGTCCTTCCAAATGCTCAGGTAATTAGAGAAATTAATTATTTTATATTTTTCACATTTATTACTACTGGTTATATAATTATTAATTGTTTTGTTTTTGTTTCAGGACAAAAATTTACAAGTTAAGGATGAAATGACACGGGTTGCGGGTAAATTTTAAATTATTGTTTTAAAAAATAAACTATTATTTTGAACAGTTTTAATATATTTGATTATCTTTTATTTATTTAGGTTCTATGTTGGTTTGAACAAAGTAAAATATGCAAAAATGTTTGGTTAAGGCTATTTTGTCCAAATTTTTTTAATTGAATGTCATGTCAGAGTTTTTCAAACTAGAGTTTTTAAAAGTTTAGGGAGTTTTTAAAATATTCAAAGAAGATATGGATTATTTTTTTTTAAGTTTCATATCCACACTAATTATATTAAATTATTTTATTTTTATTTAAAAAGTACTAGAATAATGCTCACATTTCGCGGCGAGTATTTCAATCTAATAATGTATAACTTGCAATTATGAAAATTTAAAATTAAAGTTTATGAATCCATAGTGCATAAATAATACATGAGAATTCAAAATTATTGATCTAATAATATTTAACTTGCAATTATGAAACTTTAAGATTAAAGTTTATGAATCCATAGTGCATAAATAATACATGAGAATTCAAAATTATTGTCTTTAATTTTCTTATGTCATCATGTCTTGACATATTATATTAGAAAAATAAATTAAGTATTAATCAGGCTTGGATGAATGAGATCCGAAAAATAAAATGCAAGAACTTATTTTTAAGATTTTAGTTGAAACTTCATAAGATTAAATTATAGATGATTAACTTTAAAATAAAAAATTATAATTATATATAATATTATATATATGGGAAAAATATGTATACTATATAGGAAATGTAACATTACTCATTTTCTTCAAAACATTGTCACCGCTATTTTTCTTTTTTTTAGATGTTAAAATTATATTGATTACACATATGTTATTATGAAACAAATAATACATTAAATAATATAATATAGATTTCAATATTATCAAATTTTGTTTGAGATGATAGTTCTCACGTAACGGAGATATAACACTGAACATTAATCTAACTAATTATGTGATATTATGATAATAATTTAAATTAAAAGCTAAGATTTGATAAATTTTTTGATTCGACGGCGGAGAGAAAATTGATAATAGTTCTTTTGAGAATTTTCAAAGATAGGTAAAAGAATATGATAAAAGTAAATGAGTTTATTATTTTATTACATGTTATTTTATATAGTCTATATTCACATATTTTATCAAGAAAAAATGAAATTGGAATCATAACAATATATCTTTATGTGATATTGTGGTAATAATTTAAATGAAAAATTAAGATTTAAAAAAAAAAAAAAAATTGATTTAACGGCCGAGATAAAATAGACAATAGGTCTCTTGAGAATGCTCAAAGAGAGATAAAAAATAAAGTATAAGGTATAAGTTAATGAGCATATTATTTTTGTACATCTTCATTTATATAGTATATACTATATTCACATATTTTAGTAAGAAAAAAAATTAGAATCGTAAGAATATGGAACTACAAATATAGAGAAAATTCCAACAAATTTATATTTGATGATTTTAATATGAAAAATAAAATATTTCATTAAGAATTATAATTTTTTTAAAGAAGAAAAGAAAAATTAATTATATTTTAATGAGTAAAGTTTTTTTAACTATTGGTACATGTGATATTGTGGTAATAATTTAAATGAAAAGATAAGATTTCAAATAAAATTGATCCAGCGGGAGAGATAAAATTGACAATAGGTCTCTTGAGAATGCTCAAAGAGAAATGAAAA
This sequence comes from Juncus inflexus, assembly GCA_024447665.1. Taxonomy (NCBI): domain Eukaryota; kingdom Viridiplantae; phylum Streptophyta; class Magnoliopsida; order Poales; family Juncaceae; genus Juncus; species Juncus inflexus. The sequence goes on from JAJHPC010000018.1 coordinate 4,229,399, forward strand.
ATAAAGTATAAGATATAAGTTAATGAGCATATCATTTGTACATCTTCTTTTATATAGTCTATATTCACATATTTAGCATGAAAAAAATTTGGAATCATAATAATATGGAACTCAAAATAAAGAGAAAAATCCAACAAATTTATATTTGATGATTTTAACAATAGAAATAAAATATTTCATTAAGAATTATAATTTTTTAAAGAATAAAAGAAAAATTATTCATATTTTAATGAGTGAACTCTTCATTAACTATTGATATTAATAATTGAACATAATTTTGTACCATGATTCATTGAAACCATCTGATTAAGATCTGGTGGTCACAAACAAATTCACAACGGTTCTCACTAAATCACGTATGGAACACAAAACACCAATTCAACCAATCGTATGCTTTTGTTTTTAATAACCACATAAATATTGCCATAAAATATCAATAAATTTGAGAAAATGAATGGCTAAGATTCGACAAAAAAAATTGATCGAATGATCAAGATAAAAGTGATGATGTGACATTTTTAGGAGGCTCAAAAGTAGACGAAAAATAAGGGGTTGGGGTTAATTGGGACTTTTTCAAAATATTCAGAAAATATATAAATTTTTTAAAATTAATTCTACTTTTATTAAAAGAATTCATTTAAAAATATAGAGGAGTTTCTCAAAATATTCATAAAAGATATGAAATTCTTAAAAGTTCCTCAAATATAACTATATTAAATTATGTTATCTTAATTTAAAAATAAGCAGTTCATCAAAATATTAAAATAAGGAATTCTTAAAAATTCTCAAAACATCAACATGAATTATATTAAATTATTTTATTTTCGTCTAAGGCCATAAAAGGAGATGTGGTATTATTCTTCAGTGAGGTAGGAAATGGGCCAGCCCCAAATGGATCCATGTTCACTCATACGATACTTACAAATTTTACGTTTCACGTGAAATTTGATGAGAATGCAGATTATGTGCAATGCCATTTGACTGGGGATTTTTTAATTCATATTTTATTTTTAGTCATCTAAATTGATTTGTTTGAGTTTGACTTGTTTTTTCGATGTTAATTCTTTATTTTTTTAATTCATTCCTTATTTTGTTTTGGGTTATGAGGAAGAATGTAGTTAGCTTACTAAATAGGAAAATATACTAGCTTACTAAAATAATGGTGTAGATCAATTTACATGGATGATAATGAATGATGGCACGAGACTATATCCATATTTATTGATACACTGGTATAGTAATGGGTCCAGGGACGGAATCAAGGGGTGGCAAGAAGGGGCCTAAGCCCCCCCTATAAAAGTGATAATCTAATAGAAGTCCTTATCTTACATAACATACATCTAGTTTTTAGTAGTAATATTTGAATCTCTTATTGTTTAATACATAAAAGCTTGAAGGTTATATGAGTAAAATTACTAAAGGCAAAAAAGCTGCCAAAACTTTATCTTATTATGGTACAAGTTAAATTATAGTGCAGATATTTTATGGCTTCAAAATAAAATAGTGCGTATCTTGAATCATCAAAATTTATGTAAATCATTCAACACATTAAAGATGTGAAACCTTTCAATTTTTTTTTAAGTTTCATATTTAAAAACTTTAATGCTTTATAAATGTGTTTAGACCGTATTTTCTTATAGTAGTTACAAATTTTCTTATCGCCTATAAATATCAAAAATAAAAGTAATAACTAGTTTTAGTGATCTATCGTATAATTTTCATAATGTAACATAAATTTGCCTATATATTTATGTATTACATTAGTTTAAAATATAAAAAAAGTATTATTATGTTATCTTTTTTTTAAATTTCGAACTATTGAACATAGTTCATTTTTATTTTATTAACTGAATTCATTAATATGAATGAGATCCGATTAAGTTTCAAAAACCTTTGTTTTGACAAAACATATAAATAATGTAATGAGGATTATTTTTCAGGAACTCTAGATCAGCCAAGCCCCCTCTAACTTTAAGTCCTGGTTCCGTCCCTGAATGGGTCTTGAATGATTTGAATAAATTATGTTCCTCCATATTTATTAAATCTATTCATTAAACCTAATCAGAATAATTATTTTGTATTGGTACAAAAAGTTCATGTAATGTTGCGTATGATCTACAAATTCATTTTCATTTTGCTTTAAAACTCAAATGCAAAAATTTGTATGACTAACTGATCCCAAACCACATCCTACATTAGTGCTTCACTATCATGCTTGACCCTAGCTGGAAACGGTCAAACCAACTGCTTGTTTATATGTTATGATATTGAATAATTTAAATCTAAAATTGTATGGTTCAAATTTAACCAACTACTTGTATATATGTTAATGATGTCGAACAATTTAAATATAAAATTTTATTGTTCAAATTTGACCAACGCTTGTTTATATATTAATAATGTCGAACAATTTACATCTAAAATTTTATGTTATTTTTACGTGATCATTTTATTTCAGAGTTTCACAGTGATTATATCAAAATGAAAAATATAATTAAAATAACCGTCGCGTAGTGCGGCTATTATTCTAGTGATAAATAATAATTGAGAAATAAAATGGTGGGTTTAATTTTAGTTACAAATCAAATCATACGTCCCATCCTCATTACCTCGAACATTTCACAACTGACTGGGCCCAAAGTTTTCCCAGCGGAACAATTCCAATCAAAGGCCTAACAATAATTTGGGCTCAACCCAATAACCCATTATTTCCCCCATTTACCTTCTTTATTTCTCAATATCAATATCAATATCAATATCAATACTGAAAATTGAGAAAAAGGAAAAGAAACCTTTCTTTGTGCACAAGCTTAAAATCCCCTCTCTCTCTCTCTCTCTCAATTAGTACAAATCAAGGATGAGTGGCGCCGGCGAAGGAGTTGTTGTAGACGAGGCCGCCGTGCGACGGAAGAATGTTGTGAATGAGTATCGCAAGAAGCTCCTTCAGCATAAAGAGCTAGATTCCCGTCTTCGCACTGGTACTACTTCCTTCCCTTTTACTTTAAGATTTACTTTGGTCTGAGAGAGGACCTAGGCTTGTTTTCTTCATCGTTTTTGGTGTGATTAAATCGTAGTCTAGATTCAAAAGTTCAATTTGGATCGTTCGAGGGTTTTCAAAGTTAGGAGCTTTTGTTTTTTTTGTTTTGTACGTAATAGAGCATTATAGGGTATTTTGTATAGAGTTCATCCAATTTTCTTTGTGATATATCAAACAGATCTTTCTTTTTTTTTTGTTCTGACTTGTAAAGTCTCTTGGACAAGGAATTGTTAAGTAATTCTACTCTCAAAATTGTAGTTATAATTTACCCTTTTCGGTGCTGGTTCTATGTCTTTCTTTCACTAGGGTTTGTATTATAGTGGTTTCGGAGACTATATAGGCTTTTGTTTCTTAGGGTTTGGATCTGGTACATGCAAAGATTCATTATATCATGGTCTGTTTTAAAAGGTAAATATGTAGTTGCTTCTTATAAAGTTTCTAAGATTAGAATAGGAAATATGCAGTTTTTTTGTTCAAGTTTCTCTTAATGTGTATTTAATCCAATTTGCTTACAAAAGAAATGTTACTTATTTTTAGTTCTTTTTGTAGTCTCCCTAGGAATGAATTGCAATTGCTGATCGTATCTTGCTGAATCTTTTTTTAATGTAAACTTGTAGAGCCTTTTTAAATCAAGGTTTGTGTGTTAATTATTGACTCGGTAGTTGTATGTATAATTTACCCAATTTACTTTCGGATTTACTGGTGAAATTACTCTTTACTTATTTCTAGCAACTCTGTTTCTTTCGTCTTCTGTTTGTTGTTATATGAGAGGATCTAGGTTTCCTTCTGTTGTTCATGCTTTATGTTTTGATTGATACGATTTCGGGGTTCAATTGATGCTACTACCCATAGATTTAACCTTCAAGGCTCAAGGCTCAAGCGAAAAGTTTTTTGTGTTTTTAGTTTGTATTTGTAAAGTTTGTAGAAATTGCAATTTCTAGTCAGTCTACTCTTGAATTTCTAATCTCAATAATTCTAGTTGTAATTTACCCAACTTTGATTTCCATGCGCTAAGAGGAATACTACTTTTCAAAATAGTTTATTCTTAGTTGTGCCCCAAAAATGAAACGGGATAGCATTTTTTTTTCTTCTAAATTTAGCCTTATCGTGTATTGTAATGAGAAATAATCAAATTTCTTAGTTTATTATTTATTTATCTTGTCTTATTTCTCTTATATTGAGTTTGATTTTTTCAGTTAGAGAAAATTTGAGGGCCTCAAAGAAAGAGTTTGCTAAGACTGAAGACGACCTAAAATCTCTACAAAGCGTAGGCCAAATCATAGGAGAGGTTCTGCGGCCTCTTGACAACGAAAGATGTAAGTTCATATTACCAAACTCCATTGAACAATCTTCGAACTTCTAAACTTTACAATACAAATTTGCAAGATAAATTATCAATAGATACTTCCTGAAAGGGATAAATGCGCTGTTAGTCCCTGTACTTTGATAGGGTTGCAATTCAATCCATGTACTATTGAATTGGCATGTTTTGGTCCCTGATTTAACTTGTTTGGTCACTGTACTTTCAAAATTGTGCACGGCTAGTCCCTAACTCAGGGACTAATCATGCATATTTTCATACAAAGACTAAATTGCAATCGAACTAAAGTACAGGGACTGAAGGTGCATTCAGCTCTTCCTGAAATGCTTTTGCTTTATAGAATTCACCTCTGAGAATGTGATATGTCACTAATCCTCAACTCTTTTCATTTATATATTTATTTTATTTTTGGATATATTATTGCAGTAATTGTGAAAGCGAGCAGTGGGCCAAGATACGTGGTGGGTTGTCGTAGTAAAGTGGACAGAGAGAAGCTGACTGCTGGCACCCGTGTTGTTCTTGATATGACTACTCTCACCATCATGCGAGCTCTCCCTCGTGAGGTACTTTTTTTCATCATTATTATTTTAATATTTTCCGTTACAAAAGAATCAAGTCCAGAGTCCTGATATTAAGTAACTTTACTTGGGAAATTTTTGTCTATAACTGTGAAATTTCATCTATAATTTGTCTATGAATAAGTTGATTCTGCGAAATTTCATCTATACTTTGTCTATGAATAACTTGATTCTGTGAAATTTGTATACGCACAGAAGAATTGAACATCATATTTTCTGTATGCATAGCAACCAAATATAATTTTCCAAATTTTTGCATGTTCTGAACTAAAGCACAAATCACGAATTATGAACTCTTTTTGGTTATGGGTAATAATAACTTTATATGAAAATTATGTAGACCTAATTGACCCTTAGGTAATCCCTTATTATGCATCTGTGCCTTTTCCCTCGTGATTAATTCTCAAATTGAATCCTAACTAGTCATTTTCATTGTGGTACCGGACCCAACTGGCACGGTACATTCATTTAGTCTCTGTTAGTGTGCCTTGAATTACAGTCCTTTTCTTATTTTCTAAAATTTATATAATTTCCTCACTTTTTATGTCTAGGTGGACCCAGTAGTGTACAACATGTTGCACGAGGACCCAGGCAACGTGAGCTACTCAGCAGTAGGAGGTTTAGGTGACCAAATCAGGGAGCTGAGAGAATCCATTGAATTGCCCTTAATGAACCCTGAGCTCTTTCTCAGAGTAGGTATCAAGCCTCCCAAGGTAAACTACTTTAATAACTAGGGTTTTTCTTTATTTTAGGTTATGAAATAGTGAATGTAATATTGATTTAATTCATGGGTGATTTTGTTTTAGGGTGTGTTGCTGTATGGGCCGCCGGGAACGGGAAAGACTTTGCTTGCGAGAGCTATTGCTAGCAATATTGATGCTAATTTCCTCAAGGTTGGTTACAACTCTTTTTAGTTTGAATTTATGAAGATATTATATGTATGGATATATCAAAATTACTGTTTAAAAACTGCGCACAACACTGTGCTGTATAGTATCAGCGATCAAACTTTTTTAACTCGTTAACAGTATTCAAGGAAGGCTTCTTAGAGTATATATGTAAATAGAATTTGTTTTGCAATCTCATCTTTTATTAAAAAAATTGGAAGGTATATACATCGATTTTCCTTTTCCTTTTGTATATCTCTAATCCTGTTTTGTTTTAAATGTTACAAATGTACAGGTTGTGTCAAGTGCTATTATCGACAAATATATTGGAGAAAGCGCAAGATTGATCCGAGAGATGTTTAATTATGCACGTGACCACCAGGTAAATCTCTTCATTTATTTTAATATTAAATGCTTAGTTGAGGCTAATTCACAGCTCAATTGATGCATGAACATCAAATACATATATCCAAATAACCTAAAAATGATACCCACAACCTATACAATACAGTCTACATGAATCCATCTGCTTAAAAGCTATAACATCGTTTTTTTTTTCTTTTTTTTAATGCAGCCATGTATAATATTCATGGATGAGATAGATGCGATAGGAGGCAGAAGATTCAGTGAGGGGACGAGTGCTGACCGTGAGATCCAGCGTACTCTCATGGAGCTTCTCAACCAACTCGATGGCTTTGATGAACTTGGCAAGGTAAAATATCATCAATATAGTCTCACTTTGTACTCTTATTTTTTTGTAACTTGAACCAAGTAAAGACCGCTACTTTTGATTAAGAGGTTTATTTCATGTGTGCCCCCTTGTAAATCTTAAATTATGATTTATGCCCCTTCCTGATGAGCAATATCATTGATGTCCTTAGTAAATATCATGTATGCCCCTACAAAACATAAGAAATAATCGCACACTCTTTGCTTCATTATCTTTTACTTTTGCGAGAATAAGTGAGAAAGAAGGTTGATTTAAGCCCTTGTTGAGAAATTAACGAAGAATACTATTGGTGATATTTATTATATCTTGTAGATGTATTAATAATATTTCACTTTTTAAGGGGCTACCCTTTATAATTTTACATCATTTGATTTATTTGTTGTAATAAAATAGGTCAAGATGATAATGGCGACGAACCGGCCGGACGTTCTGGACCCGGCTTTACTAAGGCCAGGTAGACTCGACAGGAAAATAGAGATTCCGTTGCCTAATGAGCAATCTCGCATGGAGATTCTTAAAATTCACGCAGCTGGTATCGCCAAGCATGGCGAGATTGATTATGAAGCCGTCATAAAACTCGCTGAGGTAAGTTATTGTTATTGTTAGTATTAGTATTAGGGGTCAAAATCTTGAAATGTTGTGGATAAGAAATATCGTGTGGCCTTTTATATTTGTTTCGGAAGATCCCTAAACTACCCTTTGCTGAGGAATATTTTATTTTGTATGGGAATATGTAGTATGTCAAGAGAGAAGGGTAGTTTCGGATTTTTAACTAGGAGGTAGGCGGTTAATTATATGGATATGCTATTTTCTCTTTTTTGATGTTTTTAATGTATGTGTGGCTTTTTGTTAAATTAGGGTTTTAATGGGGCGGATCTCCGTAATGTGTGTACTGAGGCCGGTATGTCCGCAATTCGTGCAGAACGTGATTATGTGATTCATGAAGACTTCATGAAGGTGCGACTTTATGCATGATTGAGAATTATACATTTTATTTCCTTTGGATAGTTGAAGTTTGGCTAATAACATTGTTAAAATAACTTTTTTGTAGGCGGTGAGGAAACTTAATGAAGCAAAGAAGCTGGAATCAAGTGCCCATTATAGCGCTGATTTTGGGAAAGATTAGACTTTTATGTAATGGTATTTTATTACTAGGTTTGCATTGAACAATTCTGTTCTTGGTTTGTATGCTTGATTACTTGGATATTTGTTTGGAAATCAAAAGCAGCACATTAGTATTTTTTTCTGCAGGTGTTCACTTCGAATGTTTTAGTTATGATCACAAATGTTTTTGTACTATTTTCTATCAATGTAATATGCAATTTACCATTGACAACTAGAATTGTCCAATATTTCCAACTTTTATTTTAATTTTTTGTTAATTAAATTTGAATCTCTAAAATCTTTTATCCTGTCGAAGAAATTGAATCAATTATGCTTGTAGGTTTAGTTCATGGAGTTGTACGTGTCCACTATGCACTACCATGTTTTCCTTGTATACTTTTGTGTTTCTAGAAATAACCGTGTAGAATCCACCCATACATTTTAAAACAACCGATTAATTGAACCTTCAATAAGAATATACGATTGGTATTAACAAAGTGCATAAAAACCAACAATTAAATCTTGTGCTCACGCCCATTCGTGAGTGATCAGTTGGTGACCCGCCAATAGTTCTATTTTAGGCGATGAACGTCAATTGTTTCATCGATTAAATAATATCCATTATCCAGAATAGTTTGTTTTCTTGTCACTTGCCAGGCCCGTGCTCTCCATCACCACCCTATAGCTTCATATCCCCAGACTGGTTGTGTAGTTTAGGGGATGATGGAATTAGTGAACTACATGGAGACAAGTGATATATCTAGTTACATTATCAGGCCATCGTCAGTAGACATTTTTTATTAGGTGGTGCCGTCCAAAAGACCAAAGGCAGTCGAGAACATGCTGATTAAATGTCAAAAGTCGGGTTTTACATTGATTAGATTGGGCCGACAGAGTTCTGGGATGATTGCCGCATGTTTTCAATATATGCTGAAGGGCAGTTTCAATACACACAGAAAATGATCTTGCTACCAGCGTAAATACACACAACTCTATAGACCGCTAAAAGTTATTTGCAGCATTGATAAACCCTAATTAATCTCACCCCTTTTCATCACTCACTTTTGGGACTTCTCATGGTGCAATATCACCCTAACTGTATCAATTTTCAGATGATTATGTGTGCGGAAATCTTAAATATTGATTGGGCATTAATTTTTCATTATTTATTTTTTTTAGTCTTTTATATATCTTTATTTTACAATGATTTTTATACATTTTTAATTTCAGGTCCATCTGATGACTCAAAGCGTAAGTGCAAACATCGAGAACTTTCTTGAATTGGCTTTGGTGTGTTTTTTGACATTTGACTCCTATTTTCTGCCTTGACTGGTTCACTAATATATGAAATAGAACTTTTGATTCAAATCACCCAAATATTCAAAGCTATTCGATATAAGGGTGAAGATCATGATGTTCAACAATAGACCAAGTTCTGTGTATATACTTGACGAGTGTTGATTTGTTTAATCCAATTTGCTGCTCCCAGATCTCATTTGTAAAAATAATTTATCCAACTCAAATAATTTAAATAAATTAATAAATTCATGAACTATGAGTATTCGTAATAAAAAAAAATCTTGTGTTAAAAAAACAAAACCGTGATCACTAATTTTTCCACAATCCGCAAATGAGTTATAACTTAATTGATAGAATATATTACATGTGTAACAAGAGATTATAGATTCAACTTCCGACAAATATATATATTTGTAAAATCTCTTAACTCATTAAATATGGATTGAATATCAATTTTTTTTCCACAATCCTATTCATTAATTCTCTCTTTTGTTTTTGACTCTCACAACTTGTATGGTGGTGAAAAGAATAGGAAAGGTGAATATTATTTTTTTTGCTTGAAGAGGAAAGATGATTAGATTGTGAAAAAAATGAGTGTTTTAGAACTAAAAAGCCCAAATAACAACACAGTAACTTATCCAACTACGAAAACCAAAACCTGTGTTTCCAGAGAGGGCGTTATGCTATTGTCCCTTCCCATTTTAGGTGTCTTCCCGAATCCGACCCACGTATGGTATTATTGGTACGGTGCACCGTTTAGATTTAGAAAGAGGGACAAAAAAGCAAAACAAGCATTCATTCATTCATTGATTAAACTATCTTTCAGCAGCTGCCCATACTCTCTCTCTCTCCGAATCCAATGTCGGCCCCTTCCAACGACCTAGACGATCCCGACGAATTACGCGAAGCCCCTGCCGAAATCAAGCTCTTCGGCCACGTTATCCACCAGAAATCCAGCCCGGATCCGCCTCCATCCCCTTCATGGCCGGCCGAAGCGGAGGCGGAGGAGGCGGAGGAAGCTAGGGTTCCGGCGAGGCTGGCGTGCCCTAGATGTAGAAGCAAGGAGACCAAGTTCTGCTACTTCAACAACTACAACGTGAACCAACCGCGCCATTTCTGCCGCTCCTGCCGCCGGTATTGGACGGCGGGCGGTGCGCTGCGGAATGTGCCGGTTGGGTCCGGCTCACGCGGCCGTGGCCATTCCCGGCCCGGCCCCTATCCTGACCCGTTTCAGAACGACAGATGGCAGCATAACCAGACTGACCCGCCTGACCGTGGTAGGATGGGCCGGCCTGAGGCGGGCTCACTGAATCACGGGGCTTCTAGAGAGAAATAATTGGTAAAATTCTGAATCTTTGATTGAGGAACCGACGCTGAGTCGCTGTGTTGATTGAGGAACCAGGTTTGGCCTGGTTGGGTGGGGCGGACAGTCTTAGATGGATAGGGGAGGAGACAAGGTTGACTTGACTCTTCACTAATATTTGGCGTGTGAGGGTTTGATTTATTCAGTCCAACTTTGGAAGGTGGCTGGATAGGATAAGAGAGAAAAGTTCTAGTCTTTTTTTTTGTTGTGCTAGAAAAAAAAATTGTACTTTTCAAGCATCTGTACTTTTGATCTGTTTTATTGTCATTTTATCTAGAGTTTAGATTAATATTTTAGGCAGATAAAACAACATTTTCATGGTGGTTAGCATATATGCACTCTTTGTTCCTTCAATTGTGATGCCTGAATAAAATGATGTGATCACATGAGCACTGATTCACACTCAGAAGAAAAATAAAGAAAATTAATGGATTGGAGTTGTGAGAATAATGTATTTGTTTTATACTTCTACGACACTGTTGTTTAACAAATTTATTAGGGCTGCCAGTGCTGGACTGCTCCGATGGATTCCAAAATCTTGCCAAATTCAACTACCGGCTAGAAGACACAACCATGAATCTTTTCAACTTTTCAACAATTTGAAACGGAAGGAAACTTCAACTTTAAACTCGCACTTAGAGGAAGTAATGGTGAAAATACTTCTGGTGATTGAAGTTTCTTCGTCTTGAAAATGTAGATTTTTTCCAATTGATTTTTTTTCTTTTTAGGTGTTAAAAGGTATTACTATTTTTCGGATTAATCTGACTGTATCAACTTAGTTGCAATTATGCATGTTATTCAAGTAAGTGTTCTTTATGTTAAGTCAGATTCAAATTTAATTTTTGTTATAATTGCAAATCTCTTTTGATTTGTAATTCAAAAACCTTAGAACTGTTGAATCCTTCAAAAAATGGAAATTTGGGATGCAGCATGTAGTGAGTCTGGTATTGTGTGATTGTGATTCATTAAAAACCGAGCTAAACTTAATTTGGCAAAATTTTGAAGTTTGGTTTTCAATCTACTGCTTTCTAGAACGTAACACTGTTTATGTATACCACACACACACACACACACATACACACAAAAAGTATATAGCTAATAACAAATGGCAATAAAATATTATGTAGCATATACAAATAAAATTGAAAAAAAGAACTAATATGTAGAAGACATATACAAATAAATGGATAAAATTATGCAAAGTGTATATAAATATATACCCACCAATTGCGAAGGTTATCAACCCATCATGAGCCTAATGCAATTTATTTAAGATCACAACAAAGATTCAGATTTCAGGCTTTTCAATTGCAGCCTCAATAGCTTGAATGAAAGTCGCCACCTTATATGTAAAGAAACCGACAAGCATTGGTATCAGCTCCAAGTGCATTAGACCATACTCTGGTGCCAATATCCTGGTTTACATAAACAAAACAACGATATTTTCCATGATTTGTCATAACTTGACTCAAGAAAGGAACATTGCATATACCCCAAGAACCATATTTTTCAAATTTATTCAGGAATTTTATCAATTCAAAACCCAAAAAACACAGAAAACAAGCAATTATTACCCAATTTATGGCTTAAATATACAATTTGTTAGAACGAGTGTAAAAAAGAGAGTTGGATAACCATCCTGTAAGGAAATCATCCATGCTTAAGACATGGAACTTCATAATTACATTCCAACACTGTCATTATCAGGAAATATTGGAAGAGCCCTAAATCTATCTGTACCATTCAGTCATTACTGTAGCATTTTGGTAACCAAAAAAATTATTTATTATTTTTATTATTTTTTTTTATTTAAGGGGGGCTTACGCATTCCATCGATTGAATATCATCACTAGCGCAACTGGGACAAGAAGTCTTGGTTGCCCTGCAGCACCCCTGATAAAACGGACAAAAAAAATGAAAAAAAAACTCCATCAGATTATATTCAAAAGGGTGAATTTTCTGTTTTAATAGAAAATATGCATCTTCTTTATGCGCATTTCCAATTTTATTAAATTATTATTCTGAACATACATTTCCATCTTTATTTCCAGACCTACATTATTACGCATCTAAATGTGATTAGCCTATATTGGTTTCTTGACTGAGATATTTCGATAAACAGAGTAATATTACACCAGTGAAGCTTAACTGGGCTAATTGGAGCGAAATTACAAACTTGGGGAAACATGTGCAATTATTTGGCTTAAGGAAAAATGTGACTTGCCATTCTGTAAAGGCAATTAGTATTTATTATTTTTGTATGAATTATTGGTTAAAGCAAGAACCTCATGAGACCTCCTGAACTGTTTGCCATGGAATCAACCGTCCTTCCAAGCATTCGTATGTACAGCAAAGAACCAGACAGCCCTACACCAAAGCTGACGAATTTATGATAATTTTAGATTCTTTTGATATGCTTAATCATTTAAACAGATATAACTCAAAAGTTGTTGACATATTGGAATGAAGTTTCTTCATGTATTCCTTTTCTTATTCTAGTTCTAGGTTTATCTTCTCTTGAACTATATAGATCGCTTGTGTACAGAAATAGGACATCAAAAGAGTTGATGCTGTTGTTCCAATGGTTAACTTTGATGTGATTGAATTATAAACTAAATCTAGATACCTAAGGTGGCTCATACTGGATTAGATTAAAGTTAAAACCAATTATGGTTTCAATTCCAACTGAATTGAAGAATTAATTCCACTCACCTTAATTGACCATTTGATGAAAAGAAAAAACAATATGACATGGCAACAATTAATTCCATTGAGTTTTCAAGTAGGTTCAGTCAACAAATTATCAGGTTAAATAAATGAAAATCCGATGCTGACCTGGCAGCAATTTCAGGCGAATAGGAGAAATACGCTGAAATTATACCTACACCACCAATCCCAAGTGTGAACGTCAGCATCTTTTGCTTCAACTGCAAAATGAGAAAATGCTTAAACATCTTTTGCTTAGGAGAAATATGCTTAAACATCTTTTGCTTATGAAAATGTTTGTGATTTAAATCACAATTAAAATTAGTTGCAACGGAGCCAATCAAACATAAAACTTAATACAACACAGACATCATATTTTATTGAAGTTTTTATGAATAGTAGATCCAAAATGTTTCATGTTAGGAGATACGATAAGTATTAGTAACAGTAACATAAAAGAGAATGTACCTTGTTGTATTGTTCTAAAGACTTGGCTGCCAGCACCTTTGGATCTCCTCTCTTCCGCCTAGACTCTCTAAGAATGACATCCTAAATGATAACACATGCAATTCCATAACACTCGATAGCCAAATCTCATTTAACAAAATAACACAAGGAAATTAAAAGACTATCCAAATTATAATTGAACTTGAATATAATATGAATATGAGCAAACAATTGCTTGCTCTAAACATGATATGGTTTGTTCTACATCAAAGAGAAACATGATATGGGTTGTAGTAGATAATTAAACAAGGACAATTTAAATCGGACACGCGAAAAGGCATATACTCCAAGTAAACATCTCACAACCGCTATGAAACTTGTATAGTCAGGAATGTACAGGTTACCTAAACCCTAAACCCTATTTGGTGGTAAATAGCATGACTTACACTGCCACCAGTTGCAGCCCTGGTTGCCCGGTCCCACTTGTCTTGCTCTTTTCTTGTAGGTGCCAACCTCCATCTAGGTGAAGATCCATCGGATTTCTATATAAAGAATAAATTATTCAATATTTGAACTATGTCAATCTCAATCTAATGATGCAAGATTGAAGTTACTTAAAACCAAAGTTACGAGGAATTCAAGATTGGTTCTTCTGACCACAATTTACCAGACAAATTGAGATGGTACTTACTAGGATTAATTTCAGTCACAGTTTTGCATTTTGTGCTTTATTGCATACATGACACTAAAATATCAATATTCAAAACAAAACTACAAAAATCTCAAAAGTCAAAACCATCTTTTCAGGCCGAAATTACAACACTTGGTAAATCCTAATACCTAAAACCTAAACAGCGGTGAAGAAGATCCATGTTTGTCAAGGATCAAAGTATGGAGTTATCATGTATCTAAACCCAATCTAATAATAAGAAATTCAATTATCAATAAAAAAACGAAATACAAAATAAAAAAGGATCTCACTTCAGCAACAGAGATGCCGCGTCTAGCAGCCTCGACTTGATACTGCAAAACTGGCTTTGGAGGAGGTTCTAGTTCTTTACTTAGATCAATCTCTAAACTGTAACATTCACAAGTTGGTGTTTCAAGAAAGAAAGAATAGCAAGTAAACAAAAAAAATGTTGCCATAATAACAGGTAACCCTCTAATTAGCTAACGCATATGGTAAAAGGTTACAGTACGTAAAGACCTTTGTTTCAACTTAGGAGAGTTAAAAGACAGAATTGCCACAAAATAGGATCTATTCTCGCTAATTAAACCAGTATGATAGGAACACATTGGTACTAGTTGTGATAACAACCACTTTGACTGAACCGCAAATATGAAAATCGGAATAAAGAAATAGAGAGTTGGATTGAGAATAGAATTATTATTTCTTGGTTGATTTGTAATACATTAATCATAGCCTATTTCTAATAGAGAGAGAGAGAGAGAGAGAGACCTGTCAAGGCTCATGGCCCGAGTAAGGCTAAGAAATCCAGAACTTGGCTCTTCCTGCACAAAATAATGTAAAGAATCAACCCAAACAATTTTCTTTCTTTTTTGTTTAACCCTTCATTTCTATTAAAAATAACAGCTAAAATGTTGATGGATTTGCCTCACGTAATATGTCGAAAATTAGGGCCTCACAAACTGAAATTGAGATAAAGAGAAAAATATATGTGTTTGACTGCATAATGGATGCAAGTCTTTTGGTAAGATGGATTGACCTAATAAGCTTAGGTTGTATGTTCCAGCACCCGTTAAGCTATAATTTTTTTTCTTTTTTACTTTCAATTGTTTTGTCAAATGCTCGTTGTTAAGCCATTCTCATTCTTTTTTATTTTTCTTCACATGCATAATGGCCCAACCTAACACAATTTCCTAAACTAAGCCATTAACCCAATTGTTCTGTGAAATGCATGCTCGCTGTCAAGCCATTATCATTCATTTCTTCTCAATTTATTTTCTCACATGAATGTTATTCAACTAAGCTTGAACTGTATACATAACCACACAGCCTAACAGAACTTCTCAAACTGAGAAAACAAATCAAACCAAAGTTTAGAAAATCGGGACTAAATAAAAGGAGGTAAATATAAATAAGTACCTTAAGCTTAAAAGAGGCCAGCTCAGACGGCTCATTATTAAGCAATCGTCTCATCCGGGGCTCAAAATCTTTGTTCCAGATGAAGTCATCCATGGCGGTCACCGGATCCTCGTTATTACCACCCCAATACCTTCTCAGCCCGGACGTAGTGGGCGGGCCGCCGTACTCGCCGGGCGCCGTTCCGGTCGACCACTTCAGAGGCTTCTTCTTCGGCAGCACAATCTTCGTCGGAGGCGTAGTCTCGTCGGAACATCGCACGGTGAAGCGACGGAGGTGGGAAGTAGAGGCGCTTGCGCTGTTCGTGAGTGTAAGGAAGTTGGTCGCCATTGATAGGTGAAGACGGGATTGAACTGAAATATCTTTCGAGTGTGTGAGACTGAGGTTCAGTGGAATAACGAGTGATCGAGCAGCGATGAACGAAAGATACTGCGGACCTCGCTAATCAACAAATTAATTTCGTAAATTAACAATGCAATATGATTTTGTCATTTAAAAATTATAATTTTGTAGGCTATGTTATGTTTACTTCACGAAATTAACCTAATATTGCAATTTCGTAAATTAATTTGTTTAACGCAACATGAACACAAAAATAATATTAGGTAAGCTTGATTTCTTTCGCTCACAACCAACAACAAACAACCCGCTCACAAATTTTCATAATCTCACACAAGATTTTTTTCATAATCTCACACAATATGATTTAGAGTAATTTTGTTGAACATCTAAAATAGAATTTTTTCTTTAGATTATTTAAAAATTGATGGAAATTTCGGATTGGGATTTTTCTTTTAAAAAGAGAGAGAACAGTCTCACAAAAAGTAAATATAGACGGTTCTGTTCTGAACGTAACCTATTCTGATGGGAACCGACTTAAAAAATGGAAGATAATAAATTAAGAATCAATTCAAACTGCTAGATATCTGGAGTTCTGTTTTGAACGGACCATGTTCCATTCAAAAAAGGGAGGGATGAGAATTGACGGCCAAAAGTTAGAACTTAAACATCCTGAACGGAAGGATCCATTCAGAACGCAGGTTCCGTTCTGAACGGACCATGTTCCGTTCGTAACGGACTGTTCAAAATTGCTAGATTTTTCTCTTTTTAGAGTAAAATGGAATTTCTCAAAAACACTTAACACTAGAAGAATGCCCCAAAACTTAATCGCTTGAGGTAGTGCGTGGCGTCTTCTAGTACTTTCGAGATTCCAATTAGCGCTTCATTCCTTATTGCTTGAGCTTGATTTCGCTGAATTTATACAACATTCTAAAAAATATATTAGTAGCTCAAAATTATTTTAAATATCCTCAAACTAAGAACAACACACGGGTTGTTCAAATCACGGGTCATTCAGGTCGGATCGTTCGGGTTTCAGGTCATTCGTGTTCCGATCATTCGGGTTTCGGGTCATTCGACTTTCGGGTCATTTCAGATTTTGGGTCGTTCGAGTTTCGGTCACAGTTAGGGGTGTCGGCGGGCGGTTCAAATCCGTTTTTGATAGTGCTCGTACAATATTCATATCGATATTTCTATACGATCTTATCCGTTTTCGGATACGGTTCGAATATTATATGGATCCGGATATGGTTCGGGTTTGTCAGATATGGATATGAATCCGGATCTTTTTCAGTTAATAAAATGGTACAAATATATCATATAACTACTTATGATTTATAATATTATTATATTTTGTATATATTACAAAAGTGGAAACTCACTTTAGCACCATCAACTCTTGGGTTTGCTCACTTTTGCACCCGTAATTATTTTTTGCTCACTTTTGCATCCTAAACTATTTAAATTGAGCACTTTTGCATCCTCCAACCATAAACGACTAGTTAGTAGTTAAATGATGATGTGGCAAAAAATATTATTTATTTATGTTGATTGGATTTTATTTAAAAAAATAAAATAAAGAAAGAAATTTATTTATTTATGTCGGCAACCCGCCATCTTCAATGATGAGTTCTCCCCTCCATCCCGTCGCCATCAGAGAGAGCACTGCCATAAATCGACTGATGTGGAAACCGACATTCCATCCTTTGACACTGCCAACGATTATCTGAATCAGGGAATATTCACTATTGAAGAAAAACCCGTAAAAGAGATAATGACTTTTGACACTCCAGCAATTTACGATGATTATCCAGAAGATACTAATGAGGTGATGTATGCAAATCCGGGAGAATTACTGGTGGCACAACAAGTTTTGACTGAAAATCCGACCCATAATAAGAGTCGGCTCCATCAAAATATCTTCCACTCACAATGTACTTCTCATGGTAAGATATGCCAAATTGTTATTAATAATGATAGTTGTGAGAATATTGTTTTATTACAGTTGATAAACTACTTTTAAAAGCCGAGAAAGACCCTGAACCTTCCAAATTATCCTGGATTCAAAATTGAAGCTCTTTTAAAGTAGGAACAAAGTGTTTGGTGAGTTTTTCTATTGGATCTAACTACCGAGATGAGGTTTGGTATGATGTTGTACCTATGAATGCATGTCTCTTGCTTCTTGATAGATCTTGACAATATAAAAATAAAGTTGTTCAAAATGATTTTACAAATATATATTCCTTTGAGAATGATGAGAAAAAGGTGATTCTCGAATCTTTAAAATGCAAAGACTCATTTGAATCAGTTGTTGTAGAGAAGAACATGTTTCTCACCAAAACCCTACTTCATGAAGAATTTGAGAAAATCCAAGATAATAAAATGGATTTCCTCTCAAACCAAAAAGTTAGAAGCCCCAATAAAATCGAAATATCTGCTTGAAGAGTATCAAGTTATCATCTTAGATAATATTCCTCCCAAACTTGGGCTTGTGAAAGATGTGAAATGGTATGTCTCAAGATATCGAATTCTTCGACAAAATATGAGTCACAGAAGGAGTATTTGGAGGCATCGTACTCGAGTTAGGTTCAAAGAAGGATATTTAGCAGGGATACATCTAAGTAAGGACTGCTTCACATCAAGCCGACATGGAAATATTAAATTACCTCGTGCTGACGGATCTTTCAAGGTCCTTGAACGTATCAATGACAACGCTTACAATATTAAGCTTCCTGAAAATTATGAAGTCTTAACAATGTTCAATATTAAAGATCTCGGCCCATATTATGAAGATGAATAAATAAACTCAGGACGAGTTCATGTGCAGCTGAAGGTATGAAGGCTTTCAACCTTCACTAATTTGCAAATTAGGAAAGATTGAAGAAAGGAAGGGGATTTCTTGGCAATGAGGTTTCTTGACAAGAAAGTTTATTATTAACATGTATTTCGATTTCCTATTTTATATTTTGTAATAGGCAATATTATATGACAAGTTTAGTAATAAGATAATTATTTCTTTTTGGCAACCTCTCAAGCCTCGTCTATATAAAGGATTTATTAACTATTGTAAGAGACAACTAATCAATCATTAATAAAGTTATTTCTTGAATTGAGTAATACTTCTCATATATCGTATCTTAATATTTATTAATCTTTCAATTATTCACTTCCGTTCATCGTCATTATATAATTTTTATAAGCTATGAAGGCCATCTATTATACTTTATTATATGTTTAATTTCTAATTTAATTTATTACAATTCAATATATCATCTATAATCGTTGTATAATTTTTCATTTATTCTATTTAATTTTAATTAAAAAGATCATAGTAATTATGGAAATATTTTTCATTTTAATTATATTTTATTTTTTGAAAATTAACTAATAATTAACTTAGTAAAATCCAATAAAGTAGAATAGATGTTAAAAAAATATTCTATAAAATTAATATAATTGAGGATATATTAGTAATAAGCATGGGA
Organism: Juncus inflexus; assembly: GCA_024447665.1. Lineage (NCBI taxonomy): Eukaryota > Viridiplantae > Streptophyta > Magnoliopsida > Poales > Juncaceae > Juncus > Juncus inflexus. The sequence goes on from JAJHPC010000018.1 coordinate 4,248,799, forward strand.
ATATAATAATAATAATAATAATAATAATAATAATAATAATAATAATAATAATAATAATAATAATAATAATAATAATAATAATAATAATAATATATTATTATTATTATTATTATTATTATTATTATTATTATTATTATTATTTGGATACACATCCTTTGAGATAATATTATATTCCATAAGAATGCTATATTAGCGTCACGTAAAATTTTCATGTGAGAAACAGTTTAACGATAACCGTCGACGCAACAATCAAAAGATCTATTGCTTCGAGTGCAACAAGAAAGGACACATCATTGACAACTGTTATACGCTTCATCCCGTGAGAAACGTGAAGGACGTTCTGATGATCGAGATGAGTGACGTGAAGGACGATCCGACGATCGACGCGAAAAAATGCGAGTAAGTGTGTTTTAGTAGGGATAGTGAAGAAGCACACATCAGGGAAGCAGATAGTGTTAGTTTTGACCTCATCAAGGGCGGCCTACGAGAAATGCGGACCCTCAGTGCAAACATCATGCTCTTTCTCCCTGTGAGCCTTTGTAGCGTGCGACTGCTCTGTGCCAGGAACTTAATTACTTTTTTATTGAAATTGGAATAAATAAATTAATTATGCAGCATGTACCGATGAAATTTAGTCTCTTTATTAAACGTCATTCTCCGCTCATTAACTTTTCTGTGAAGTTCACATTTTGAACTATAGTGCTAAGGATTTTTCATGTTGATAAAGTGTGGTCCATAGGATGATTAGTTTAGTTTAGCATTGAATCCTTCTCGTATTTAAGGTTCTAATTTATATTTGACCTCAATAGTTTTCTGGTCCTGAGTTAACTAGTGAAGTGCTTTCACATTAATTGAAGGCCAAACAACATCTTGTGCCATTTATGAGGTTTAACCGTTGATTGAATCAACGAAACATCTATTTTCCCATTGTATTGTAGATATGCCCAAAACTTTTGTAGACAACAGTTCTAATCTGCGGGTACTCAACATGACTTTCAAATACAATGGTGTGTTTGCTTGGAGCAGATGAAGGAACACCGAAGAGAGCAAAAATGAAAAAAAGATACATATTTGTAATGGCAAGATGTTGGGTAGTATGGAAAGAACAGAATATTATTATCTAAAATCATAATCCAAATTCTTCATCTTGAGTGTGGTTGCGTTGCACCACAACTTTTTCTTTCTGTGCTTTACCTAGGTTTGATCAATTGCCAACCCCAATAGTTCTGTTAGTTTTATTTCAAGCATCATTTGGTTTTCATTTAAAATAATGTCATTCAAAAATTTAGAATTCTCATTACATCTTTTACTTTTTACTAGATAATTAGTCGGCGCCTAATAAAAATTTTCAAAAAGGAAAGGTCTGGAGAAATAATATAGCCATATCTACAGACACAAACACTCAAAATAATGTGCTAAGTTAATAAGCAAAAAAGTAGAAATCTTGCCCCAAATACTCAGAAATCATCCAGGCCCGTGAAACCAAGAAGATCTAAATGATCTTCTGAATTGATAAACTCAAAGTCAATACTTCATCTACAATTTCGGAAAGCATGCACCATTAGGATATTTTAAACCTTAGAATTAATGCATCGTAAATTCATCTACAATAACCCCAACTAAAGTGACCCTTAACCCTACCAAACCCTAACCCCAACCCTAACATTAACCCCAACCCTAATCGACCCGCATCCCAACCAAACCCCAACCCTAATCAACCCTCATCCCTACCAAATCCTGACCTTATCCCTGATGAGAGCACTCTCTGAAGGAATTATGCTCTAGGCCAAAATGTTGGACTAGATATTAGATTATGAGAAACACATTTATTCAGTTCATATATGAATGAGTGTATGTGTGACTAATATATTTATATGTATTTGATTGATCATGAATGACACTTCGGGTTCACGTCATCCGAATACGTGATTCTGATAGTAGAATTGTAAACTAACGAATGACATTTAGTGATATGTAGGATGTTTATAGAGATAAACATACTTCAGGTAAGAAGCTACATATTATAGGATTAGTTCCCTATGCCAAATATATTTGTGATAGGAAATGAATTATATATTAAAAAATTATTAATTATTCGATAAAGTTTGTTTCATATATATATGTGTGTATGGGTTGTGAATGTACATTTACATATCTTATATCAACCATGAATGACACATCGAGTTCACGTCATTAGAATACATGATTATAATAGTAGAACTATGAACCAAGGAATGATATTCTAAACTATCTCTAGTGATATGTAGGAGGTTTATAGAGATAAACATACTTTAGGTAAGAAGCTACATATCCACACTAGTATATTCGCATATTGGATGATCATGTTCTACTGAACATGGACATAGGGATGTCAAGTCTGAAATATAGGTACCTGTTAGAGAACATGTACTGGACTGACCACACTATGAGAATATGCATGGTATATATCATTAGTGATTCTTATATGAATAGTGTGCTTGTTCCTATGACCTGCGGTCACCATGAATTCCTGTATGTGGAATTGCATACTTTAATATGATCCTACGTCATCCGTAATGGGATGATCATTAGGGTCATCATTAGGTATGCACATCAATAGGTATGCACTAATGATGACGAGGATTATGAGTGACAAAGATGTGATTTGTTCCTCTTGTAAAGAGGGAGATATCCTGATGAACTAGGACTGAACGAAATGCATGGCCATGCTCAAAATGGATTAACATGTGTTGTTAATATCATTTTGTATTTATTCAGTCTAATTTTCGACCAGGAAAAAGACTTTGATCAAACTCAAGGATGATATACTTCCATGCCTTGTGATCAAGGCATATATCGTAGAACAAAATAAATGAGCAAGCGTCTATTTAGATAGGTTTATGATCGCTGATTATTTTATTTAATATGGGTAGTCATGATATTAGTCTAGAGGTTACTCATGACTTACGATCTTTAGAAGATCGTTGCTAGTGTTAAATGGAACCTACACGGTCACACAATAAACTTCATTCATACGGGATGAAAATACCTCAAAACAGTTGTACATATGATGTATAAATTGGTGAACGAAATAATCAACTATTGGATTGTTGATTATACAAAACAGTATTATTCCGTTGTCAACGGAATAGTTCCGTTCAGAATGGAATATATATGGAAACTGTAATAACCTTGGCTGCCACATTTCCCGTTAAGGAAACACCTATTCCGTTGCCAACGAAATAGTTCTTGTTGGGAACGGAATAGGCGCAATTTATGATTTTTAGTTAAGGTAACTGAGCAATCGTTCGCCTCTCTCTCTAGTATAAATAGAAGGGCAGTCCCTCTCTATTGGATACACAATTCTAAAGCCTTAGAGGCCGTCACAATACTGAAAGAGATAGAGAGAGAGAGAGAGAGAGAGAGAGAGAGAGAGAGAGAGTTCTGTGAGATAAATTCGGAAAGTATTTCTAGACTCGTCTAGCCGAGTCCGGTTATTCCGTTTGTCTGAAGTTCGCGTGGATACGAGTAAAGGTTCTCTAACTTGAGAAATTACGAACGATTGTTCTTCATCGCCAAGAGAAGCTAGGAGGTTCGCAGAGTCGAGCTTCAGGAAGAAGAAGGTTATGAGTCCGAATAGTTCAGACCTACATCCGTTCTTCGTCTCGTTGATCAGGAAGATCCGAGGTATAAATTTTAAGAGCTAATCTCGTACTTTTATCCCTTAACGATGATCATAGGGCGGGTTAAATCAATAGATTCTGCTGCGCATATAATGTACATGGCTATGGATTTCCCAACACATATCTGTTGGGGAACCCGTAGCCATGTACGTTACATGCGCAGTGGAGCCTATGGGTTCAACCCTCCAAAGGATTATCATACGTTAAGGGAATAAAAATGCGAGATTAACTATTAAAATTTATACCTCGGATCTTCCTGATCCGGGAGATTACAGCTGATGTAGGTCTGAACTGCTACGTCTCACTTCCTTCTCTTTCGTGCTCCTAAAGCATGACTCGAACGAACTCCTTGCTTCTCATAGGGTAAAAAAACGGATTGCTCGCTAGTCATCAAAGCAGAAAACCTCTACTCGTATCCACGTCGAACTTCGAATCGTCGGAATAACTAGACTCGGCTAGACGAGTCCGAAAATACTTTCAGGAGACTCTCTCTCATTCTCTCTGTATTACGGCAGACTGGAGGCTCTGTATTGTGTGTCTAATAGAGGGGGACTGCCCCTTTATTTGTACTAGAGAGGGAGACGAAGGATTGCTCAGTTACTATAACTAAAAACCTAATTCCAGTGCTTATTCCATTCTCAACGGACCTATTATGTTGTCAACGGAATAGGGTTTTCTAAACTAAAAACTTGGCTGCCAAGGAATTAGCTGAGTTATGTTGCCAACAGGAACTGTTCCATTGACAACGAAACTTCCATTGGCAACAGAACTTTGCTGAAATTTGCAAAATCCATCATATCAATCATCCAATGATTGATTATTTCCTTCACCCTTTTATACATCATATGTATAACCTTTTGAGAGTGTTTCCTTCCCGACAAGACATTGTTCTATGTGTGACCGTGTAGGTTCCATTTAATGCTGGCAACGATCTTCTAAAGATCGTAAGTCATGAGTAACATCTAGACTAGGGTCATGACTACCCATGTTGAAATGATCAGCGATCATAAATCTACCTG